>CM060921.1:578845751-579180751 GCA_030737875.1 Allium sativum
TCTAACCGAGGCGCCTCGCAACAGCAACAACCACATAAGTCAAACTCGTCAGGGCGTGTAAAACCACTGACGCCACTTCTAGCTAGGAGGAAACGCAGGCCCTCCCTGAGGTCCATCTCCCGTTTTTGGTTCATACCGGGTGTGAAACTCGCGAAGTAAACGTTACACAAAGCTACGCCACAAAGGCCGTGCTTTGATCATCACCACAAGACTTTGCTTTTCAACAGAAGCGTCGATCAATTGCCACTTAGGCATGCCACACAGGCAATTCACTCCATGCGTTTGATATCCATCAATATATAACCCCTGAGCTCGTACGTCTCAGAGAAGGGCGTTAAGCAAGAGAATAAATTCTCCGCCGCCAAACAGATATATATTTAATAGAGATCAATCACACAGACTAAAATCCAATGTCAGACACACAGTCCATTTACAAGTCCGTTCTGGGCCTGAACGAAACCGGAGGCACCTAGTACCCCGCATATCCATCGATCTCCAAGTACGTATGGACGATCACTAACTGTTTCCATCTTCTTGGGTGTACAGCCCAATCAAGATCATCAGTTATCACCCAAACGACGTGAAGACCTCCGGTCTTCGACCATCGTCTTCATCTTCGACTTATCGTCGTATCAGTTATTCAGAATGGGATAAACCCGGTCTTTCTGAATAACTCGCGTATATTTTAAATAAGTGTTACACAAACACAACATACGCCTCATTCCAATTCATTAGTCACTAACCGTAAATTAATCAAAGGAATAATTCCCCAAATATTAACCCCGAAGGCCGAAACCAACATCAGATCAATACCCAGAAAACCATTCTTCTTGGCTAACCGACAGTTAGTTCCTAAATTTCACATTCATAGGGAAAGGTTCCCATTAATTTTATCCAAGATAAATTTCTTGAATTTATTCTTTAATCTATTTTTGAATATCAATTCAAACTAGTCGGGATTAGCGAACCTTACCGAAGTAATCATTTGTTTTAATTTCCCAATCCCAACCTATTCATCCCATGAAGTAAAACTGGTTATACTTCATATCTAACACCACGGTGTTATCGGTAAATTCAATTACCATTTCACGCTCAAATCTAATTAAAGATTTAACTATCGCCTGGAGCAAAACTGGTGATACTCCATTTCGATTATTTCAATCTAATTAAAGATTCATTAAAACTCCACTTAGTTTTAATCGTTAACTGGGTTAAAGAATAAGTGTCATTTAAAACACGGTTCACGATAAACCCAAAATCACATTCATTAATTATCGGGTTAAAGAACGAGTGTTATTTAAAACACTGTTCACGATAAACCCAAAAATCAATATCAATTCAATTCCAATTAAATATTATTTAATTGGTACACTTCATTAAATCTAAATAAAAAGATTTAATCTTTTCTCAACTGGGTTCAAGAACAGTGTTAGTGAAGACACCATTCACGACAAACCCAAATCACATTTGATATTAAATATAAGGCTCTGAATAGAAAATATATCGGCTTATATTCAATATCAAATTCTACGACTAACAAATGTCGTATTGGAAATAACGATATAAATATATATCTTTCAAATTTCCATAACAACATCTGTATAATCACGAATTCCAACATCGAAATATTCCGAAGACAATTTCGATTCAAATCCACTCCAATGCTATCATTGGAAATTTTGGTTATTTTCAAAACCCTCTACAAATTCAATTTATTTATTTAAAAATAAATAGAATTATAATTCTAGTTCAAAACTAGTTCATTTCGATAAAAATCTATTTTTATCCTTTCAAATATGGAGTTTTTCATCCCAATCCTTTCTAAATCATTTCTTATGATTTCACACAAATTATTACTATTTTTAATAATTTTATCAAGGCCCGTACAGTCGATTTCCATCAATGGCCATCGAACTGCACTTACAACGACCTTTTTCAAATTTGATTTGGACGTATCTCCAAATCCAACCGTTAGATTTCAAATTTCTAATATTCGTTAGAAAGCTCTTTTCGATACGAACCCAACGATTCCGGTTTTAGGAGAATCCGACGGTCGGATCTCCCGTAATGTCCGTTTGAAATAAATGGTCGAAATTCGCGAACTGCCGCGGCGCGGCGCGTTCTATTCAGGCCATTATATTATATATATAATATATATAATATATACTTCGTCGATTTCTATTTAAAACGAATTATATAAATAGTTTTGAAATTCGTTTCAAAAGCAATTTCAACTTCCTTTTCAATTCAAATCAAAATTGAATTCTTCTCTATAAATTCGTTTTAAAATTCATTTCTATTCAATTCAAATTTCAATTCAATTTGAATTCATTTCAATTTGCTTTCAATTCAATTTGAATTCGTTTTCAATTCATTTCGAAATCGTTTTCAATTCAATTCATTTCGAAATCGTTTTCAATTCAATTCATTTCGAAATCGTTTTCAATTCAATTCATTTCGAAATCGTTTTCAATTCATTTCATTTCGAAATCGTTTTCAATTCAATTCATTTCGAAATCGTTTTCAATTCAATTCATTTTGAAATCGTTTTCAATTCAATTCATTTCGAAATCGTTTTCAATAAATCGTTTTCAATTCAATTCATTTCGAAATCGTTTTCAATTCAATTCATTTCGAAATCGTTTTCAATTCATTTCATTTCGAAATCGTTTTCAATTCATTTCATTTCGAAATCACTTTTCAATATTCATTTCAAAATGAATAAAATCGATATAAATATCATTCACGTCACAATGGCGTCAATCTAATCAACACGGCTTCATATATTGATATTTTCAAATATTCCATTTCGAATATTTCTATTTCAAATATTTCTATTTTAAAACTGGAATGAGGCCCAATCAATTACCATATAAAGTTAATTATATGGATTTTCATACAACACATGTATAATAGCATTGAAAAATAATCAACCATCAACCAAAGTGCACTACACTGTATAAGCATCAAATATAGATATCTAACGCTTATAACAGCCTGTCAATCAATCGATCGACATATTTAATCAATCAGGATGAGTGAACTTCAAATTTCATCCCAACACCCGTGTGGGGTTTCAAACAATCAAACACAGATTTTATTTGTGCAGTTGGGCGATGTGTGAAATTTATCGACCCAATCAATATCAGTCAAATCAGTGTATATACAAACAAATCGGCCGATTTGTTTATAACTATTCATTTATTCACATTCACGTTAAAGATTATATTTTTAACGATAAAACATTTTATTTCAACCTATGAATTTCTATTCAATTCATTTACACAATAAAATGATATTTTTATTTTCTAACATATTTTTGAAAATTTCGGCGGCATAACGACACGATACTAGAAACGGGACAAGGCCTAGCCTTATCCCCGGTCTAGTGAAGGCCCACGCCATTCACACATCAATCAAATCAATTTTATTATGCAAACCACAAAATTTGGAGTAAGAGTCTAACCTAGCCTTACTCCTTCGCCTTATAACGGCGCACGTCTAATCCTAACCAATTTATCGATTCGATTTTTCACACCACAAACCACATTCAAACCAATATCACAATCAATAACCAAACAGCCAAATAAACAAGTCCATGGTCTGTGGACGATTGTGTCGGGTGCTACTAAACACCGTCTGCATCCTAGTATATATATATATCTATATAACTAGAAAAAAAAAATTTGAAAGGTGAGAAATTCTCACTTATAGCTATCCTAGCTCCACGGCACTTCATTGATAGAAATCTTCATCGCTATCGCATCTTTGTCGTCTTCGTTGCCCGTAGCCACTACATATGTAAAAATCGAATTTTTACTTTGCTATTCAATATATAAAAATCGAATTTTTACTTCGCTATTCAATATGTAAAAATCAAATTTTTACTTCGCTATTCTATATGTAAAAATCGAATTTTTACTTCGCTATTCAATATATAAAAGATCCTATTTCAAAATATAGATTTCGCCTTCATATAAAAATAAAGATTTCTCCTTTTCAAAAATAAAATTTATATTTTCCTCGAAGTAAAAATCATATTTTTACTTCACTACTCATATCAAAATATCGTTTTTATTTTTGCTACCTATACAAAGATGTTATTTCTAATATTCCTACAATGCAAAGATCATATTTTTATCTTTCTTCAATATCAAAGATTATATTTTTACTGCTTTAAAAATATAAAAATCATACTTTTAATAATTTAAAAATATAAAAATCATATTTTTAATTCGATTTGAAGTTCAATATATAAAAATCCTACCTTTCATATTATAAAAATATAATCTTTCTCTTCACTAAAAATTATAGCTTTCATAAAATAAAAATCCCTCCTTTTCTTAACATAAAAATCACATCCTTCATGTTTAAAAATCACCACCTTTCATTTCTGAAAATCGTAAGTATAGAAATAAAAATCGTATTTCTCCATGTCAAAATCATATATAGAAACCATATTTATTTTTATAAAACATATTACCTTAAAATAAATAAATAAACTTAAGTAAATAAAAATAAATAAACAAACTTACAGCAGGTAGAGGGGGGGTCTCGAGCTGACGGATTCGTGGTGCTGGAGTTCGCGAGTGGGGCGCGGTCATCGACGGGGGGAGGGGGGGTCCCTCTGCAGCGGCGTGATGCTGATTTGGGGTGGATCTTGCAGGCGGTTAGGGTTTCGAAGGGGGGGGAGGGTTGCGGTTCGGTTAACAGCAGGGGGGGAGAAGGAAGGAGCGGGAGAAGAGGGTCGAGTCGAGGGTGGGCAGCGCTGGCATCGATGGTCGGGGGGGGGGGGGGGGGGAGGGTTCGCCGACGAGCGGCGGTGGTAAAGGGGGAACGAGATCGACTTTTTTTTTCCTTCTGAAATCGAAATGAGAAAAGGGGGGGGGGGCAGAGCGGGTTAACGGGGGGGGGGGGGGGGGAGAAAAGTTTTTTTTTCTTTTTTTTTTATATTTTATTATTTAATTCCACAAAAAGCAACCTTTATTTTCGACCTCAAAACGAGGCTCCCCGCCTGTCGCCCATAGCGTTTTACCCCCATTCCGAACACAATGGAATATGTATCGCAAGCTGATTTGATCGTTTGAATCAGTTTCCGTTTAATTTACATTTAAATCACTATATTGAATTTTAAACGTACATTTCAGATTACCGGGGTCGCATACTAACCCTAAAAATTCTCGAAAAATATTTTCTAGCTTCGTATTGACGATACGGTCCTAACAAAACTAGTTTCGTCGAATTTTGAGACTGTTGGAAAAATGGCCAATTTCCAGTCGATTAAAATCAACTGGAACTGGTCAAACGCGTTTTCCTTTGCCACGCTCACATATTAATTCGAAAAATTATGAAATTTGAAACCTAGCAATAATTTGACATCACGTACCCAACAAAAGTGGTTTCGTCGAAATCCGAGGTCATTTGCAAAATTGCTATTTTTAAGGGCCTTATATATATAAAAAAATATATAAATTCCACAGCGACTATTTCTAATTTTAAACTGGACATATCTTATCATTTCTAAGATGAAATCTCAGTTTGTTAACTTCGTTACAAAGATATAGTTATACAAATTCAAATATTTCTTGTTTCGTTCAATTCCGACTTATATTGAATTCTGTATATTCATTTGAAATTAGAAATCGAATTTTCGAACTACCGCGCCATTTTCAATTCCTTTTATAATTATATATAATTATTATATATTCTAACGACGACGTATATAATATATACGTTCGAATTCTATTCAAAATAAATTCCTCGACAATGTTATTTAAAATAATCTATTTTAAATATTCAAAATTCGCTAAAATTGCCAAAACAAAAATTTTAAACTGGCCCAGATTTTCGGGTTGTTACAATCTCCCCCACTTAAAACTTTTCGTCCCCGAAAAGGAACAAAGTCGAAAGTGGTTTGATTAATCAACTCTACGTTCGATCTGGCTTCCATTCTCTAACTCTTTAGTTTCTGAGAATTTTTTTCAAATTTCAAAAATGTGGCTAACTCCCTAAATTTTCGAAAAATTTCGCCATAACCTCCCCTGCACCGGGAGCATCGGGGAATTTCAAATAGCTTCCCCGGTCCTTCAGATCTCAAAAAGAAATAGAAAAAGCCAAGCGGCTAGCCAATAGGCTCACAAAATCATCATCACCCAAACAAAACAGGAAATTATGTAGTAAACATGTACCTATTTGTCGGGCAAACAAATTTTATTCTCTGGCTCTAGCCTCCTTGCTATGACCTGTTCAAGGTAAGTATATGTATATGCAAACAAATGCAACCAATTTTCAATACGGTTCAATATTTGATTTAATTAGGCATAAATGGTTCAAAATTATCAAACAATTTAAACAAACAACACAAACATCAATCAATTAGTGAATTTAACGTTTCAAATTCATAATTTTGATACATATACAAAAAATCATGTTTTGGTGCCAAATCACAACAATGTATTCTAGCTATATTAGTTTTGGTTCTCACACCTGTCTAATGGAAATATATAGAAATCCCACCTTCGAAACACGAACATAAGTTCTGATGATGATCGATCAATCATCAGAACCATCTCCGGGTGTCTAGAGTGTAATCCTATATCTATCCAGTATATTAAAATTTCAAATACACGTGGATCAGACGTATACGCAAAATCTATATATACTGGATTGTCCATATTCAATGTAAATAAATATTCAAATACGTATAAAACGATTTAAAATTTAAAACAAAATTGTTTTCATTTGAAAAATATACTCTTCACACTCGTTCTAGGATACTACTGATCCTATCTCTAACGAGTCATTCTAATTGGATATTACTAATCCAATATCTGATGAATTCTTTCGTATGGTTCTAATGTGTCTTGTTCTCTGAGCTTTGTAAACCAAAGCTCTGATACCAACTGTAAAGACCAGAAACTTCCCCGTAAAGGAAAGCGTCAGATAGTTCGAGAACAAGCCACAACAGAACGCATACAGAAGAACATTTCATTGTATATTACATCAATGCATCAGATTACAAGAATATACAGAGTATAAATGAATATTACACAGAAATATCAGAGATTTAAATTACATTTAAATATATAGCAGCGGAAAATAATACAATACACAACTAGAAGAGATATACGGATACAAAGCTTTCCGGATATCGTTCCAGCTGTAAACCAGGATCCTGTGAATATAAATCTGCAAAACCAAAACTACTAGCTGCCCGTGTCAAAATAAGGGCACCCAGAGTTTAGGTTAAAACAATAAACTCCAGGTCAGTCATGGGACTGGTGTGAGAACTAAAACAGTTATTAATCTTTATTTTAAAGATAGGTTAATCAAGGGACCACGCCGTATAACACGGAACGGGTTTCCTCCCAAGAATACCAGTGCATAAAACAAACAGTGCAATGCTAAATAAAGAAAAATGAAGCTGTTATAAGACCCAGGTCCTATCACACAATGCAACGCAAGCCGGGGGATAGGGTTTTCCCTTATAACAGCCAAAGAATGCTTGATACGTTTTAAAACAAATCATTTGATACTATTATAAGTTCATAGTGTATAAAACAACTTCAAATCATAAGTATCAATCATAGGCGGCATGGGTACCATATATCATGTCGCCATATATAGGTTTACACATAAAACCGCAAATGTCACGTATTTGGAAATTGGATTTCCGTCTATGAACCGAGGCAAAAGATAGTCCTCTACCGATTCGAGACTGCCTAGCCCGAGTCTCAGGATCAGAACGCATCGACCCTTGGATCGTCAGGGCCGGTCCACCGATGTGGATTAAACTTAAACCCTGGACACTGCGTTTCGCCGCCCTTTGGGGCGTAAGCGAGCCAACGAATGACTCCATCGGACCCGGATCGTCCGATCTAACCGAGGCGCCTCGCAACAGTAACAACCACATAAGTCAAACTCGTCAGGGCGTGTAAAACCACTGACGCCACTTCTAGCTAGGAGGAAACGCAGGCCCTCCCTGAGGTCCGTCTCCCGTTTTTGGTTCATACCGGGTGTGAAACTCGCGAAGTAAACGTTACACAAAGCTACGCCACAAAGGCCGTGCTTTGATCATCACCACAAGACTTTGCTTTTCAACAGAAGCCTCGATCAATTGCCACTTAGGCATGCCACACAGGCAATTCACTCCATGCGTTTGATATCCATCAATATATAACCCCTGAGCTCGTACGTCTCAGAGAAGGGCGTTAAGCAAGAGAATAAATTCTCCGCCGCCAAACAGATATATATTTAATAGAGATCAATCACACAGACTAAAATCCAATGTCAGACACACAGTCCATTTACAAGTCCGTTCTGGGTCTGAACGAAACCGGAGGCACCTAGTACCCCGCATATCCATCGATCTCCAAGTACGTCTGGACGATCACTAACTGTTTCCATCTTCTTGGGTGTACAGCCCAATCAAGATCATCAGTTATCACCCAAACGACGTGAAGACCTCCGGTCTTCGACCATCGTCTTCATCTTCGACTTATCGTCGTATCAGTTATTCAGAATGGGATAAACCCTGTCTTTCCGAATAATTCGCGTATATTTTAAATAAGTGTTACACAAACACAATATACGCCTCATTCCAATTCATTAGTCACTAACCGTAAATTAATCAAGAGAATAATTCCCCAAATATTAACCCCGAAGGCCGAAACCAACATCAGATCAATACCCAGAAAACCATTCTGCTTGGCTAACCGACAGTTAGTTCCCAAAATTTCACATTCATAGGGAAAGGTTCCCATTAATTTTATCTAAGATAAATTTCTTGAATTTATTCTTTAATCTATTTTTGAATATCAATTCAAACTAGTCGGGATTAGCGAACCTTACCGAAGTAATCATTTGTTTTAATTTCCCAATCCCAACCTATTCATCCCATGAAGTAAAACTGGTTATACTTCATATCTAACACCACGGTGTTATCGGTAAATTCAATTACCATTTCACGCTCAAATCTAATTAAAGATTTAACTATCGCCTGGAGCAAAACTGGTGATACTCCATTTCGATTATTTCAATCTAATTAAAGATTCATTAAATCTCCACTTAGTTTTAATCGTTAACTGGGTTAAAGAATCAGTGTCATTTAAAACACGGTTCACGATAAACCCAAAATCACATTCATTAATTATCGGGTTAAAGAACGAGTGTTATTTAAAACATTGTTCACGATAAACCCAAAAATCAATAACAATTCAATTCCAATTAAATATTATTTAATTGGTACACTTCATTAAATCTAAATAAAAAGATTTAATCTTTTCTCAACTGGGTTCAAGAACAGTGTTAGTGAAGACACCATTCACGACAAACCCAAATCACATTTGATATTCAATATAAGGCTCTGAATAGAAAATATATCGGCTTATATTCAATATCAAATTCTACGACTAACAAATGTCGTATTGGAAATAACGATATAAATATATATCTTTCAAATTTCCATAACAACATCTGTATAATCACGAATTCCAACATCGAAATATTCCGAAGACAATTTCGATTCAAATCCACTCCAATGCAATCATTGGAAATTTTGGTTATTTTCAAAACCCTCTTCAAATTCAATTTATTTATTTAAAAATAAATAGAATTATAATTCTAGTTCAAAACTAGTTCATTTCGATAAAAATCTATTTTTATCCTTTCAAATATGGAGTTTTTCATCCCAATCCTTTCTAAATCATTTCTAATGATTTTACACAAATTATTACTATTTTTAATAATTTTATCAAGGCCCGTACAGTCGATTTCCATCAATGGCCATCGAACTGCACTTACAGCGACCTTTTTCAAATTTGATTTGGACGTATCTCCAAATCCAATCGTTAGATTTCAAATTTCTAATATTCGTTAGAAAGCTCTTTTCGATACGAACCCAACGGTTCCGGTTTTAGGAGAATCCGAAGGTCGGATCTCCCGTAATGTCCGTTTGAAATAAATGGTCGAAATTCGCGAACTGCCACGGCGCGGCGCGTTCTATTCAGGCCATTATATTATATATATAATATATATAATATATACTTCATCGATTTCTATTTAAAACGAATTATATAAATAGTTTTAAAATTCGTTTCAAAAGCAATTTCAACTTCCTTTTCAATTCAAATCAAAATTGAATTCTTCTCTATAAATTCGTTTTAAAATTCATTTCTATTCAATTCAAATTTCAATTCAATTTGAATTCATTTCAATTTGCTTTCAATTCAATTTGAATTCGTTTTCAATTCATTTCGAAATCGTTTTCAATTCAATTCATTTCGAAATCGTTTTCAATTCAATTCATTTCGAAATCGTTTTCAATTCATTTCGAAATCGTTTTCAATTCATTTCATTTCGAAATCGTTTTCAATTCAATTCATTTCGAAATCGTTTTCAATTCAATTCATTTCGAAATCGTTTTCAATTCAATTCATTTCGAAATCGTTTTCAATTCAATTCATTTCGAAATCGTTTTCAATTCAATTCATTTCGAAATCGTTTTCAATTCAATTCATTTCGAAATCGTTTTCAATTCATTTCATTTCGAAATCGTTTTCAATTCATTTCATTTCGAAATCACTTTTCAATATTCATTTCAAAATGAATAAAATCGATATAAATATCGTTCACGTCACAATGGCGTCAATCTAATCAACACGGCTTCATATATTGATATTTTCAAATATTCCATTTCGAACATTTCTATTTCAAATATTTCTATTTTAAAACTGGAATGAGGCCCAATCAATTACCATATAAAGTTAATTATATGGATTTTCATACAACACATGTATAATAGCATTGAAAAATAATCAACCATCAACCAAAGTGCACTACACTGTATAAGCATCAAATATAGATATCTAACGCTTATAACAGCCTGTCAATCAATCGATCGACATATTTAATCAATCAGGATGAGTGAACTTCAAATTTCATCCCAACACCCGTGTGGGGTTTCAAACAATCAAACACAGATTTTATTTGTGCAGTTGGGCGATGTGTGAAATTTATCGACCCAATCAATATCAGTCAAATCAGTGTATATACAAACAAATCGGCCGATTTGTTTATAACTATTCATTTATTCACATTCACGTTAAAAATTATATTTTTAACGATAAAACATTTTATTTCAACCTATGAATTTCTATTCAATTCATTTACACAATAAAATGATATTTTTATTTTCTAACATATTTTAGAAAATTTCGGCGGCATAACGGCACGATACTAGAAACGGGACAAGGCCTAGCCTTATCCCCGGTCTAGTGAAGGCCCACGCCATTCACACATCAATCAAATCAATTTTATTATGCAAACCACAAAATTTGGAGTAAGAGTCTAACCTAGCCTTAGTCCTTCGCCTTATAACGGCGCACGTCTAATCCTAACCAATTTATCGATTCGATTTTTCACACCACAAACCACATTCAAACCAATATCACAATCAATAACCAAACAGCCAAACAAACAAGTCCATGGTCTGTGGACGATTGTGTCGGGTGCTAATAAACACCGTCTGCATCCTAGTATATATATATATATCTATATAACTAGAAAAAAAAATTTGAAAGGTGAGAAATTCTCACTTATAGCTATCCTAGCTCCACGGCACTTCATTGATAGAAATCTTCATCGCTATCGCATCTTTGTCGTCTTCGTTGCCCGTAGCCACTACATATGTAAAAATCGAATTTTTACTTTGCTATTCAATATATAAAAATCGAATTTTTACTTCGCTATTCAATATGTAAAAATCGAATTTTTACTTCGCTATTCTATATGTAAAAATCGAATTTTTACTTCGCTATTCAATATATAAAAGATCCTATTTCAAAATATAGATTTCGCCTTCATATAAAAATAAAGATTTCTCCTTTTCAAAAATAAAATTTATATTTTCCTCGAAGTAAAAATCATATTTTTACTTCACTACTCATATCAAAATATCGTTTTTATTTTTGCTACCTATACAAAGATGTTATTTCTAATATTCCTACAATGCAAAGATCATATTTTTATCTTTCTTCAATATCAAAGATTATATTTTTACTGCTTTAAAAATATAAAAATCATACTTTTAATACTTTAAAAATATAAAAATCATATTTTTAATTCGATTTGAAGTTCAATATATAAAAATCCTACCTTTCATATTATAAAAATATAATCTTTCTCTTCACTAAAAATTATAGCTTTCATAAAATAAAAATCCCTCCTTTTCTTAACATAAAAATCACATCCTTCATGTTTAAAAATCACCACCTTTCATTTCTGAAAATCGTAAGTATAGAAATAAAAATCGTATTTCTCCATGTCAAAATCATATATAGAAACCATATTTATTTTTATAAAACATATTACCTTAAAATAAATAAATAAACTTAAGTAAATAAAAATAAATAAACAAACTTACAGCAGGTAGAGGGGGGGGTCTCGAGCTGACGGATTCGTGGTGCTGGAGTTCGCGAGTGGGGCGCGGTCATCGACGGGGGGAGTGGGGTCCCTCTGCAGCGGCGTGATGCTGATTTGGGGTGGATCTTGCAGGCGGTTAGGGTTTCGAAGGGGGGGGGGGAGGGTTGCGGTTCGGTTAACAGCAGGGGGGAGAGAAGGAAGGAGCGGGAGAAGAGGGTCGAGTCGAGGGTGGGCAGCGCTGGCATCGATGGTCGGGGGGGGGGGGGGGGGAGAGGGTTCGCCGACGAGCGGCGGTGGTAAAGGGGGAACGAGATCGACTTTTTTTTTTCCTTCTGAAATCGAAATGAGAAAAGGGGGGCCAGAGCGGGTTAACGGGGGGGGGGGGAGAAAAGTTTTTTTTTCTTTTTATTTTTTTATATTTTATTATTTAATTCCACAAAAAGCAACCTTTATTTTCGACCTCAAAACGAGGTTCCCCGCCTGTCGCCCATAGCGTTTTACCCCCATTCCGAACACAATGGGATATGTATCGCAAGCTGATTTGATCGTTTGAATCAGTTTCCGTTTAAGTTACATTTAAATCACTATATTGAATTTTAAACGTACATTTCAGATTACCGGGGTCGCATACTAACCCTAAAAATTCTCGAAAAATATTTTCTAGCTTCGTATTGACGATACGGTCCTAACAAAACTAGTTTCGTCGAATTCTGAGACCGTTGGAAAAATGGCCAATTTCCAGTCGATTAAAATCAACTGGAACTGGTCAAACGCGTTTTCCTTTGCCACGCTCACATATTAATTCGAAAAATTATGAAATTTGAAACCTAGCAATAATTTGACATCACGGACCCAACAAAAGTGGTTTCGTCGAAATCCGAGGTCATTTGCAAAATTGCTATTTTTAAGGGCCTTATATATATAAAAATATATATAAATTCCACAGCGACTATTTCTAATTTTAAACTGGACATATCTTATCATTTCTAAGATGAAATCTCAGTTTGTTAACTTCGTTACAAAGATATAGTTATACAGATTCAAATATTTCTTGTTTCGTTCAATTCTGACTTATATTGAATTCTGTATATTCATTTGAAATTAGAAATCGAATTTTCGAACTACCGCGCCATTTTCAATTCCTTTTATAATTATATATAATTATTATATATTCTAACGACGACGTATATAATATATACGTTCGAATTCTATTCAAAATAAATTCCTCGACAATATTATTTAAAATAATCTATTTTAAATATTCAAAATTCGCTAAAATTGCCAAAACAAAAATTTTAAACTGGCCCAGATTTTCGGTTTGTTACATCGTTCCCCAAAGTTACACGACTATACGACTTCATATGAAAAAGAAATAAATATTCTACAATCCTTTGATACGTAGAATGCGGGTTGTTACAATTAACCTAGATCCATAAGGAAGCCCACTAAATAGAAGGAGTAAAATGTGGAAAGAAATGGGATATCTATTTTGTACACTAAAGGAATGAACAGAGAAATTTTGAGACCCGTAGGTGGTTTGGTTGGAAAGTGTACATTATGTTTGGTATTAAAGAAATATGTATCCCATATGATAAAAATGGAAATGTTAGTAATTCAAATTAGTGGGTTTAGAAGTGAAACCTTATAAGTTAGAAAAAGGTTAAAAAGTGGAAAATGGATTAGGAATATATATAGTTGAGAGAATTGACTTTGGGAAAGTGTCTAGGAAAGGCTAGTTGAGTTGGAGACCCACTTTGAGTCTAACCCAATGATTAGCTTTTTGAAATTGTAAAAGTTTTGGCAAAGGTGTCTATTGTGTTTTCAAGTTTTAATCTTGAAAGTATTTTTGATGTTTGAAAGAGATATGTTAGAAACATATTTGTAAAAATGCATATTGGGTTTTAAAGTGAAGTAGGGTATACTTCGTAAATTAATAATTTCTTGTTTTAAAACAATTCTCTCATGAAAAAGTGTGCATTATAGAGCATGTATAGCTCACTAGTTTTCATATTTTAATATATGGAAGGATTAAAAAGTAAAGCATACAAAATGTTGCATTTTGTGAAAGAAAGTTTTGAAATCTCTATTCTATTAACAATAAATTTGTTTATTGTTTTAAAAAAAAATTGTTGGGTGGACAAAATAAGTTGTATAGAGTAAAATTAGAGTAGATTTTTACACCTTGTAGAAAGCAGCCAAAATTAAAATTGTAGTAGAAACAATGTAACCCGATAGTTGTCCTTATCTACTCCGGTTTTGTGATTTGAAAAAAAATGTTTTGCATTTTTGTTGTGACATGTTTTTATGGTTTGGCAAAAGTAAGTTTTGGAAAAGAAAATAAAGTTTTACCACTTTTAATTTTTGGAAGAAAAAATTAATAAATAAAGAGGCCAAACCATGTTTTGAAAAAAAAATGGAGCAGATAAGGATTAGTACCTAGGAAAGGCGGCAAATGTTAGAGGTTAGGAAGTAAATAGCAAGGACTATCTCAGAATAATAAAAACAAATTCCCGTAGAATGCATAAGCATTGTGAAGCCTAGGATTGTTGCTTGAAAAAAAAAGTGTAGGCTAGTAATACACAGTAAGGACTAGTAGTGACTACTAAATTTTGGAAGGGCAAGTAAGCATTGAGAATTTGTGGTTGGACTTTTCTTTAGTGAAATAGACTTATGATTCTTGTCCCTTGATAGTAGATGTGTAGGATGCCAAAAGATGGAGAGGCTTAATGAAAAAAATAAGCTAAGAAGGAGAATAGCCTAACTAAGAAGAAAACAATAAATTCAGTAAAGCAACAAACATGACGGGAAAAGAAAATGAAAATCTTAAGAAAAGATGAATAAAAATGAAATTATTCCAAGATAATTGAAAAAGAAGAGAAAATTTTCTTGTGTAGTTGTACATGGATAGGAAAATAGGAAATCTTTATAGAATAGCTACATAAAAATCCAAGTACAATTAGAAAAGGTACATAAAAGAAAAACGGAAGAAGTGAATTTTTCCATTTTATACCTTTTTGTAACATAAGAAATCGAATTTAGAAAATTAGGTTTTTCTAAATTTTGAATTTAATGGTGGTTGATAGGATTTTGGATGCAACAATTGGATGAACGATGCTCTTATTCTGTAAGTGTGTGGGAAAATTTAGGTGAAAAGTGTTTTGATTTTTCAAAAATATTGCATTCATATAGAACTGCAAGTATATTTAGGATGTGAGCATCATGTTTTGAAAGAGTTTTTAAAAGTTTGCATACATATATGTGGTACCAATTAGGCATACATGTATTACTATGATGTATTTACCTTTGCATCTACGCACAATGTTTGCCAAAAATTGGATGCATACGTGATGGTTTAATGCGAGGGATTATATATTTTATCCCTATCGAATTTTGGGGACGAAATTCTTTAAGGGATGGGAGAATGTAACACCCCACATTTTTAATATAATTAGAAATGTTTGTATGCATTGAAATATAAATAATGGTGATGTGCAATTTAAATTAGTAGAAGAGACGGAAAAATTAATACGTTAACGATATATGTAACAGAAGAGGTAATAAAATAAAGAAACTTAATTTATCAGGAATTAAGTAAAACAGACATCACTACTACGTTCATCTTGGAATTCTGCTTAGGATAGAGTCCAAGTTTGTGTAAAACGGATAACGTATGAAGAAGTTATGAGCTTTAGAAGTTTGTATACATATAAGGCTCGTATATATATCAAAATATCTCCAGAATTCAAAAATATTCAAAAACTGTCAAAAGCGGGTGACCGGGAAAAATCCCGCTTCAAGGGTGTCGACATAGGTGTCGACCCCCCTATAGGGGGGAAAACACAGGTGTCGACCCCCTGTATAGCGATAGACCCCCTCCCAGATCCGAGAGAAATACACCGTTTTGTATGCAGGCACATTTTCTGACCAGGTTCGTTGGCTTAGAACCTATATAATGGACCCTAACCCTATAGTTTTCTTGACCTAAACTAATGGCAACGCCATGACGCTGCTCCAACCTAAAATAATTTAGATTCTTCTTTTTCCCCAAGAAATTCTTTGATCTAATCTCTTCTCTTCCTCTCCAAATCTCTTCTTAAAATAAAAAGATAGATCTAGGATTCCTCTACTCCAAAAAAAGAGAAAAGAATTCAGATGCTTGAATCTATGCTGCGCAAAAAGGGAGAAAATCATGGATGAGATCTAGAATTGGAAAGCATGCAAGCGTGTGGATTTAAAATACATTTTTTGTATAATAATGGATCTATCGTTCGCCATTCCCCATTTACACACGTAATAAACCTATTGAAAGATCTAATCTGATAAAGTTCACTTATGCCTAATATTGTTGTCATATGCTTAATTATGATCAGTCATTTTATGCCTACGTTGGGTTTCCTCCTTTTATCCTTCCCTTTTTATTTTTATATAGCTAGGCTATCTTCGAGCCTATGCCTATTGTCGATTTATGCAATTAAACGATATTGAGAATAAAAAAGGGAAAAGGTTGATTTGGGTATTATATATGATTGGGAGGTTTGGGGGCATAACTTATAATGGGGTTTTGGGAATAACTTTGATTGGAATCATAAATATAACTAAGGGTATATTAATCAAATTGTAATTATGAATGTAAATTGGGACTATAAGTTGAATTGGGATTATGGGCATAACTATACTTGGAATTATGAATAAAACTATGGTGCGATTTACGTATATAAATCAAATTGAGAATACAAGACTGTAATTTGGGGCAAAAACTGATGGTTGGAATTTGGGGGTATTATTGCAATAATATATGAACAATTGGAAAATTTTGGGAAAATATGTAATAAAATGAAAGTTGGCATAAATTTTGGAAATTGATTTGGGCATAATTGGGCGTAACTTATATACGTAGGATTATAGGTATAAATTGGATTAGAATTATAAACATAAATTTGAATTGGAATTCATGGGTAACTGGAAATCATAATAATCCAAGACTTGAAATTGGGCATGAATTAAGAAAAAGATATTGAATGCCCAAGGCACGAGGTTAGATTTGGTTTGTGGTAGAAGTCTTCCCGAAACCGCCCAGCATATCCAGCAACCGCAAACAGTAATCTAATGTGAGAGGTCTTAGGTGGAAATTGGACCCGTAATTGTGTCAATACATGAGGTTAGATCCGGATGCGGTAAAAGTCTTCCCGGAACTGCTCGGCATATCCACCAACCGTAAACAGTAATCTAATGAGAGAGGTCTTGCGCATTTATGGATATCATAAATAATAATGAACACTTAACCAAGATGACACATGTAAGGTTTATATGGATATAATATAAGGGTTAAGTGGGTAACATGGATAAGTTGATAAATTAGAATACTTAACCCAATTAAATCTGTAGTGGTGTTATGAACCGGTTGAATTGAGTAGGGGTTAAGTAAACGTGTTAAGGAAATGGGGAGGGTTAAGTTAATCTTAATTAATGCCAAAATGGGGAATGATAATAATAACCTATTATGAATGAATTTAAGAAAAGGAAACGATAATAGGTAGGCTTTTTCTAGGGACAAGTGGAAATTATAACTTATGGAATAAGGTAAGTTATAATGAACGATGGAGAAGACAAAATAACTTATGGAATAAGGAATGATAAGGGAAGATGAAATAACTTATGTAACAAGGAAAATTATACTTAATTGAAGATTAAGTAATATGTAAAGGCAAGAATAAATCTACAGATGAAGATAACATAAGTTATATGAATGACATAACCGAAGATTGGTTGAGCTGAGTAATTCTCCGAGTGTCAATCTGATGTTGATTTCGGTCTTCGGGGTTGATTCTTAGGGAGTTAAGATAACTAATGTATATGTGAATTAAGATGTACTTAATTATAAATTAAGTAAAACATGTTATTATAACCATAAGAGGGATAATTATTGGATTGTGAGAATAACATGTCGTAGGCTTGTTAATGGACTTAAAAGGATTAAGTTATAAATGGAATTAATAATCAAGGATAACTTGGTAAACTTGAAAAGGAAGTAAATGTGAATAACCAAGTTAAATGAGAAAACTAACGAGGTGGTGCAAGCGTGTAGTTAATGATTAGACATATGGGCTAATGACAAATAAAACTAAGGCACTTGAAGCAGTCCGTACGCTATAGGATGAATAGCCCAACGAGGTAGATCATCATGGTGTCATAAGGCACGAGGAGAGCGCACGTTCATTATTCTGGCGGCTCCAACGGACTGGAAGGGGAGGCAGGCGGCTTCCTGAGACGTTAAATGTGCTCCTGGTAGCTTCGGACTAGGATTACAGAGGTTGGGTCTGCGCGGAACTACCAGGTGGGTGGGCCTTGACTGCACAATTAGGGGGTAGTCAGAATGTTGTACACGGTGGCATTTAGGGTTGTTCGGCGGTTGTCTCAAGCATAGGTGGAGGGTCAAGACCAAACGATAGCAAGATCGTCGGACGCTTGTCACCGGCAGCCTAAGGATTGCGAAAAGGCAAGAGCTAACCCCTAGAGATCGTTAACCTTTGCTATCAAGGGACAGGTGCAGGGAGACCTCACATAGATGTTTAGATTGTTTGCTTGTTAGGGGTGGTCGCTTAACTCGTGTGGTCTTTACTAGTTTAGGGAGGGGATGAGGTGGGGCCATATCCACCATAGAAAAACTAGACCCGAGGGATATCTGTACATTGGACGCTCTTAGAGGCGGGCCCATACAGATATAGGAAAGCTGCCGACCGGGTTCCGTGTTTCTGGTGTAGGCCTGCCATGGAACTCGGGTGCACAAGTAGAGGTTATGTGCAATAGAAACATCGAGTACGATAGATGATACATATGTGGGAAAGTCTAGGAACAACCATGTCTACTCTGGGTGGTGTACCGTAGACTAGAGGGCATTATTCGATGATGGAACCAAATTCGGTCAAATAGTTCGAGGATAGCAGTCAGTACGCTTATGTAGCACAACGATAATGGTTCTATGCGGATGTAGCGTTGTACGTTACTTTGGCATAGGATGAGGGATTGCACATATTATTGTGGTGATACGGAGGAGACCGTGCGAGTGGGGTACCACGGGGTGTACCTTAGTTTGGGGGTAGCTACATATACATTATATTAGGTTAATCTAATGGGGGCAGATGGGTGTGACGTGTGTGTGAAAGGCTTGAGTGCTAGTAACAAAGATAACCTAATAAATGAGAAAATGTAATTGAACGGTATATGTAGGATTATTCAAGAGGTGTAGTTTAAATTCATTCACACAGAACTTATGTTCTGACCCCCTCCTCGTAACATTCGCAGGTTAGGTTCATGACAGAGACTGTATAACTTTGGATACTGGTTTAACAGTATTGTTATTAAGGTAAAACTATGTTTTAATTATACTATATTTTGTTCCTTCCGCTGTGAGATGTTTTCGAACTCTGACATGTTTATGCCTCTGTCTTTTCTGCAGGATACCTGAGCAAAACAACATGGGTTTCGATGGATTGGGTTTTTGAAGAAAAAAAAATGGTCCGTCGGAACGCGGGTTGTTATAGAGCAACACTGGAAGTACTCAGTATCTAATTGCCCTCGTGTTTTGGTAAGTTTAATTATCCTTATTAATACCATTCTTTCATTCCAAATCTGATTAAAGATTTCATTTATCTTTACAGGAAATCATATTTACCCAAACCCAACCCATTTGTTGATTATTGATTAGGGTAAATCACTTTATGTTTCCTTGATCATATCTTTAGCACAAAATCATACTTATGATTTCTTAATCTTACCGTTATGCGAAAAACACACTTACTCAAATCCAAATCATTTATTACCCATAATTATGGTAAATTACTCTTGACTCTCCCTAATCATATCTTTAGTGCAAAATCATACTTGCAATTTCTTAATCGTATCATTAGGAAAAAATCGCTTATCCTTTATACGATCTTTAAATTTTGTTCCAATTATCATTTTCAAGGGGAAACATTTTCATTAAATCTTTATAATCAAATTAAATAAAGATTATTATTCAACTTAACTTGGAAAATCAGCTTTCCTATAAATGACTGGCAGAAAGAATGTTATTTAAGACATCGTTCACTATAAATACAAAATCATACTTCCATTAGAAATGGAATCCATGGAAATCATATTAGCTCATAATGGATATAAATTCCCATATCAAACTAATACTATAAGAGAAAAAACGGCAAAGCCTTTTAAATTCCTTAAATAGTAAAGGTCTTCATCCATATAAACTCATCTCAATTATCACCAAATCGATTCTCATTCAACTCCAATTTAATTCATTCATTGGAAAACTTAACTTTATTACATACTTTTCAAATGGAAAAACATCTTAAAATCCTCATTCTAATCCTTTGGATTAGTTTCCAAATCATTTAGGTATCATTGGTTATATCAAAACCATTTATTTCAACCCGTCTCATAAACCATCGTAAATAGCTTTGCTAAAACAAATCATTTTCATAAAATAGCTTTTCAAAACTTAGTATATTCAATCCAAATCACTTTTAATCCATTTATTATGATTTATCATAATTTATCCTTATTTTTAATAATTTAAAAATAGCTTGTATCACAAAATTCTAATTTCGGGTCTCAAACTACACTAGCGCTGTTTTTATTCAAATTTGATTTGGACTTATTTCAAGATCTAACTACTGAATTATAAAACTTTCCTTTGCATTTGAAAAATATTTTCTCTTTGAACCAAATTTTTTTCGTTTTGGGAAAATCCGATGGTCGGATCTCCCAGTACATCAATATGAAGTCAATGATCGAAATTCACAAACTGCCACTGCATGACTACTCCTATTCAGACCAAAATTCGACTTATATTTAAAACAAGTCGAATAGCCTTTGAAAAAGTTTATTAATTATATAAAACATATATAATAACCTTTGGAAACTATATTTCCAATATTTAACTTTAAATTCAAATATTCCATTATTTAAATATTATAATATTATTTAAATAATTAAAATAATATATTTTTTCAAACTTCATCTTTTGAAACACAAACTTTCCTGAAACCTATAATAAAAATAAATAAGATTGTTTGGATATTAACATCTAGTTAAAACACTTTCTACATATCCAAACCGAACTTCACTTTTTAAGCTTATTATTCACAATCAAATTTTAAATTTGAACATGCCTTAATTACTTGAAAATTATTATATAACAATATTGGGGATATCAGTGTTTCATTTCCTTAAGGTGGGAAAAAAGATAAAACTAATTATTGATCACAATTAGAATTTAAACTTATGTAGTTAATTTTTTTTGGTTAACCCGAGAAAACTATTCGTGATTACTTTAAACTATCATTCCAAATCATTTTGGATTAAAAATTAAGACTTTTATTTTTCTTTTATTATTTAATTGATAAGATATTCAATTAAACTTCGATTTGGAATAAAACCCAATCAATTACCATATAATCCAACTTGTATGGGTTTAACACATCATTAACATCCAATAACGGTCATAAACCTCTATTAACATCCAATTATCACATAATGGCATCATTATCATAAGTGTTAAGATCATTCAACACTTAATCACTATTTCAAATTACCTTAACTAAAGTATTAACCATCGTTAATATTTTTTTCTATTATTAGCGAATCCAATCATGTAAAATTAATGTCAACACAAATCATATCAAGTTGTCAACCAATGTCACATCAATATTGACTAATGTCACTACCCATCCATAACTACCACGTTATCAACCAAACTAACCAATCATTTATTTACGGTTCAACTTCATAACCATCAGGGTATCCACTTTAACTACTAAACCAATAAGTAATTTACTTTCTAACTTAACCATTAACATCATCAAACCCATAATTACTTAATAAACTAGCAATTATTAAACACAACATAATTAACTACACTAATTATTATAGCTAACCAAACGTGAGCAAAATAAGCTCACCATTGCTTCTCCACTCTGCCAAACTTTTGGTGTAGGACTTCTTTAGCTTCTCTACAACCTCGAACATCACTCAGCAACCAAGTTAACACATTTTTCAACCTAACATCACTACTAACTCAAGCTATATAAGTATATATTTGTTTGCATTTAGAAGTGGAAAGGTGGAACTTTTAAGGTTTTAAGGGCATAACTAAGGGGTGTGGGACCCATGACTTGGGGAGAGAGAGAGAGGGAAGATGGAGGTGCTATGTGACAAAGGAGGAAGGTGTAGAGGTCCATAGTGGCTTAATTTGTGGTGGTTTGCTTGGATATAAGGTTTTAAGGTGGTTTAAGGCATAAAGGTGTGATTTTTGAAGCAAAAGTGAGATCTATAGGAGGTGGGAACCACTTGGAAGGTTAGGAGGCGTTAGGGGGCTGGTATGAGGCTGTCGTGGTGGTGGTTGTGGAGCTTGCAAGTGGAGCTTAAAGTGAAGAAAAGTATAAATGTGGAAGCTTTTAAGGGTTTTTGGACTAAAGGCGGGTGCTTTGGCCAGGGAGACCTACAACATGGCTAAGGGGTTGTTGTGGCGGGCACACGGTGTAGTGAGGGGCTGGTGGTTGTAGGAGGTGGAACGAGGAGGGAGATGGAGTTTTGCGTACGAAGAAGAAGAATGGAAGAAGTGAAAAATGAAAATAAAATGATATCATTTCACTTCCTTACATGTTAAGTAACTTAAGGGAGGGTGCTAGAAGATTGGAGTATAAGGTAGTGGGAGATAACTTTGAGCACATTCAGGAGGGTGTTCTTGGAGAGATGAATCAGGCACTTTTCCACGATTCTTAATAGGATTGGGAATGTGAGTTTCGAAGTCCTCATCCGTGTTTTGTACCTAAACTTGTTGTACTATTTTCTGAGTATGTCAATGTTATAGGTAGTGGTAGTGACTCTTCCAGTTATTTCACTATTGTAGGGTATTGAATGTTATGTCCTTGATAGTAGTTGAAACTCTATGTTTCATTCCTGTACTTTATACATAAAGTGTTCTGGCACTTCAAACCAGATGGAGTTTTTGTGCTTGTACAGAACTCCACTTCTTTCTATGCTTTTCTAATAAACAGTGGTACGACCACTACAAAACCGGCTTACCATGCCAAAAAAAAGTAACATAAGGGAGTATGCAAGGTGGAAGAGAGTGATGAGTGGAGGGGAGAGAGGATGAGTTGTCAAAAGATGGGGAGCTTAGGTAGTTGTGTAAATTAGTTGTTTTTGGTTTGATTTAATTAAACGATCTCAACTCGCACTATCAAACTGTAATTCTGATTGACATGAAATTTGAAATCCTATCTATTTCACAGATACAGATCCAATGAAACTGGTTTCGTGGAATTCTGAGATTGTTTCCAGAATGGATATTTTTAGGCTATTAAAATAATCTTAAATTATAGAATTTTAATATATTTACTTTTAATTCAATTTTAAAAGTTCACTAACCTTATTTTAACTTCAATAAAATATAAAATAAATTTAGAATTCATTTTCAATTTTTTTTAGGTCTAGATTCAATATTCAATCATTTAAAATTCACTAAAAAACTATTTAAAACCCATATTTTAAATTGACTAAAAATACGGGTCGTTACAATCTCCCCCACTTAAAAAGATTTCGTCCTTGAAATCGAAGACGAAACTGAAGGTTGTTTACTTAACCAACAAAGTCATTATTCTAACTAACTCAGCCAGTTCTTTTCCCTATTTCCCAAACTTAACTCCATAAGCGATACATAGATCATCGATAGGGAATATCTATTTCAATTCTTATTCGAATACATAACTTATCTCCAAACTAGTATTGATCTCTTGGTCCCTTAGTACGGACACCGATCAAGCTTCTTTGATCAGAAAACTCTGGCTTTCCTTACATAGCTCACAACTGTGGTAGAATACTTAAGCAACTAACCACAAACCCTCATCCAGGTTTGTCTTCAAACATCGAGTGATAAATTCTTTCTCGAATTGGTGTAAATACATCTCTAAGTTCTGCACTCGAATATAATCTATTTGAGGAAATGATCGACATAAACTCATGTAGTTATTCTTATGGGTTTTTCCTTCTTTATCCTATCCAAATATTTCATCTACAACTTAAGCATATTTCAGAATTTATCGACTATTCAAAATCATCAAGAATTCCGGTTTCTTATCTTAACCCAATTATTTTATAACTTAACTTAAGTTTTTTTTTCATCTTTTTAGTTTCCTAAAAATCTCCCAATTCTCGAACTTCTCTAACGCCTTAAATTTTCAAATGTTTTTGCCGTAACATCCTTCGTGTGGCTAAATCAGTACAACTTTAAAACACCTCTATAGACGCTCACCAATCAAAAAGAAAATCAAAAAACCAAGCGGCTTGCCAACTAGGCTCATTAAATCATCAAACCCAATAAATACCGTAAATGTGTACCTTTTAGATGACTATTCAATTTTATTCCCCACATTAACTTCCATTCAATAACCTGTTCAATATGTATATGTCCAATTCCAACTAATTTTCAAATCAATTCAACATTAACATTCAATTTACTAATTATTTCTTAGTTCACTTTAAGTTTGGCCCAATCATATTTGAATATATTTTGCTTGCTTAGAAACAAATCAATCTTTGTTTGGAATTCAAGTTCCATATTCAAAACTTAACCTATTCTTTACCCTTTTCTTAAGTATACTTATGCTTTTTTAACTAGTTTGGACTAATTATCGCACATCACATCCAGCAATCAATTGGTTAATTAACTTTTCAAACATGTCTTTCATGTTTTGAAAATATATACCTTTTGTATTCTCAAAATATATTTTCAAAACCAAAATCATTTTTATATGAAAACCACAAATACGTTTCTCATATATATAGTACTCTCAACTCATTCTAGGGAGTTACTAACCCTATCTCTAGCGAGTAACTTGTCCTAGAATACTACTGATCCCATATCTAACAAGTCTTTACTCCACAGAGCCAAGGTTTTCACTAAACCAATGCTCTGATACCACATGTAATGAGCCACATACCTTTTTCCTTTGAACTAACTATAAACTACACAAGTCCAGTCCAAAAGGTAAGCATCCACGAAGTGTCATGCGATAGACCGAATTTTCGATCTTTAATAGTCTATAATTAACAAATCCTCGGTGTTTATTTACCGTAAAACCATATCTCGTAAATTCAGTCCATCAGGATTTATTAGAGAAAACATAGCATAATAGAATAAGAGAGAAGGACAGAATCTCACATTGGAATAGAACAAATATAATATTCAGTATAACTTTACATCGAAAAACATTAAATAATCATAGTAAGCATACCATGGATAGTTATAAACTCTATCATCACATAATAAAACCACAACATCCAAGTATATATAGTAGAAAATGCCCTGCCCTCTAACGAAGATCATCATCTTCTCTGGAGTCGTCTAGGAACTCCTAGAATCCTGCATAAACCTGAAATACACTCGGATCTGACCCAAGTGCCAAAACACTCGAGTTAGGCTTAGGTTGACCAGCTTGAGAACTAGATTACAAACCATACATATATCGAATGATCATCAAAAGGGTTTCAAAACTTCATGCATGATTTTTGGGAAAGGAAGCTACCACAAGACCCGCATCCCATCACACAATGCAAACATGCACCATTAGGAGCAGGTTTTACCTTATGATAACCAAATATGCTTGTTACGCCAAAATCATTTGATATTATCACTAATGTCAATCTTTGAAAATATTTTCAAATTAAATGTATAAATCTTACTAGACGTAGGTACCCATATATTACGTCTACATATATAGATTACAACTTAAATCGTAACGGTTCGTATTGGAAGTTGAATTCCATCAATGACCAAGGCAAAGGATCTTCCTTAACTAATTTGGATACACCTCTAGCGGGATGTCCTAGGAGCCAACAAATGATTCCTTTCCAGTATCAGCAAATCCATCCCACGTATACCAGGTGTAGTTCAGGTTTCTCTTGAATATAACATCTCCCGGTCGTAACCCACCATTATTCGATGCCTCAATCCATCATCCATTAAGTAAATTTCCTAGGCTCCATACCATAGCATCACTTTCTCAACTAAAAGGAAACGTTTGTCCTTAACTTTGCGGTACTTCATCCTGTTTTGGCTCATTACTAGGATGTGAGGCCTTGAAGTCATGCTTCCACACAAAGCTCTGCTTTTCAACAAAAGCTTTGTCATCAATAGCTCATCACTCGGCATGCTATATTATCAATTCAAACATATAATCGATGTCTATTAATATATAACCCTCTGAATACATAGGTCCCAGAGGAGGGTGTTAAGCTAAGAGGATAGATTCTCCCCACCTTGCTGATATATCATCAATAGAAACATATTTATCATGGTGTAAAATACAACATCAGACGTGCATCCATCTACAAGCTCGTTCTGGGTTGTGAACGAATCCAAAGGCACTTTATTCCACGACCCCACCTGGGTGCGAAAGCCCTTGCAATCTGAATTGCCTCAGGTACGGTCATATCGCTGTCATAATATAACCTCATATTCGGTGGTCACCCGAGGCATCAACAAGAATTCCTTTCGATGTGAAGATCTCTGGTCTTCAATCACAATCATCGCCATTTTCAAATTCTCTTATCACTTCGTACAATTATTCACAATGGGTTGAAACCTGGTCTTTCCAAATAACTAGCGCATCTTTAAAATCAATATAGATATACAAATATATCATGAGTCTCATTCCATTTTGGAATATTCTTTTACTCAAATCATTCTTTATGTTGTGTATACCCAATCAAATCTTATCCAAAATTTACATACTTTAAACTCTTGTTTAAATCTTTCCTTGGTATCATTTCAAATGATTATAAAATTCCATTTCACAAATTTACCTCAAACCAATGTTTCTGTGCTTTATTGGGATTATCGAACCTCATGAAAAGGTAATTTCTCAAATCATTCTCCCGTTCCCGTCCAACCCATCCCATGGAGCAAAATTGGCAGTACTCCATATCTAATTGCCCTCGTATTTTGGTAAGTTTAATTACCCTTATTAATACCATTCTTTCATTTTAAATATGATTAAAGATTTCATTTGTGTTTACAGAAAATCATATTTACCCAAACCCAACCCATTCTGCAATGAACTGGGATTTTCGACTCTGAAAATCAACACATATCTACCATGTTGACTATTCGAACATAGGAAATACCTGATCATTAATAGAAAGAAGTTAGAGGGTGAGAATAGATAAGATAGAAAATTAGAATAGAAGAAGAAGAAGATCACCATAGAACAGAACCATAGTAATACGAATCTCACAGCGGAACGAATAAAATATAATATATAACATAACTTAGTAATAAAACAGTATATATACAATAACATTATCAGAGTACAACACTTACACACAGCAGAAATAACAATAGCTATATAATCCTGAAGCCTCCTGCTTGAAGCTCCTCCAAGTATATCTATAAAGACTTGAACTACTTGACTGCCCGTACAAATTTGGGCACCCAAGAGTTAGGGGAAAACAAAACCAGATAAACTCTTGGTCAGTCATGGGACTCGTGTGAGTAAACTCAAATCATTTGGTTTAAATTTTCAAAACCCTTTTCAAAAGAAAAGGTAATCGTAAGACCGATCCACACAAAAACACGGATGGTTTTTACCTAACCCAAAACAGTTTTGGAAATCAATACTTCTTTGATATTATAATATTGTCTAATCATAAGTAATTAACAATCTAGCAAAACGCTTGCATCTCACGTTCCACGTATATAGTATACAAATCAAAATCGCAGGCTCTTATTGGGGATTGGATTCCGACTATGACAAGGTATGGGACCACCTGCCGATAGTGTATCTCTAGAGGCGAATACACTGGGTTCAACAAGAATGTCTTGCAACTCGGACCACACATGACCGACCACTTATTTCGCTTGAGTGTATCGAATGTATATCACCAAGGGTTGGGAGCTACCCATCGTTTCCCGAAAAGGGATAGCATCGAAAATAGATAAAAGAATGTAATGGATTTTCTCTAGATAGGTGATATACACCCTAATGGGAGCGACCCACCGAGCCATGCTGCCTGCCCGATTTCTGTCATTTCCCGGTTGATGAGGCTTGAGGTCATAACGTATCTTTGGAACACCTGACCACTATTCACTTTGAATGCCACATCGTCATACCCGCAAAATCACAAATTGAATTCCCCAAAAATACCACGGGTATAAATGTAATGACCCCCATTGTTAGAGGTATTATAATTAATTTATTTAATTATATATATAGTGATATAGTGAATTAAATGGTCGTGGAATTAAATAACTAGGAATATTTAATTAAAATAATAAATTAAATAATATATTTAATTCAGTAATAATCAAAAATATTGGAAATCACAATATTCTGTGAACGGGGTCATCCCTAAGATTTAATTCAGCTTAGAGTTAAATTATATTGACAAATATATTCAATCGACGTCAGTTTGAACGTATAATTATATTATAATTAAAAACGAGCTTGAAATGGTGCTGCAGTTCACGATTTGGCGATTTGAACTTCAACTGAATGTACAGGATTCGTTTTAAGCCGGATTTCTGTGAAACAAGAAACGTCGGGAGCTGGTGGAGTATATCTTTCTAGTGGAAGAGAAAAATCGGGATTTCGTCGTGTAGATTTTGATTTACGTCCAAATCAAATTTCAGAAAAGTCGCTGTGGAATTCCTTTATAATTCGTAACGCTTTATATACGTTATAAATAGATTTTTCAGTATAAACTGAACATCGAGATAATCTGGAATCGGAAATATCAAACTGTAAATTCTGATATGATATTCTGGAGCTGTACGATATCATATGTGAAGATATACGATAATATAAATTTATTTATATTTAATTTAATTATATTTAAAAATATTTATATATTTAAATGGGTCATCCAGAGCTTTAAAAATACGCTGTGTGAACAGACGGAGTCGGAATTCAACGAAACCAGTTTCGTTGGGACCATAATGTCAGACAGTAGCTACATGTCCAGTTTCGTGATTTTTGGGTATCACATATGGCCACAGGAATTTTTAAGGACAAAAATACATAGCGTTTGCTTAAAATCGAATATAAAAATAAATAAATAAAATCCTATAAATACCTACCTTCAGTCTCTAACCCTAAAAACTTAACTCCCTCTGGTCAAATTCATTTCTAGCCGCCACCAAAATTTACTCTTACAGTAAATTAATTTGCAACTTCTAAAATCAATAAAAATAGAATAAAATCCTAAAGTGTATAAAATCTCTATATGTGAGTTCAATGAGGGATCAGCTTCAAGTCGATAGCCATTTCAGGGTGTTCGACGTCCCTTTTTGTGCTTGGGTTTTCAACAGCGACGAACTAGGGTTCATAACCGTGAGAGATTGAGGGAGCAATTCGAATTTTCAATGTGATATTCGGGTTCAGGAAGTTATTCCGCACCGCGTTGTAGAGGTTTGGAGAAAACTGGTGCCCTTTCTGTTCGATCGATTTACAGGGAGTCGCGGGCTCCTGTAGTCGCATTTGAGAGGAAGCCGACGAGTTGCTTACTGAGGTGTTGAGGTCGGAGCTCTCGTGAAGGAGATGAAGTCAGTGATTTCGGTTCAGGTTTTCGGGTGAAACTGGATGACGCTTTGGAGTGAGTGGTTACGGTAATGGAAAAGTGGGATACTGGAGAACGGGATTTTCAATTCGGTGAAGAAGAGGATTAACGGAATATGAAAGGATAAGGTGATTTTATATGAAACAATGGTTTGTGTTAATGCTGATTTGTATGGTTGAATATTAATGTCCATATTGTCACAACCGTGATCTCCAGGAGCTGAAAACGGGATTTCTTCCCATTTGTGTTAAGGCATTGATCAAGTCTGAAATGTTAGAGGACAAATGAGTGTTAGTAGTGATTTTGTTCGGATTTTTAAAATGCTTGAAGTGGAAAAGAAGTTTGATTTTGAATGGGTCAGGGCCGTTGTAAACCAAACGAAAAACTGGAGGATTTGCTTTTCTGGGAAGAAGCACTTAGGAGGGAGGCGGGTCTGTGTATCTCAAGTTGGGTTTGGGCCAATTGGAAAATGTTTTACAAACCGTAAGTTGCGTTGGGATCGTATGGACGGGAGCAACACAATGAGACTGACTGGGAGTGAATCTGAGCTCGTTACAATTTATGGCGAAATAAATTGTCCGACTGAATCAAATAACGCAAACTATTATTTAACGGTTAACGCGCCAATGTGAGTAAAACTCACCAACTCTGAACAGTTCTATTTTTACAACGTATTCTTAGAACTGTTAAATATTGTCTGTTTGACTGTGTGTTGACTGTTTAATTGAACTGCTAGTCAGTTAGTAAAAATTATATATATATATATGTATATATATAAACCGTTAAATAGTTGTATGTTGATTCTGCTATCAGAATATTTCACAGTGAAGTGTATCGATGTTAATTATATTGTCTAACATCTGTGATGCAGGGAAACAGGTTGGAGGAATCCAACTGGATTCCTCAACAGTTATTTTACTGTGATTTATATATTGTGATATATAATGTGATATATAATCTGACGTTGATTATGTGTGCTTTGGACGATAGTTATCGTTGTTATATGGTGTGTTAAATACCATAAGAAATACCAGAATGTGGAAAATGGATTTTCAAAGTATATTTTGAAAATAATTTATTTATATAAAATCAATGGATTTTATATTATACAAGAAAAAGGATTTTGAATAAAAGAATTATATTTGTAAATCAAATATAAAGGAAATTTATATTTGTTAATCAAATATAAAGGGATTTTATTTGTTAAACAAATATAGAGGAGATATATTTGTGAAATCAAATATAAAGGAAAATATTTGTAAAACAATATATATAAGGGAAAATATTGTAAAAACCAATAGAAAGAGGGATATTTGTAAACCATTTACAAATAGATAAAAAGGATTTATTTATTCAGGAAATAAATAAAGGTAAAAGAATTTATTATTTAGGGAATAAATAAAATAAAGGAATATTTATTTGTTAGAATAAATAGAATAAAGGAGATATTTATTTGTTAAATAAATAGGATTATAAGGAAATATTTATTTAGGAAATAAATAGATTATAAAAGAAAATCTTTAAAAAAGAATAAACATTATTAGCGAGTAAGTTAATCAAATTGAGTTATCAGGTTAGTTAATCAAAGTAAATTGATTAGTTAATCAAAGTGAATTGTTTAAGGTAATCAAAGTGAATTAGTCGAGTTAATCAAAGTGATTAGTTCAGTTAATCGAGATAAGAAAAATCAAGCTAGGTTAATCGAGTTGAATTAGTCAGTCGAGTTAATCAATTGAGTTAGTCAAACCAAGTAAAACCAGTTAGAGTTAATCAGTTAGTGTTAACCAGGCAGAGTTAATCAGTTGGAGTTAATCGATTTGAGTTAAGATTTTCGAGTTGATAATCGAGTTAAGTTATCGAATACCACTTATTCGAAGTAGAAGTTATCAAATATAGTTATTTGAGATAGATTTAGTCAAATAGAGTTATTCAGGATAAGTTGCCATCTCGTACGACTGCTAGCGTAATTCGCAGGGATGTAAATAGCCTACGGCGGTCGGATGTTTCCTGAGGGAGTCAGGCGTAACCATTGTGATCGCTGCGATCTAGAGTCAAGCGAATGAAGTTAAATCGAATATTAGTTATTCGATAGGAGTTAATCAACTTGAGTTAGATTATCGAGATAAGTTAATCGAGTTAAGTTCTTGAGTTAGATTATCGAGATAAGTTAATCGAGTTAAGTTCTTGAGTTAGATTATCGAGATAAGTTAATCGAGTTAAGTTCTTGAGTTAGATTATCGAGATAAGTTAATCGAGTTAAGTTCTTGAGTTCGATTATCGAGATAAGTGAGTCGAGTTAAGTTCGTCGAGTTAAATTAATCGATGTTAGTTTCATCGAAAGGAGATAATCGATGTTAGTTTCATCGAAAGGAGTTAATCGATGTTAATTTCATCGAAAGGATTATCGATGTTAGTTTCATCGAAGGCAGTTATCGATTATAGTTTAATCGAAAGGAGTTATCGATTAGTTAAATCGAAAGGAGTTGTCAAATTTAGTTATTCGAAAAGGAGTTATCGATTTGTTAAATCGAAAGGGAAGATAATTGAATATCGTTTATTCGAGAGGAGATTATCGAATATAGTTATTTGAAGGAGTTATCGATTATTAGTTAATCGAAGTGAGTTATAGAATATTAGTTAAATCGAAGGAGTTCGAATATAGTTTATTCGATGGAGTTAATCGATTAGAGTTAAATCAAAGGAGTTAATCGAATATAGTTTATTCGAATATAGTAAAGGAGTTAACCGAATATAGTTTATTCGAATATAGTAAAGTAGTTAACCGAATATAGTTTATTTGAATAGAGTTAGAGGAGTTAATCGAATGTAGTTTATTCGAATATAGTAAAGGAGTTAACCGAATATAGTTTATTCGAATAGAGTTAGAGGAGTTATCGAATATAGTTTATTCGACAGGAGTTAAGTGAATGGGGTTAATCAAATAGAGTTAACCCAATAGGGTCAGTCCAATAGAGTTAATTGAAAAGAGTTAATCGAATATAGTTATTCGAAAGAAAGGTTAAGTAAGGAAGTTAGTTAAAGAAATATAAAGTGAACTTTGCCTATTTCAAGGTTAGAAGTGTTGTTCAGTTAAGGTCTGAGAGGTAGTTCTACCCCAACTTGATTGGCTTCGTTTTTAACTGAGGAATGGTTAAGGTTCGGCAGTAAAGGATGGTAAAGTGAATTTAGTAATTAAAGAAAATGGTTAAGTTGGCATAGCGATGTTTTATCTAAACATCTGTTTAATCCAAACGTAGGAGTTTGGAAATGTTTTCCAAACAAGAATCAGAAATGTTTTCTAAATACAGGAAACAAGGAATGGAAATGTTTCCAGTGTTAATAACGTATATTTTCTAAATATAGAAAATAGCAAATGTTGAATATAGGGAAACAGGAGATGTAAAATGAACTAAAGAGATAAATGTTAAATGATGTTTGTTTGATATAATTTCCATCTGGAAATAATATCGTTGTTTGCACACTTGTTTTCTTTGATAGTTAACTCACAGACTATCGAAGTTTTGACCATTTTTAATGTTGTTAATATGGAGAGACCGATTGGATTATTATCCAAAGAACCACTCTGTATTGGCACAAGCGTTGTGAATCATTTATGCCAAAGATAATTGAAGACGGAGTAAAGTGCAAGGGTTGTTGTATAAGTCTTAGTTAATAGTAACTAAGATGGATATACTGAATAGTGCCTTCGGTTTGTCCAGTCCCAGGACAACTTGTATGGATGAAGGTCTGACAGAGTATATCCAATGGATCGCGTAAGTTGATCCCATCAAACGTATATACGTTGGTGGTAGAGGAATTCGTTTCTCTTAGCTGTATACCCTTTGTATCTTTGAGGAAATCAATTTGTGATTTTGCGGGTATGACGATGTAACATTTCTAAGTGAATGAAGATGGATGTCTGACAGAGTATTTCCAGACGATCACGTACATTGATTTCTCCAACCATACCAAGAGTGGAAGCGGAGAAGGAAGCTTCTTTTAGCTAACACATAATGTATTGTTGAGGACGTCAATCAGTGATTGGATGGATTTGATGATGTGGCATTTAAAGTGAATCTGATGTGAAGATAAGCGTAGCTTCTAGCCTCACATCTGGTAAATGACAGATATCAGGCAGGTAGCATGGCTATGTAGGTCGCACCTATTAGGGTGTATAATCACCTGATCTAGAGTTTCATTTATTTCTAAAATTCTATTGTTGATGTTGTCCCATTCGGGAAACGGTTGCTGATCCCAACCGTTGGTGATATACATTCGATACACTCAAGCGAAATGAGTGGTCGGTCATGTGTGGCCGGGTTGCAAGATGTTCTTGTTGAACCCAGTGTATTCGTCTCTAGAGGTACACGAGCAGAAGGTGGTTCCGTACCTTGTCATAGTTGGAAATCCATTATCCAATACGTGCTTACGATTTTGATTGTATACTATATATGTAGAACGTGAGATGAAAGCGTTTCTGCTAGATTGATATATATTTGTACCTAGACATTATTATAATATCAGAATGATATTGCTTGTCAAAGATGTTGGATTCTCATAAGGGAAAAACCCGTTCCGTATTCACGGCATGGTCTTGTGAGATATCATATATATGTTAAACTGTGTTAAACTATTTTACTCACACCAGTCCCATGACTGACCCGGAGTTTACTTTGTTGTTTTCCCTAAACTCTTGGGTGCCTAAATTTGTACGGGCAGTCAAGTAGTCGGGATTTACAGATATACTTGAAAAGCTGGAGCAGGAGGCTTCTGGATCATATAGCTATAGTTTATTTCCGTTGTGTTGTAAGTGCTGTACTCTGATAAGTGCTATTGTATACATAACTGTTATATTTCAAAGTTATGTTATATATTATATGTTATTCGTTCTGCTGTGAGGTTCGTGTTACTCTGATGTTGTGTTCTTCTTCTTCTTCTTCTATTCTAATTTTCTATCTTATCTATCCTCACCCTCTAATTTCTTTCATTAATTACCAGGATTTTTCGATGTTTTGGTTATCGACATCGAGCTTATGTCGATAACCAAAGTCGCTCAAAATCCGGGTCGTTACAGTTGGTATCAGAGCTTAAGTTAAGAATTACTTGGCTCTGTGGCGTGACTCAATAGAGATAGGGTTAGTAATACCCTAGATTGAGTTTGAGTGTATATATGCGAGTGAACGTATTTGTTATTTAATATAAAAATTGTTTTATATTGTGGGGATTCATTGGTTGAGTTATTGATGAGTTCTGGTCGATCAGTTTGATCCACTGTATCGGTAGGAGTTTATAAACACTCGAATACGATGGGTCGACACGATAGGTTTTGAAAAGAGGGTAAATTAAAATAAGTTTACCCAAGGTATATCTTGATATAGAGAAGATATATTGAAAATATATATATTGGATATATTGGTTGTTATTATAATCGAGTAAGATTATAAAATGTGAAATGGTTATATATAACCAACCAGAATTTATACAAGTGAATTATATAAAATTGAAGTGAATTAAATCTGAATTTAGATCAGAATTGGAATTTAAAATCCCAGAAATGGGAAAGGTGTTTGTAAATGAATCTGGATTCAATATATGTAAATTTTAAGAACCTGGAAGATTTTAAATTTGTTTACAACATTTTGAAAGGATATTTGGAATTGATTTCAAGGTGGAAATGTTTAAAAATGGGTTTTGAAAGTGCTATAGTATTGAACTCACGTCGGTAGCTGGAAAATAGATTTCGATCTTGATCATGACATCATCGGTGTTCATTTTCGAGTATGTATGTGATGGATTACTACCAAGGATTTTGTTTTGAATTTGTTTGGGGAAACAAGTTGTGTTGAATTTCAAAAAGGAAAATTTGATTTTTGAAAGAGGTAAACTGTTTAAAAACTTCCAGGAAGAAAAGGTTGTTTGAATTTAAACAAATTGAAGTAAAATTTGTAAAATCCAATAGAATTGGGATTGAGTTAAAATCCAGTTAAGTGAAAATTGTATTGAAATAGATTGACGTCAAGTAGAGTTGGACTTGATTAGAGATAATCTGGAATTATATTGGACTGGTGAGTTATGGATTTGAAATCAAGAATAGTGCTTGAGTTTGAAATAAAAGTCAACTTAGGTATAAGCGAATGGGTGTGTTAAAGATAAATTGATTTGGTATCAAGTTGGAATTGCATTGGTATATATTGAATTGATGACAGGTGAAGTGATAGAGTTGATATACCCGACAAAAAGGTACAAGTTTATATTTGACATAAGCATGAGATTTGTAACACCCCGAATTTTAGTTAATACTAAAATTCACTAATTACAGGATAAATAATCTCAGATGTGGGAATTGGGGGTAACGGGCTGCATCATTGCGTTCGTCTCGGAAAAATACGCGAAATAGAGTCCGAGTTTTCGAGAATCGGAGTCCGTATGGCCCGGTTATGGCCCAATGAAGTTTGCAGAAAAATTAAAACTTAAAACAGATTTAAAAATTTAAATCTGAGATTGTGGAATGGAACAGGCGGGGTCAGGCGGGAAGTTTCCCGCCCTACCCATGTCGACAGGGCTGTCGACAGGCCTGTCGACAGGGGTGTCGACTTGCCTGTCGACTTGCCTGTCGACAGGGGCGCGCCGTCCAGTGAACCTGGGTGCACCAGGTTGGGTTCTAGGCTGGCTTGGAGGGCTGGTTCTAGAGATTTCCTAAATCTAACGGACCTAAATTAATCTAGGGTTAATCTAAGGGCCTAAAACACTCTCTTAATCTATAAATACACCCTAAACCTACCTTAATCCATACTAAAAATAGAAATGAAGGCCTCATGCCGCCAAATTAAATCCTAGAAGGAGTCTCCATTAATCTAAGAAGGAAGTTTCAAGCTAATCCCTCTCAAATCATTCTCTAATCATCACCATCTTCATAATTAGCAACTAAATCCTCTTCATAAGTTGGTTAATTTTGGGTTTGGTGAGTTTCTATCACTTTAACATCAATTGTTAAAGTAAGTAGATTGGGTGTAATGAGGCTTATGGTCTTAAATGCGGATTAGTGAGTTTGAATCATTTATAATGATATGTTACTCTATGTTGTTCTATGTTTATGCATATTTGATAAGTTGGTTTATGCATGCTTAATAAGTTGATTTATGCATGTTTAACAAGTTGATTTATGCATGTTTAACAAGTGGGTTTATGAATATTTAATGAGTGGAATTATGCATGTTTAACAAAGTGAGTTATGCAAGTTAAGTATATGTTTAAATGCAAGTTTAATGTGATATGCAAGTTATGCATGCTTATGCAAGTATATGGATGCTTATGCAAGTCATGTATATGTTTAAATGCAAGATTTATGTGATATGCAAGTTATGCATGCTTATGCGAGTATATGAATGCTTATGCAAGATATGTATATGCTTAAATGACATGATATGCAAGTTATGCATGTTTATGCAAGTATGTGAATGCTTATGCAAGTATGTGGATGCTTATGCAAGTATGTGAATGCTTATGCAAGTTATGTGTATGCTTAAATGCATGTTTAACATGTTATGCAAGTTATGAGAATGCCTATATGCAAGTTCAACATGTTATGCAAGATATGTGTATGATAATATGCAAGCTCATATGCAATATGTTATGCAAATCATGTGTATGATAATATGCAAGTTTGGGTTAAATGTAGTTGGGTTAATATATGCTCATATATGCAAGTTGACATCCTCTTAACCCATGACAAAGTTTTATGCTAAACCCATGATATTTGTGATGGATCTTCCCCTTTATTATGTCATGTAATGAGAACGATATACGTGGGGAACGATGGGGTTGGTAAATATGTTAATAAATGAATGATTGGGTATGATTAAGCATACCATAAAAATAAATTACCATAAGTGGGAATTTACCTATTGAGTTAGGTCTACCCCATGGGAATTTACCTATTGAGTTAGGTCTACCCATGTTATGGAAAACTTGATATTAATTAGGGATAATTAATATGGGGGTGATTAATTAGGTGTAATTAATCGACTAAGACACGAGGTTGGACTCATTTGTAGTGTAAAACTGCCCGGACCCGACCGGCTTAACCAGTTGCTACAAATGTCAGCCCAATGTGAGAGGTCTTAGCCATAAATTAAATACGTGATTAAGGTAAAGACACGAGGTTAGACTCTGTTATGACGTAATACTGCCCGGATTCTACCGGCTTAACCAGGCGGTCATAACAGCCAGTCTAATGTGGGATGTCTTTATGGGAGATCACGGTCTTAATTAATTAAGAAACACTTAACCATAGTAGCATGTAGTGGGACATGAGGGGTTAAGTGGTGCCTTGGGTGGCATGAAGAGATTTTGTGGTTGCCTTGGGTGGCATGTGGAATCTAGTGGGTTGCCTTGGGTGGCAATAGAAAATACGATTAGAATACTTAACCAAGTGGAAACATGTAATTAAACATGATTAAAGGGTTAAGTGGGATACACTAGATATTTGACAAGCTTAAGTGGGTAGCTTGTGGGGGCCCATTTCAACCAATATCCCAAACGTATCTTTGAGGGCTCGACCCATGTCGAGTGACGGGACACGCATATTGGGCTTGATTATAAGAGGCCAAAACGGGTTAGCGGTGGCAACGCAAGTCCAATGGGTTTCATATGCGTGTGTGGGCCCGGGCTAGTAGATAAGCCGTTGTTGCATCGTGTAGATATAAAGCCGTGCACCGTTAGTATTGGGTAGCCACTTTAGGGGAGTGATACACCCCACTGTGGGACCAGCACGGGTATCTACGGTAGGGAGCCGATCGATGGGGAGTAGTGGGTACACCTAATGAAGATAGGGGCAGACGGCACCTATGTAGGGGTACACGAAACTACTGGGTAAGAATTACTGAGTACACCTAGTGGAGATAGGGGCAGACGGCACCTATGTAGTGGGCTAGGAGTACACGAAACTACTGGGGAAATTTTCTAAGTCCTTGGAAGGGATCAACCTTTAAGTAGGAATGACTGGTGTGGTGCAGTTAGTAATTATCCTTGGGTGGGTAGATGCGTCCTGACGGTTATCTTAGTTTATCCTAAGTCTACCAAGCTGCTTAGTGTAGCCATTCATCCCCAGATATTACCGTAGGTCAAGTTTATGTCTTCTCTGGTAACTTTAATGATTGTATTGTTAAAGTTATAGGACTCACTCAGACTTATGTCTGACCCCGTTGTTTTTATCTTTTTTTCCAACCCTTAGGTCCTACGGTGGATCCTAGCGGTAGTAGAGCTTGATCGGGTTGCTGTTCCAGTCTTTAGGAGCTTGGGTAGATGTAAAGCTCCAGTTATCCAGTTATCTTTTCCTTTGTTATGGCTATTGTATAAGAGAGTGGGATTATGTACTTCTTTATTTTGATGGATATTGTACTTGACTTTTATCGTGGTTTTATGATGTAACCAGACATGTTTATTTCCGCTGTTGTGAGATGATAGTTTTAAATTTCAAGTACTAATTATATCTGTCTTGTTGTAATTTTTCTGTTCTATATTCACTAAAATACTCCACCGATGCTATGGCATTCCCTTAGTGAGTGACCATAGCGGGCGTGGGGTGTTATACGTGGTATCAGAGCAAAGGTTACCGGAACAGATAAAATTTTTAGAAAACTATTTTTCTAAAACATTTTTGGAAAAGATACTTTCAAAAACATGTCTTTAAAGAGAAAAGTTTTTGAAAGAAAAGCATAATCCCCAATAGCCATATCTATATCCTTCGAATCTTTCGTTTTGAATCTTTCCTTTTTTTCGTTTCAGCATGGCCGAGAATCTTAATTTTCCGGAGGGTGTGACGGTACCAGTATGGTATAGGAGATTGATGGAGGCTAGGGCCACCACTGCGGGTCCAGCAAATATTCCTCCACCAACCGTAGCACCCGATCTTCCTCCTCCCCCTCCTCCTCGCACAGATACTTTTGCTAAGACTTGCAAGGAATTTAAAGCTATGGGAGGGAAACCTTTCCAAGGATCTGAAACTTTTGTGGAGGCTAGAGATTGGCTTAAGGAGGTAGAAGAGTTGATAGATATCTTTGAGATGGAAGAAGGGAAGAAAGTCAAGTTGGCTGCTTGGTTAATGAAGGGAGAGGCCTCATTCTGGTGGGAGGTCACTAATGGAGAACGCCCCGTTGACTCTTGGGCGGATTTTAGGCAAAGATTTGTGGCAAAGTTTCTCTCAAGGGCGGAGGAAAACTTGTATATGGAAAGATTCTTGACTCTAAAGCAAGGGAATCTCTCGGTGAAGGAATATGTCAACAAGTTTAATCAATTGGCAAGGTTTGGCCTAGACATGGTTAATACACCGGAGAAGAAGGCTTTGAGGTTCGTGAAAGGCTTGAATGAACCGATGCATGGGTTGGCTATGACTCATATCCCTATGGGGGCCACCTTTGAGAAGCTAGTTGACATGGCACTCATGTATGAGGAAGAGAAGGGTCCTAATGCTAATAAGGCACCCGAGAAGAAGGGAGATCAAAAGAGACCTCAGCAACAACAACAAAGCAAAGGTGGGAAAGGCAACGGTGGCAAGGGCAAGAAGAAGAAGTGTTTCAATTGTGGGACACCTGGCCACCTAAGCAAGGATTGTCGCAAGAAGAAGAAGACTGGCTGCTTCCACTATGGCGAAGCAGGGCATTTAGTGAAGGATTGCCCCAAGAAAGGGCAAAGGACGGGATCTACCTCAGGAGGACAGGTGCAAGCTCTTATGGCACCGAGTCAGGCTAGGGGGCAAGTACAGGCTCTCGCGGTTCCACCGATTCAGGAGAAATGTAGAACTATTTCCGTTGAAAGTCTGGTTTTTCTATTTGACCATCCTGTCCGTACATTGTTTGATTCAGGCGCATCGCATTCGTTTATCTCATCATCATTAGTTGAGTTACTGCACCTAGACACCAGTCTGGTAGATGATCCCTTGGTTGTTTCAAACCTAATTGGGGGCTCCACTTATTTGTCCATGATATGTTTGGGTTTGAAGATTTCTATACTTAGCATTGAGTTTAGATGTGATGCTTTTGTATTGGGCTTCACGGGCTATGGGTTGATTTTGGGCATGGACTGGTTATCCAGTAATAGTGCCGTTCTTGATTGCGAAAGGAGAGTTGTTAGGCTCATGACCCGCTTGGGTAACACTCTCGAGATTTCTTGTAATCCCATGGACTCTGTTATGCTAAGTTATCTTGAATCGCTTGACGCTTCGGTCGGGAGTTTGCAATCTGTTAGAGTGGTCCGGGAATATCCGGATGTGTTTGAGGAGGTGAAGGGCTTACCTCCGAAGCGGGAGATTGACTTCCGAATATATTTGGTGGATAATGCTAAACCGGTATCTTTACCAGTGCGCCACAAGGCTCCTCGTGAGAGGAGGGAACTCCATAAGCAAGTAGGGGAGTTACTTGAGAAGGGGTTCATAAGACGGAGCATATCGGAGTGGGGTGCTCCAGTAGTATTTGCTACGAAGGCGGATGGGTCCCTCAGACTTTGTGTAGACTATAGAGAACTCAACAAGCTCACAAAGAAGAATAGACACCCATTGCCGAGAATAGATGATCTTTTCGATTAGTTGGTTGGCGCTTCAGTATTTTCTCAGTTGGACTTGGCCACGGGGTTTCATCTGTTGAGAGTGGCTGAGGATAGCATAAACAAGACTGCCTTTAGAACTCCGGATGGTTTCTATGAGTGGCTGGTGATGCCATTTGGGTTGACGAACGCCCCTGCATACTTTGTTGATTTGATGAGTAGGGTGTTCAGGGAGTTCCTTAATAAATTCGTGGTGGTCTTTGTGGATGATATCTTAGTATTTTCTAAGAGTGAAGAAGAGCATGCCCTACATCTTGGGGAAGTGTTGAAGACTCTTCGAGCACATAGCCTTAAGGCTAAATTCTCTAAATGTCACTTCTGGAGGAAGGAAGTACGGTTCTTGGGGCACGTGGTCTCCAAAGAAGGGATAGCTGTGGATCCCGCGAAGGTAGTATCAATTCAGGATTGGAAGGTTCCGAAGAATGCTACCGAAGTAAGAAGTTTCTTGGGGTTGGCGGGTTATTATAGGAAGTTTATTAAGGACTTCGCGAAGATATCAGCCCCATTAACCCGCTTAACAAAGAAGAATCTTGTTTTCACATGGGACGTAGATTGTGATGATGCGTTCCGACGGTTAAAGAGAGCTTTAACCACCGCTCCAGTTTTAGTGTTGCCAGATGGGAGCAAGCCATTTGTTGTCTATACCGATGCCTGTGGGACAGGACTTGGCGCAGTCTTAATGCAAGAGGGAAGGGTAATAGCCTATGGTGGAAGGCAGTTGAGGGCACATGAGAAAAATTACCCTACCCATGATCTAGAGCTGGCCGCTATTGTTTTTGCGCTTAAGATTTGGCGCCATTATCTTCTTGGTGAGAGATTCGAGTTATTCACTGACCATAAATCATTGAAGTACTTGTTCTCTTAGAAGGATTTAAACTTAAGACAGCAAAGGTGGATGGAGTTCTTAGCATCCTATGACTTCGAGATATCGTATACCCCTGGCAAGGGTAACGTGGTGGCGGACGCCTTGAGTAGGAAGAGTTTGTCCTTGAGTCCATTGTTCGTGGAACGACAAAGCTTGGAATTTATCTCGATGTTTGATTTCAGACCTTCCGTTGACTATGTACCCGGTTTGCTAGCTTCTTTGGAAGTTAGACCTACTCTTTTGGGGCGGATTGGCGAAGCACAGAGGGGCGACCCACAGTTGGTTGAGTTAGTAGAGAAGCTCATGAGGGGGGAGTCGTCCAGCCATTTGAGTAGGTACACCCTAGACGATAGGGGGTGCTTGCGTAGAGACGGTAGACTTTGTGTACCGCAAGACGAGGGTTTGAGGAAGGCTATTCTTGATGATGCACACCGTTCTAGGATGACCATTCATCCCGGTGGGGATAAGATGTACCAAGACATGAAGAGGGTTTTCTTCTGGGCCGGTATGAAGAAAGATGTGGCCGAGTATGTCGCTCGATGTTTGGTGTGCCAGCAAGTGAAGGCGGAGCAAAGGAAACCAGGTGGGTTGCTTCACCCATTGGAGGTTCCGCAATGGAAGTGGGATAGCGTCTCGATGGATTTTATTGACGGGTTACCCAGGTCGAGGAAGGGTAATACAGGAATTTGGGTGGTGGTAGATAGACTTACTAAGAGCGCCCATTTCATACCTGTGAAGAGTAAGAGAACTGCTCCATGGCTAGCTTCAGTATATCTTCGAGAGATAGTTCGATTACATGGGGTACCCTCTAGCATAGTTAGTGATCGAGATCCTATCTTCACTAGCGAGTTCTGGAGAAGTTTGCAAGAAGCAGTGGGGACTCAATTGTGTCTGAGCACCGCATATCATCCTCAGACGGACGGCCAGACTGAGAGGGTGAATCGTGTTCTAGAAGACCTTTTGAGGCTTTGTATCTTAGATTTTGGAGGTACATGGGAAGAGCATCTTCCATTGGTGGAGTTCGCATATAATAACAGCTTTCAGTCCAGTATTGGTATGGCTCCTTTCGAAGATCTCTATGGAAGGCCTTGTCGATCACCTACATGTTGGTGGGAATCTACGGATAAGATCTTGCTTGGGCCCGATATGGTTAGGGAGACTTCTGAGAAGATTGACTTGATTCGAAGAAGGATGAAAGCAGCGCAGGATAGGCAAAAATCTTATGCGGACAAGAGAAGGACGGATCTTGAGTTTGAAGTTGGGGATATGGTTTTTGTTAAGGTATCTCCGTTGAGAAATGTTGTTCGCTTTGGATCCGTTGGGAAGTTAGCACCAAGGTTTGTTGGGTCGTTTCCTATTAAGGAAAGGATTGGACGGATGGCTTATAGGGTGGAGTTGCCCGACAGACTTAGTGGTGTTCATGATGTATTCCATGTATCACATCTGAGGAAGTGCTTACATGAGACCGCAGAGGTGGTAGAGCCGAGCTTGCTTAGAGATGTAGAGGTTGAGCGTGATGCGACGATTCGACGAGCTCCTACTCGCATCCTTGGGTCAGAGACTAGGAATTTAAGAAACAGAGAGGTTCAGCTAGTCAAAGTGCAATGGGGAGAAGATGACAGCAACGCAACTTGGGAGACGGAAGCGAAGATGCGTTCATTGTACCCATTTCTTTTTGAGGGTATGTCTTTACTTTCTCCTTTATCGCTTGTCTAGTACTTATCTTATCTTTGGTATGTCCTCTCGTTAGTACCTTTGACCTTTAGATAGGGTAAACCTATGGTTAAAACATGTGTTTGAGACATGTTATGGTTGATGGATGCAAGTGGATGCAAGTGTTTGCTAGTGGTTTCTCGTGGATGCATATACACACACTCTAGGCACTAGATCGGCTCAGTCACTTCATATTGCATATTGCATAAAATTGTGTGTAGGAAAATATATTTATGGATGTATAATGGTTGTGTTATCACATGGATGATGCATTTTGGTGAATGATTGTGCACTCATGTAGATATTGTATGTGTCGATAGGGTTTTCTCGCATACATAATGGATGCATGGCACTATCATGGTTTGCATATGTTCATACATTAGATAGGGAACATATACACACACTGTTTGCATATGCTCATACATCATTAGGAACTGTTTAAGGACAATGGATGCCCGTGGTTGATGATTTGAGTAGATGGTTGTTTGGATGATAGGATATGCATTCTCCTTAGCTTAGAGATTTCGGGGACGAAATCCTTTAAGGAGGGGAGAATGTAACACCGTGAATTTTAGTTAATACTAAAATTCACTAATTACAGGATAAATAATCTCAGATGTGGGAATTGGGGGTAACGGGCTGCGTCATTGCGTTCGTCTCGGAAAAATACGCGAAATAGAGTCCGAGTTTTCGAGAATCGGAGTCCGTATGGCCCGGTTATGGCCCAATGAAGTTTGCAGAAAAATTAAAACTTAAAACAGATTTAAAAATTTAAATCTGAGATTGTGGAATGGAACAGGCGGGGTCAGGCGGGAAGTTTCCCGCCCTACCCATGTCGACAGGGCTGTCAACAGGCCTGTCGACAGGGGTGTCGACTTGCCTGTCGACTTGCCTGTCGACAGGGGCGCACCGTCCAGTGAACCTGGGTGCACCAGGTTGGGTTCTAGGCTGGCTTGGAGGGCTGGTTCTAGAGATTTCCTAAATCTAACGGACCTAAATTAATCTAGGGTTAATCTAAGGGCCTAAAACACTCTCTTAATCTATAAATACACCCTAAACCTACCTTAATCCATACTAAAAATAGAAATGAAGGCCTCATGCCGCCAAATTAAATCCTAGAAGGAGTCTCCATTAATCTAAGAAGGAAGTTTCAAGCTAATCCCTCTCAAATCATTCTCTAATCATCACCATCTTCATAATTAGCAACTAATTCCTCTTCATAAGTTAGTTAATTTTGGGTTTGGTGAGTTTCTATCACTTTAACATCAATTGTTAAAGTAAGTAGATTGGGTGTAATGAGGCTTATGGTCTTAAATGCGGATTAGTGAGTTTGAATCATTTATAATGATATGTTACTCTATGTTGTTCTATGTTTATGCATATTTGATAAGTTGGTTTATGCATGCTTAATAAGTTGATTTATGCATGTTTAACAAGTTGATTTATGCATGCTTAACAAGTGGGTTTATGCATATTTAATGAGTGGAATTATGCATGTTTAACAAAGTGAGTTATGCAAGTTAAGTATATGTTTAAATGCAAGTTTAATGTGATATGCAAGTTATGCATGCTTATGCAAGTATATGGATGCTTATGCAAGTCATGTATATGTTTAAATGCAAGATTTATGTGATATGCAAGTTATGCATGCTTATGCGAGTATATGAATGCTTATGCAAGATATGTATATGCTTAAATGACATGATATGCAAGTTATGCATGTTTATGCAAGTATGTGAATGCTTATGCAAGTATGTGGATGCTTATGCAAGTATGTGAATGCTTATGCAAGTTATGTGTATGCTTAAATGCATGTTTAACATGTTATGCAAGTTATGAGAATGCCTATATGCAAGTTCAACATGTTATGCAAGATATGTGTATGATAATATGCAAGCTCATATGCAACATGTTATGCAAATCATGTGTATGATAATATGCAAGTTTGGGTTAAATGTAGTTGGGTTAATATATGCTCATATATGCAAGTTGACATCCTCTTAACCCATGACAAAGTTTTATGCTAAACCCATGATATTTGTGATGGATCTTCCCCTTTATTATGTCATGTAATGAGAACGATATACGTGGGGAACGATGGGGTTGGTAAATATGTTAATAAATGAATGATTGGGTATGATTAAGCATACCATAAAAATAAATTACCATAAGTGGGAATTTACCTATTGAGTTAGGTCTACCCCATGGGAATTTACCTATTGAGTTAGGTCTACCCATGTTATGGAAAACTTGATATTAATTAGGGATAATTAATATGGGGGTGATTAATTAGGTGTAATTAATCGACTAAGACACGAGGTTGGACTCATTTGTAGTGTAAAACTGCCCGGACCCGACCGGCTTAACCAGTTGCTACAAATGTCAGCCCAATGTGAGAGGTCTTAGCCATAAATTAAATACGTGATTAAGGTAAAGACACGAGGTTAGACTCTGTTATGACGTAAGACTGCCCGGATTCTACCGGCTTAACCAGGCGGTCATAACAGCCAGTCTAATGTGGGAGGTCTTTATGGGAGATCACGGTCTTAATTAATTAAGAAACACTTAACCATAGTAGCCTGTAGTGGGACATGAGGGGTTAAGAGGTGCCTTGGGTGGCATGAAGAGATTTTGTGGTTGCCTTGGGTGGCATGTGGAATCTAGTGGGTTGCCTTAGGTGGCAATAGAAAATACGATTAGAATACTTAACCAAGTGGAAACATGTAATTAAACATGATTAAAGGGTTAAGTGGGATACACTAGATATTTGACAAGCTTAAGTGGGTAGCTTGTGGGGGCCCATTTCAACCAATAACCCAAACGTATCTTTGAGGGCTCGACCCATGTCGAGTGACGGGACACGCATATTGGGCTTGATTATAAGAGGCCAAAACGGGTTAGCGGTGGCAACGCAAGTCCAACGGGTTTCATATGCGTGTGTGGGCCCGGGCTGGTTGATAAGCCATTGTTGCATCGTGTAGATAAAAAGCCGTGCACCGTTAGTATTGGGTAGCCAATTTTGGGGAGTGATACACCCCACTGTGGGACCAGCACGGGTATCTACGGTAGGGAGCCGATCGATGGGGAGTAGTGGGTACACCTAATGAAGATAGGGGCAGACGGCACCTATGTATGGGTACACGAAACTACTGGGTAAGAATTACTGAGTACACCTAGTGGAGATAGGGGCAGACGGCACCTATGTAGTAGGCTAGGAGTACACGAAACTACTGGGGAAATTTTCTAAGTCCTTGGAAGGGATCAACCTTTAAGTAGGAATGACTGGTGTGGTGCAGTTAGTAATTATCCTTGGGTGGGTAGATGCGTCCTGACGGTTATCTTAGTTTATCCTAAGTCTACCAAGCTGCTTAGTGTAGCCATTCATCCCCAGATATTACCGTAGGTCAAGTTTATGTCTTCTCTGGTTACTTTAATGATTGTATTGTTAAAGTTATAGGACTCACTCAGACTTATGTCTGACCCCGTTGTTTTTATCTTTTTTTCCAACCCTTAGGTCCTACGGTGGATCCTAGCGGTAGTAGAGCTTGATCGGGTTGCTGTTCCAGTCTTTAGGAGCTTGGGTAGATGTAAAGCTCCAGTTATCCAGTTATCTTTTCCTTTGTTATGGCTATTGTATAAGAGAGTGGGATTATGTACTTCTTTATTTTGATGGATATTGTACTTGACTTTTATCGTGGTTTTATGATGTAACCAGACATGTTTATTTCCGCTGTTGTGAGATGATAGTTTTAAATTTCAAGTACTAATTATATCTGTCTTGTTGTAATTTTTCTGTTCTATATTCACTAAAATACTCCACCGATGCTATGGCATTCCCTTAGTGAGTGACCATAGCGGGTGTGGGGTGTTACAAGATTTATGAGCCGAATTGGCAAGCCGTTTGGCTGTTTGATTTTCTTTTGGGTTGGAGATGGCCCAGAGAGGCGAGTTGTGGTTTTACCGATAGGGTTGTACAAAGGAGGTTATGTCGAAATTTTCCGAAAATTTAAAGTGTTAGAAAATTTTCAGAATTTTTGAAAATTTTAGTTAGTCGGAAGGAATTAATATTTTAGTCAATATTAATTGGTTCAGTTGAAACAGAAGTTGAGAGGTAAACAGATCTTAGGAATTCCAATAGATAGGGTCATCCTCTGCCTTAGCAATTTCGAGGACGAAATTATTTTAAGTGGGGAAGATTGTAATGACCCGCATTATCAGAGGTATTATAATTAATTTATTTAATTATATATATAGTGATATAGTGAATTAAATGGTCGTGGAATTAAATAACTAGGAATATTTAATTAAAATAATAAATTAAATAATATATTTAATTCATAAATAATCAAAAATATTGGAAATCACAATATTCTGTGAACGGGGTCATCCCTAAGGTTTAATTCAGCTTAGAGTTGAATTATATTGACGAATATATTCAATCGACATCAGTTTGAACGTATAATTATATTATAATTAAAATCGAGCTTGAAATGGCGCTGCAGTTCGCGATTTGGCGATTTGAACTTCAACTGAATGTACAGGATTCGTTTTAAGCCGGATTTCTGTGAATAAAGAAACGTCGGGAGCTGGTGGAGTATATCTTTCTAGTGGAAGAGAAAAATCGGGATTTCGTCGTGTAGATTTTGATTTACGTCCAAATCAAATTTCAGAAAAGTCGCTGTGGAATCCCATTATAATTCGTAACGCTTTATATACGTTATAAATAGATTTTTCAGTATAAACTGAATATCGAGATAATCTGGAATCGGAAATATCAAACTGTAAATTCTGATATGATATTCTGGAGCTGTACGATATCATATGTGAAGATATAAGATAATATAAATTTATTTATATTTAATTTAATTATATTTAAATATATTTATATATTTAAATGGGTCATCCAGAGCTTTAAAAATACGCTGTGTGAACAGACGGAGTCGGAATTCAACGAAACCAGTTTCGTTGGGACCGTAATGTCAGACAGTAGCTGCATGTCCAGTTTCGTGATTTTTGGGTATCGCATATGACCACAGGAATTTTTAAGGACAAAAATACATAGCGTTTGCTTAAAATCGAATATAAAAATAAATAAATAAAATCCTATAAATACCTACCTTCACTCTCTAACCCTAAAAACTTAACTCCCTCTGGTCAAATTCATTTCTAGCCGCCACCAAAATTTACTCTTACAGTAAATTAATTTGCAACTTATAAAATCAATAAGAAATAGAATAAAATCCTACAAAGTATAAAATCTCTATATGTGAGTTCCATGAGGGATCAGCTTCAAGTCGATAGCCATTTCAGGGTGTTCGACGTCCCTTTTTGTGCTTGGGTTTTCAACAGCGACGAACTAGGGTTCATAACTGCGAGAGATTGAGGGAGCAATTCGAATTTTCAATGTGTTATTCGGGTTCAGGAAGTTATTCTGCACCGTGTTGTAGAGGTTTGGAGAAAACTGGAGCCCTTTTTGTTCGATCGATTTACAGGGAGTCGCGGGCGCCTGTAGTCGCATTTGAGAGGAAGCCGACGAGTTGCTTACTGAGGTGTTGAGGTCGGAGCTCTCGTGAAGGAGATGAAGTCGGTGATTTCGGTTCAGGTTTTCGGGTGAAACTGGAGGAGGCTTTGGAGTGAGTGGTTACGGTAATGGCAGAGTGGGATACTGGAGAACGGGATTTTCAATTCGGTGAAGAAGAGGATTAACGGAATATGAAAGGATAAGGTGATTTTATATGAAACAATGGTTTGTGTTTATGCTGATTCGTATGGTTGAATATTAATGTCCATATTGTCACAACCGTGATCTCCAGGAGCTGAAAACGGGATTTCTTCCCATTTGTGTTAAGGCATTGATCAAGTCTGAAATGTTAGAGGAGAAGTGAGTGTTAGTAGTGATTTTGTTTGGATTTTTAAAATGCTTGAAGTGGAAAAGAAGTTTGATTTTGAATGGGTCAGGGCCATTGTAAACCAAACGAAAAACTGGAGGATTTGCTTTGCTGGGAAGAAGCAATTAGGAGGGAGGCGGGTCTGTGTATCTCAAGTTGGGTTTGGGTTAATTGGAAAATGTTTTACAAACCGTAAGTTGTGTTGGGATCGTATGGACGGGAGCAACACAATGAGACTGACTGGGAGTGAATCTGAGCTCGTTACAATTTATGGCGAAATAAATTGTCCGACTGAATCAAATAACGCAAACTGTTATTTAACGGTTAACGCGCCAATGTGAGTAAAACTCACCAACTCTGAACAGTTCTATTTTTACAACGTATTCTTAGAACTGTTAAATATTGTCTGTTTGACTGTGTGTTGACTGTTTGATTGAATTGCTAGTCAGTTAGTAGAAATTATATATATATATACATATATGTATATATATATATATATATATATATATATAAACCGTTAAATAGTTGTATGTTGATTCTGCTATCAGAATATTTCACAGTGAAGTGAAATCAACGTTAATTATATTGTCTAACATCTGTGATGCAGGGAAACAGGTTGGAGGAATCCAACTGGATTCCTCAACAGTTATTTTACTGTGATATATATATTGTGATATTAATGTGATATATAATCTGACGTTGATTATGTGTGCTTTGGACGATAGTTATCGTTGTTATATGGTGTGTTAAATACCATAAGAAATACCAGAATGTGGAAAATGGATTTTCAAAGTATATTTTGAAAATAATTTATTTATATAAAATCAATGGATTTTATATTATACAAGAAAAAGGATTTTGAATAAAAGAATTATATTTGTAAATCAAATATAAAGGAAAATTATATTTGTTAATCAAATATAAAGGGATTTTATTTATTAAACAAATATAGAGGAGATATATTTGTGAAATCAAATATAAAGGAAAATATTTGTAAAACAATATATATAAGGGAAAATATTGTCAAAACCAATAGAAAGAGGGATATTTGTAAACCATTTACAAATAGATAAAAAGGATTTATTTATTCAGGAAATAAATAAAGGTAAAAGAATTTATTATTTAGGGAATAAATAAAATAAAGGAATATTTATTTGTTAGAATAAATAGAATAAAGGAGATATTTATTTGTTAAATAAATCGGATTATAAGGAAATATTTATTTAGGAAATAAATAGATTATAAAAGAAAATCTTTAAAAAAGAATAAACGTTATTAGCGAGTAAGTTAATCAAATTGAGTTATCAGGTTAGTTAATCAAAGTAAATTGATTAGTTAATAAAAGTGAATTGGTTAAGGTAATCAAAGTGAATTAGTCGAGTTAATCAATGTGATTAGTTCAGTTAATCGAGATAAGAAAAATCAAGCTAGGTTAATCGAGTTGAATTAGTCAGTCGAGTTAATCAATTGAGTTAGTCAAACCAAGTAAAACCAGTTAGAGTTAATCAGTAGAGTTAATCAGTTAGGGTTGACCAGGCAGAGTTAATCAGTTGGAGTTAATCGATTTGAGTTATGATTTTCGAGTTGATAATCGAGTTAAGTTATCGAATACCACTTATTCGAAGTAGAAGTTATCAAGTATAGTTATTTGAGATAGAGTTAGTCAAACAGAGTTATTCAGGATAAGTTTCCATCTCGTACGACTGCTAGCGTAATTCGCAGGGCTGTAAATAGCCTACGGCGGTCGGATGTTTCCTAAGGGAGTCAGGCGTAACCATTTTGATCGCTGCGATCTAGAGTCAAGCGAATGAAGTTAAATCGAATATTAGTTATTCGATAGGAGTTAATCAACTTGAGTTAGATTATCGAGATAAGTTAATCGAGTTAAGTTCTTGAGTTAGATTATCGAGATAAGTTAATCGAGTTAAGTTCTTGAGTTAGATTATCGAGATAAGTTAATCGAGTTAAGTTCTTGAGTTAGATTATCGAGATAAGTGAGTCGAGTTAAGTTCGTCGAGTTAAATTAATCGATGTTAGTTTCATCGAAAGGAGTTAATCGATGTTAGTTTCATCGAAAGGAGTTAATCGATGTTAATTTCATCGAAAGGAGTATCGATGTTAGTTTCATCGAAGAGAGTTATCGATTATAGTTTAATCGAAAGGAGTTATCGATTAGTTAAATCGAAAGGAGTTGTCAAATTTAGTTATTCGAAAAGGAGTTATCGATTTGTTAAATCGAAGGGAAGATAATCGAATATCGTTTATTCGAGAGGAGATTATCGAATATAGTTATTCGAAGGAGTTATCGATTATTAGTTAATCGAAGTGAGTTATAGAATATTAGTTAAATCGAAGGAGTTATCGAATATAGTTTATTCGATGGAGTTAATCGATTAGAGTTAAATCAAAGGAGTTAATCGAATATAGTTCATTCGAATATAGTAAAGGAGTTAACCGAATATAGTTTATTCGAATATAGTAAAGGAGTTAACCGAATATAGTTTATTTGAATAGAGTTAGAGGAGTTAATCGAATATAGTTTATTCGAATATAGTAAAGGAGTTAACCGAATATAGTTTATTCGAATAGAGTTAGAGGAGTTATCGAATATAGTTTATTCGACAGGAGTTATGTGAATGGGGTTAATCAAATAGAGCTAACCCAATAGGGTCAGTCCAATAGAGTTAATTGAAAAGAGTTAATCGAATATAGTTATTCGAAAGAAATGTTAAGTAAGGAAGTTAGTTAAAGAAATATAAAGTGAACTTTGCCTATTTCAAGGTTAGAAGTGTTGTTCAGTTAAGGCCTGAGAGGTAGTTCTACCCCAACTTGATTGGCTTCGTTTTTAACTGAGGAATTGTTAAGGTTCGGCAGTAAAGGATGGTAAAGTGAATTTAGTAATTAAAGAAAATGGTTGAGTTGGCATAGCGATGTTTTATCTAAACATCTGTTTAATCCAAACGTAGGAGTTTGGAAATGTTTTCCAAACAAGAATCAGAAATGTTTTCTAAATACAGGAAGCAAGGAATGGAAATGTTTCCAGTGTTAATAACGTATATTTTCTAAATATAGAAAATAGCAAATGTTGAATATAGGGAAACAGGAGATGTAAAATGAACTAAAGAGATAAATGTTAAATGATGTTTGTTTGATATAATTTCCATCTGGAAATAATATCGTTGTTTTCACACTTGTTTTCTTTGATAGTTAACTCACATACTATCGAAGTTTTGACCATTTTTAATGTTGTTAATATGGAGAGACCGGTTGGATTATTATCCAAAGAGCCACTCTGTATTGGCACAAGCGTTGTGAATCATTTATGCCAAAGATAATTGAAGACGGAGTAAAGTGCAAGGGCTGTTGTATAAGTCTTAGTTAACAGCGACTAAGATGGATATACTGAATAGTGCCTTCGGTTTGTCCAGTCCCAGGACAACTTGTATGGATGAAGGTCTGACAGAGTATATCCAATGGATCGCGTAAGTTGATCCCTTCAAACGTATATACGTTGGTGGCGGAGGAATTCGTTTCTCTTAGTTGTATACCCGTTGTATCTTTGAGGAAATCAATTTGTGATTTTGCGGGTATGACGATGTGAAATTTCTAAGTGAATGAAGATGGATGTCTGACAGAGTATTTCTAGACGATCACGTACATTGATTTCTCCAACCGTACCAAGAGTGGAAGCGGAGAAGGAAACTTCTTTTAGCTAACACATAATGTATTGTTGAGGACGTCAATCGGTGATTGGATGGATTTGATGATGTGGCATTTAAAGTGAATCTGATGTGAAGATAAGCGTAGCTTCTAGCCTCACATCCGGTAAATGACAGAAATCGGGCAGGTAGCATGGCTATGTAGGTCGCACCTATTAGGTTGTATAATCACCTGATCTAGAGTTTCATTTATTTCTAAAAATCTATTGTTGATGCTGTCCCATTCGGGAAACGGTTGCTGATCACAACCGTTGGTGATATACATTCGATACACTCAAGCAAAATGAGTGGTCGGTCATGTGTGGCCGGGTTGCAAGATGTTCTTGTTCAACCCAGTGTATTCCTCTCTAGAGGTACACGAGCAGAAGGTGGTTCCATACCTTTTCATAGTTGGAAATCCATTATCCAATATGCTTGCGATTTTGATTGTATACTATATATGTAGAACGTGAGATGAAAGCGTTTCTGCTAGATTGATATTTATTTGTACTTAGACATTATTATAATATCAGAATGATATCGCTTGTCAAAGATGTTGGATTCTCATAAGGGAAAAACCCGTTCCGTATTCACGGCGTGGTCTTATGAGATATCATATATATGTTAAACTGTGTTAAACTATTTTACTCACACCAGTCCCATGACTGACCCGGAGTTTACTTTGTTGTTTTCCCTAAACTCTTGGGTGCCTAAATTTGTACAGGCAGTCAAGTAGTCGGGATTTACAGATATACTTGAAGAGCTGGAGCAGGAGGCTTCTGGATCATATAGCTATAGTTTATTTCCGCTGTGTTGTAAGTGTTGTACTCTGATAAATGCTATTGTATACATAACTGTTATATTTCAAAGTTATGTTATATATTATATGTTATTCGTTCCGCTGTGAGGTTCGTGTTACTCTGATGTTGTGTTCTTCTTCTTCTTCTATTCTAAGTTTCTATCTTATCTATCCTCACCCTCTAATTTCTTTCATTAATTACCAGGATTTTTCGATGTTTTGGTTATCGACATCGAGCTTATGTCGATAACCAAAGTCGCTCAAAATCTGGGTCGTTACAATAAAGCTAAAAGAAACGAATTTCTCTACCACCAAACGTAAGTACATTTGAAGAGATCAACTTACGCGATCCGTTAGATATACTTTGTCAGACATACGTCCATTCACGTTGTCCTGGGACTGGACAAACTGAAGGCACTATTCTGTAACAGGATAGCCCTTACATAATTTCGTCTTCTATTATTTTCATCATATTTGATCGCAATGCTAACGTACATACAAAGTGGTTTTCAGATAATGAATCTGATCCCGGTCTCTCCGTATTGACGACGGAAAAATGGTCAAAAACTTCGATAGTCGGTGAGTTAACTATCAAAGAAAAACACGTGTGCAAACAACGATAATATTTCCAGATGGAAATTTATCGATCAATCATCATTTAACGTTTATCTCTTTAGTTCATCAGTCTATTTATTTATTATTTCCATGTAATCAACATTTCTTATTTTTTAAATTTAGGAAATATACGTCATCAATCATTGGAAAACATTTCCATCTATGTTTCTCGTATCACTGTCATTCTAGTATGCTTTCTCATCAACATTTCATTTTCTTTGATCAGAAAATATCTCTGATTATATTTGGAAAATGTTTCCAAAACTTATTCATTTGATTTAAACAGATGTTTAAATAAAACATCCCTATACCAACTCAACCCATTACCTTTATCAACTAAATTCACTTAACCAACCTTTACTATCAAACCTTAACCATTCCTTAGTTAAAAACGAAGTCATTCAAGTTGGGGTAAGACTACCTCTCAGACCTTAATTGAACAGCATTTCTAACTTCGAAATAGACAAGGTTCACCTTCTAAATCTTTAACAAACTTCCTTACGTAACTCTCACATTCAGTTTATGAATCAAATTCTTTTATGAAAAACATTGGTTATAACGATAACGATATAATCCCTACTTCTGAAATACCTAACTTCAAATATAGCTTTTATTTATTAATTTGGATAAATAAACAAATAACAAATTTATTAATAAATAAATAAATCATGATTAAAACGGAAAGTGAATAGTACATTCCCTAATTCGATATAATCAAATTCAACATATAATTCTCTTTCTAAAAATCACTATTCGATAACTCCTTTTGAGTAAACTATAATCGATTAACTCTCTTCGAATAACTAATATTCGATAATCTCTCTTTCGAATAAACTATATTCGATAATCTCTCTTTAGAATAAACTATATTCGATAATCTTCTTTCGAATAAACTATATTCGATAATCTTCTTTCAAATAAACTATATTCGATAATCTTCTTTCAAATATACTATATTCGATTACTCCTTTCGGATAACTAGTATTCGATAACTCACTTCGAATAACTAATATTCGATTAAATTCTTTCGAATAACTAATATTCAAAAATCTTTCTTTGAATACTATAATTGATAACTCTTTTCTTCGAACAAACTATATTCGATAATTCCTTTCAACTAACTCTACTCGAATAACTAATATTCGATTAACTATAATTCGATTAACTCTATTATGATTAACTCTAATTCAATTACTCTAACGATTAACTCTAATCGATTAACTCTAATACGATTAACTCCTATCAATTAACTCTAACTTGATCTAACTACTATCAGTTAACTCTAACTTGATTAACTCAAATCGATTAATTCTAATTCGATTAACTCTAATCGATTAACCTAATTTGATTAATTTTATTCAATTACTCTATTCGAATAACTAATATTCGATTAACTCTCTTTCATTTTGATTAACACATTTTGATTAACTCCTTTGATTAACTCTACGTCCATATTCAGTTTCAATTATCGATGTTGAAATCGATTCTTACTTCTCTATATAAGTCACGACTTATATATTCTATTTATCCAATGATAAACATTTCATTTAATTTATAAAATATTATTTATAATTTATCTTCTTAATCTATCGGTTAGAATAGATTCTATTTAAATTTTTTGCTTTAAATCCATATCATGTTATACCCGTGTGCAAAGCACAGGTCTAAACCTTTAAATATAAAATTCTCTTTTATACTATTCTATTCACTTTTCAAGTATTTCCTTTTTATGATATCTTAATTGTTTTCTAAATAAATATTCCTTTTATCTTTCTATTTATTTAACAAATAAATATTCCTTTTTAATGTATTTGTAAATGTTTTACAAATATTTCCCTTTTCAATTCTATTTGTAAATGTTTTACAAATATTTCCCTTCAATTCTATTTGTAAATGTTTTACAAATATTTCCTTTTAATTCTATTTATTTTCTAAATAAATATTTTCTTTTTGTAAAATCTTTTGGTTTTATAAATATTTCTTTTTCAATATAACATTGAAAAATTCCTTTTTAACATTCCAGTATTCCTTATGGTATTTAATGTACCATATAACAATGATCGGTATCATTCCAACATACAAAATCAACAACAGATTTCATATCACATCATATAACACAATATATCAAAAACATAAAATAAATGTTGAGGAATCCAGTCGGATTCCTCCGACTTGTTTCCCTGCATCCACAGATGTTAAACAACATGAATAACACGAATATGAAATATTCTAATAAATAGAATCAATATTTGATCAACGATTTATATCTAGATCGTTATATATATATTTTCAACCAATTAACTAGCAGTTCAACCAAACAACCAACACATAGTAAACACCCATCATTTATAGATTCTAAAAATATTTTATAAAAATATAAACTGAGCAGAGTTAACGAGATTTACTCACATTGGCAATTTATCGTTAACTATCGATAACCGTTGTCGATTAAGATCGGACAATTTATTTCGCTATAAATTGTAATGAGCTCCAATCCATTCCTAGTCAGTTCCATTGTGTAGTGTCCGTCCATACGATCCTAGCGGATCTGACTTTGTGAAATTCTGATATTGTATGAGCAAGTTATGGAGATTATAATTTAACATGTTATTTAAATTAAAATCAGACACATTAATTAAAAATATTGGGCCTTACTATGCTTCTCAGACCAATCCAATTCACCCGCACTCTTGTACAGTGCTTCACCTTCTACAGCATTAAGTCCAACGAGCTTCTTGTAGCTATTTCCCAACGCAAATCATTAACACCCAATTTATACCCCTTAATCACGTTATTAGCATTCTAATCCATGTAATTCGGTTAAGCCAATTTCTTCCCGATGGAAACAATGAAGCTTGCTCCTGTAAACACCATTCACCATAGCCGCAACTTCTGACTATCAGATCTCCTCCTCCTCTTCATCGATTTCAACGAGACCACACCAAAAATCCTTCTCTTCGAATTTCCCTTCTCCCCATACTCAAAACATGACACTCGAACCCCTCTCTGTCGATGCGAATTGCATCATCCTCTGGTGAACATTATACAAAATACGAACTGAATTTGAACGGAAAACCCCCAGACTTAGTTGAACTGTGCGGCTAGTCTCCAGAATCACAACGCCTTCAGTGGCGGCTCCCAACTCCCTCCCTATGGGCTTCGACAGTCAACCCTAGCTCCTTTGAAGAACACCGCGAGCCCAAAAAGAATGATCGATCTTAACGTAATGTGTTTAGGATTTAAGAGTTTGATTATAAGAATCCAATTATACCACTCTTATTATTTATAAAATTTTATTCAAGTTAAAAGAATTTTCAAAGATCAAAACATTCCATTGAAGATGAAAAAACCGACGGCGGATGGAAGTATTAAACAGAGGAAAAAGTTCAAGGGTTTGGCAAAGTTAAAGGGTATATATAGAAAAGAAGAAATGATTTTATATTCGATTATTATAATTAATTTTAATCAACTACTAATTGTATTATTGAATAAAAATTCCTATAATCACATACGATACCAAAAAATCATGGAAATGGACATACACCTAGAGTTTGATATTGCGGACCAAACGAAATTGGTTTCGTCGAATTCCGACTCTGTTTGCTCACAAAGCGTATTTTTAACCATCAAAATATTGACTGTTTTTCACATTAAAAATCCGTACGGCCACACACTGACTCCAAAAATCCCGGAAGTTGGAATCTCGGAATAATTTGATATTACGGATCCAAAAAAATAGTTTCATCGAAAACGGAGGTCGTTTGCGAAACTGGCTATTTTTAAAGCTCTAAATAACCCATTTAAATATATAAATATATTTAAAATAATTAAATTAAATATTTATAAATAAATATTATCGTATATATTCCTAACAGAATATCATACAGCTCTAATTGGATTTATAACTTGATATTTCCAATTTCCCAGTTATATCGATATTCGATTTATATTTAAATCCTTTTAAAATATAAATAAATCGATATAAATTATAAAGGAATACCATATCGACTTTTCTAAAATTTAATTTGGACATAACTCAAAATCTACACAACGAAATCCCGATTTTTCTCTTCCATTAGAAAAATATACTTCACCAGCTCCGAGCGTTTCTTTTTCACAGAAATCCGATTTAAAACGGATTCTGTATATTCAATTGAAGTTCAAATCGCTAAATAGCAAACTACGGTGCCATTTCGAGCTCGATTATAATTATAATATAATTATACGTTCAAACTTCATTTATATAATATATTCGTTAGTATAATTCAACTCTAAACTGAATTATATATATTTTGAATTGTCCAGTTCACTCTATATCGTCAATTCACTATTTCCGATTATTTCAAAATTAAATATATTATTCTATTAGTTATATTAATTAAATATTCCATATAATTTAATTAAACAACCATTTCACTATTTAATAATTAAATAAATTAATTATTGTCTGTATAAATACGGGTCGTTACACATTCGTTAATTATTGACAAGGGTAAATTAATTATCTTTCCCTGATTGTATCTCTAGCCTAAAAATCGTACTTACAATGTCTTAATCTTATCATTACGCGAAAAACACGCTTACTCAAATCCACATCATTCATTAACCATAATTATGGTAAATTACTCTTAACTCTCCCTAATCATATCTTTGACGCAAAATCGCACTTGTAATTTCTTAACCTTATCATTAGGGAAAACTCGCTTATACTTTTAACGATCTTTAAACTTTGTTCCCATTATCGTTTGCTAGTGAAAATGCTTTCATTAAATCTTTATATCCAAATTAAATAAATATTACTCTTCAACTTAACTTGGGAAATCATCTTTCCTTTAAATGGATTACTACACAAATGTTATTTAAGACATCGTTCACTATAAACCCATAATCATACTTCCATTAGGAATGGAATCCATGGAAATCATATCAGCTCATAATCGATATAAATTCTCGTATCAGACTAATACTATAAGAAGAATAATGGCAAAGCCTTTTAAATTTCTTAAATAGTAAATTTCTTCATCCATAGAGTCTTATCTCAATTATTGCCAGATCCATTCTCATTTAACTCCAATTTGATTCATTGACTGGAAAACTTAACTTTGTTACATACTTTTAAAATCCAAAACCATCTTAAAATTCTCATTCTAATCCTTTGGGTTAGTTTCCAAATCATTTGGGTATCATTGGTTATATCAAAACCTTTTATTTCAAACTGTCCCAAAAACCATTGCAAATAACTTTGCTAAAACAGCTCATTTTCGTAAAGTAGCTTTTCAACTTTTCGAAACTTAGTATATTCAATCCAAATGACTTCTAAATAATTTATAATGATTTATTATAATTTATTCTTATTTTAATAATTTAAAAACAGCCTATTTCATAAAGATCCAATTTCAAGTCCCAAACTACATTGCCGTTGTTTTTATTCAAATTTTTTTTGGACTTATTTTAAGATCTAACCATTGGATTATAAAACTTTATTTTGCACTTGAAAACACTTTTCATTTTGAACCAAACATTTTTCTCTTTTAGGAAAATTCGATGGTCTGATCTCTCGGAACATCAATTTGAAGTAAACGGTCAAAATTCACGAACTACCACTGCGCGACTAGTTCTATACAGACCAAACTTCGACTTATATTTAAAACCAAGTTGAATTGCCTTCAAAATAGTTTATTAATTATATAAAACATATATAATAACCTTTGGAAACTATATTTTCAATATTAATCTTTAAATTCAAATATTCCATTATTTAAATATTATAATATTATAAATAATTAAAATAATATTATTTTTGAAACTTCATCATTTGAAAGTTCCTAAAACCCATAATTAAAATAAATAAGATAGTTTGAATAATAATATTTAATTAAAACCCTTTCTACATGTCCAAATCGAACTTCACCTTTTAAAGTTACTATTCACAATTAAATTTTAAATTTGAACATACCTTAATTACTTGAAAACTTATTCAAATAAATTTTCCACCTTTACGAAAACTATTCATGATTACTTAAATTATCATTCCAAATCTTTTTGGTATTGAGACTTTTATTTTTCACATATTATTTAATTAATAAAATATTCAATTAAATTCCGATTTGGAGTAAAACTCAATCAATTACCATATATTCCAACTTATATGGATTTAACACATCATTAACGTCCACTAACAGTCATTAACCACTATTAACATTTAATTATCACATAATGGCATCATTAACACAAGTGTTAAGGTCACTTAACACTTAATTACTCTTTCAGATCACTTTAACTAAAGTATTAACCATCTAATAATTTATTTGCTATTATTAACAAATCCAATCATGCCAAACTAATGTCACACACATCACATCAAGTTCTCAACCAATGTCACATCAATATTGACTAATGTCACATCAATATTATTTAATGCCACTATTCATCCATTAACTAACCATTTATAACAACCATGTTATCAACCAAACTAACCGATCATTTATTTACTGTTTAACTTCATAACCATTAGGGTATCCACTTTAACTACTAAATCACTAAGTAACTTACTTTCTAACTTAACCATTAACATCATCAAGCCCATAATTACTTAACAAACTAGCAATTATTAAATACAACATAATTAGCTACACTAATTATCATAATTAACCAAACGTGAGTGAAATTCGCTCACCATTGCTTCTCCACTTCGCCAAACTTTTAGTGTAGGAGATCTTTAGCTTCACTACAACCTCGAAAATAAATATCAAAATATCATTAAGGCTTTATATTGATCCATCTTAACACATTTAATTTGTGAACCAAACTCTGGTGGGATCGTATAAGAATAAATATGAAAAGGAATGTGAGGCAATGCCCAAGGAAGGATTCTACTAATTTACCCTTTCTGGCTGGTCGTAACCCATTTGTGGCCGACCGCGATCAACACCACAATAAAATCAAGGTGCACTCATTAAATCATAAGTCAAATGAGAAATATGATGAGGTGTGTCCACTAGAGGTAGCTAACCTCAATGGCCAGACGTAAGCTCATGTTTTAGTCATTTTAATTATGACACAAGTGTCAAGACTATCCAGCCCCGATCTCTTTAACCAACCAATTTATTATGGATCATCCTCCATTACATAGCTATTAAAGTGGCTCCAGTATTGACAGAGAGTATGCTGATATCCAACCCATATCTCTTTAACAACCAATTGCCATTTTACACAACGTGTCGTTTATGTGTAAATAAAATCGTATTCCAAAATCATAAATCGATTACTTCAAATTCGATGTTACATTATCAATTTCTCAAAATAATTCAATATCGAATTTAAATCCTAATTTCATAATTTCATATTGCAAATCAATATACTCTCAAAATTCAGATTTTGTTTCAGATTCCATGTCATAATTATCATTATTCAAATGGAATCTTATATTCAAACAATTTTAGAGCTCAACAACTTTGATTGGAAATAAACTTGCTATTTAAAATTGTTTGTATATATATAGTTAAGATTAGAATACAATAATTTAATAAAGATAGTTATATATAGGATAATATAAAATAAAATCGTATAAGTGTAATATAAAATAATATTGATTTTAAGAATAATATAAGTATAATATTTTCAGATAAACAGTTTATTTCCTTCTAATCCATATGAACCCAATATCAAATTTCAAAATCGCCTTTAAACCTAGTCCGATTTCACATCCCAATTTACAACAAAATTTCAATCATTTTAATTTACCATTTTAATTGAAACCAAAATCAAATTTACCTATTCAAAAATCGGTGTCAATTCAATGAATCAAATTTTAAATTACCAATTTAAACATATTTCACTAAATAGGTTTCAATCTAATTTGAATTTCAAATCCGTTTCCATTATATCGACTTCAACACTTAAATCGAAAATTTAGCCAATTTCATATATATTCGTTTAAATCTCAACTCTTAGATTTAAAGCTATAAATAATCCAGTCTCGGCAAAACCCATTTTAATCTTATATTCACCTAAAGATTTCAAATCTTACAAATTAAGTCAAACTTACTTGTCAACTCCATTTAACAACTTAAATGGTACACTTTTACTATTTCATATTTCAAGTCAAATTGAAATTATAAATTTCCAAACTTCCATATACAAGTTTTCATTCATCAATTCACTTCAAAATAGAATTCGATTCAAAATTTTGTTCCATTTGACAAAAGTCAGTTAAATTAAATTATAACATATATTCCAAAATTATGGATTTAACTTAAGATCGAATCTTATATTCAAAATTAATCTAGAATTACCCATTTTAGTCTAAATTACAGATATACCAATTTCAAATCACGTTGAACTATACGTCGATAAATTTTTAATCAAATACAAAATTAATAATCAAACTTTATAAAATGTTGTAAAGTTAAAAATTCACTTTGCTGAATCAAATTCACAATTATTTATCACATTAACAACTTCTATTAATGTCGTTATATTTAAATATTCAATTTCTCAGTTTCAATCGATTATATATTCAAATTTCAAAATCGATTTTTAATAAATAAATTGATTAAAAATCAATTGTCGATGAATTCTCATATAATTCATAAAATCTCAATTTATTAAAAAATCGAGTCACATAACAAATAAATGCTTAATAGTTTCTACTAATCTTAAATAGTTTATTATTAAATTTCAAACCAAATTCTTTTTTGGCAAGGTCAACCGGTTTTATAGTGGTATGTAACACTTTTCATTATGACAAATAATGATACAATATAATATATGATTTAGGCACATCACCTACCCGCTAAAGACATCTTCGTAGACTAAGCAAAAACTGTTTGATTAAGACTCCACGCTGGGAAATAATCAATACCAATACATAGAACTAGGAAAATGAAATTACACAAAGCAAATTGTAACACGAACTACAAGTCTCACGAGCAGTCTCTAGTTACAAACTAATATTGTCTTTCGGAAAATCACACATCAGCTACCACCAAAACCGAACTTGTAGGAACTGCCAAGCATGCAAAGCCAGGACTACCTAGCAATTTCAGTCAGCAACAAATTTCTTGTAAAATAAACTTACCAAACCTCTCACAAGCACTCCCTTTCGCAGAATTTCCACACACACTCACCTTCTTCTAAATCACTTACCTAAGCAAGACAACAAGAAGATAAACACTTCACACGTTGGATAAGAAGAAGCCAAACCAGCAAAATGACACTTTATGTACATAGGACAACTCTGACGAAACCACAAGGATAACTTGCTCCCTACAGATCAAGACCAGAGAAATGGCAGACCAAAACACCTAAACTATCAAGAAGATATAAGAAATACAGAAACCACTCACCTAGAAGAATGGAAACCAAAACCACAACCAAAGCTAAAACACAATTAACAACCCAGATCCAAGTCGAACACCTCACAGTTCCACAACCAACACTCAAAACACTGTTGAAGTTCAAGATATACCAACAGACACCACAAATAAAAAACAAAACACTCGCCAGAATCATCCAAATAGCATGTCGATGATGTTGATCATCAACTTCAAAAGCCTGCCTTTCGGTGGGAGAAAATAGTGCAATGTGGTTATTCTAACCAAGCAGAGAAGTCACGTTTGATCTCGAAGCTTCAAAAGGTATAAACGCAGCGTGAAGCGTAAGGGCCACAATGGATAATGGAAGAACGTTGGTGTGAACTAGACTAGGGTATTACATAGTAGATCTCCATAAAAGGCTGAGAAAATCGAAGATCGTACGACAATAGAGGGCACGAGGTCGAAAGTCAACGAGCAGGAACCGGATCTGAGGTAGAAAAGTGGAGATAAATCCACAATAGCAGAAGCAGGGCAAGGAAGAGAAGGTTTGTCAGAGGGATAAGGAGTTTAAGGAGGAGCATAGAGAAGAGGCATGAAAAGGGAGAGAAGGGAAAAAGAAAAGGAGGTGGATCTACCCAATCTCCATTGGAGACCTAGCTCCACTGACCTAGAGTGATTTCAAACAAATTTCAATGTATAAAACAATTCATTTTGACCAACGATGTTTATAATTTAATTTTCTACCTTTGCTAAGTGAAATATTTATAATCTAAATATGGGCACATATCATTCAATCCTTTCCAATGTCACGAATAATATGTTAAACATGTCCGACATTAACATTGAATTAACAACAATTTTAACGGTCAATTATAATATACGTAACATAACCAAATATCGACAACATAGCTGTAACATCATATATATATATATATTAATTTCCTACACATGTGCATATACATATGACGTGTATATATCGTGTCAACATGTGCATAGATAATCCAATTAATTCAATTTTTGCAAACAAACAACACACACATCCATTAAATTCAAACAATAGATAACAAACACAAATTTAATTTATTAATTTGCATGAAAACGTTACTTAAGTGTGAGTGTGTAAACACTCACCTTTGATTTTCCATCAATTTCAAAAATCATTCGAATGCCAAAATTTCAATTATCCCTAAATCCAATCAAACCAACTCCACGTTGTAGAAATTTTGATAGTTCGATGAGAGAAACTACGCATCAATTGGACCTCGTACGTGAAGAATATTGAAGTTAAAAGCTATGTTATTAATATATAATAATATGTTGTACGCAATTTTAATATAAACAACAATGTAAAACTAACCAAAGTTTTCTTGAGTTTCTTACACACGCAGGCTCTCTCATGCATGCAAACTTGTTTGCACATATTAAACTAATATGTACATTTGCTTCTTGGTATCATCCTCAGTTAAAAGTATGTTTGCCTCATTCCCTTCTTCTTTTTTGAACTTAGACCCATCAAACCCTTCGATTATATATCTTATATCATTTTAGTTATTGAAATCCATTATTCCATTTGTGTCTTCACCTTCACGATATATTTCAAAGAGACAAATATCACCAGCTTGACGCATGTAGTCCTTCAAGTCCTGCCATGATGCTGATGACGGTAATCCAGTAACTTCAACTCAATAGCTTGCATGTGTTATATAACGACCGCCCCGTACCTCCCGCACAAACAATGTAGAAGGTGCATTGTATGATGTGTCAGGCCGATATAGGACGATCATCAAGGTATAATAACTCACATCGAACCTATTGTATAAGTCACAACGCATGGATAAAACATAATAGACCATATACAATAGGTAATAATAGTGAAGCATCATTGAACAGAATCTTAAACTTTCACATCATCATGAAAATATCCATACAATATTGGATTACATCAATAGAGTCTGTACAAGAAGCCTCACTACAAGTCACTCAGAGTAGCACACAACATATCAATTATAGTAATGGAAACAACAAGTATGTATAGTAGAAAATAATACGTCAGCTTCCTACTCGTCTCCGCTCTGCACCATTGTCCTCATCAAGATCTACTACCTATTACACGCTACTCAATCTGCCCATCCACAACCGGATGAACAACCCAAGGTAACAAGAGGGAAACATAAAACCTTGAGTCAGACAATAGTCTTAATGAGCGATAAAACAGCTATATAACATCATCAATAAAGTATATGAGAAGTAGTCATATCAATCATCTAATCTACCAGCACATCAACAGAGAAGAAACCCAAAACCGTCTCCTCCACAACTGATAGTGATAGCCTTTCCCAAAGAATAAGAGAAGAAACAAACAGACATCCATAGCTGCCAATTATCAAGTGTAGACCATCTTAATCGAGCTCAACATCTCCCAAGCACAAACCTTGAAGGCCGAAACCAACATCAGATAAGCACCTAAGAGATATCTCCCTCGACGTCGGACAATCTACACAAGATGATACAAACAATACTATCCAAGACTCTGTCTATCATTTCCTGCCTTGCCTTGAAACCATCGTTAATCGTATGAATGTCCCATCTTGCATCCATCAAGGGCTAATGGTAACCCCGGTTCTAGAAAAAATCCATACGGCATCGTGACTTGTATCTAGGCCTATCGTGACTGCCTAGGGTACTCGAACCATCTTGTAACGACCCAGAAAATCTGAACCAATTTAAAATTTTTAAATTGGATAAAATAATGGATTTTAAATATTTAAAATAAATATTATAAACAATAGCAATGAAAACTGAGTTTGAATCGGCGTTTGAAAAGGAATATAATTATAAACAAGGCCTGAAGTGGCGCTGCAGTTTCAAAAATTGAATTCAAACTTTGTCGGACTGTACCGGGTGCAAAACAAAACGGATTTGAGTGAAACCAAAAATATTTAAATCTGTTAGTGAATACCTTTCTAACGAATCTGAAAAATCGAATTTTCATAAAGGAAGGCAAAAGTTATGGCCAAATGAATTTTCAGAAAGGTCGCTATGGAATTTATATAGCCCGTGAAATTGGCCATTTTGCATACGACCTCGGAATTCGATGAAACCACTTTTGTTGGATCCGGGATGTGAAGTTATTGCTAGGTTTCAAATTTCATAATTTTTGAAGCTAATATGTGAGCGTGGCAAAGGAAAACGTGTTTGGATCAATTACACTTAAATAGGATCGACCAGAAATGGGCCTTTTTGCAAACGGTCTCAGAATTCGACGAAACTAGTTTTGTTGGGACCGTATCGTCAAAACATAGCTAGATTTATTTTTCTAGAATTTTTCGAATCAGTTTGTGGCCCTGGCAAATTGAAATGTACGTTCAAATTGAATATTATATATTTTAATTTGAAGGAAAACTGACTGAAACAGTCGAATTGGCCTACGAAACATATCCCATTGTGTTTGGAATGGGGGTAAAACGCTAGGGACGACAGTCGTTGGGTTTAGATGGGTGGTCGTGTCAGAAAACCCCTTTAAAACTCCCCCGACCAATCATAATTTTTTTAAAAAAAAAACCCTTTCTCTCTCCCCGAACGAACGACGCTCCCCCTTCTTTCCTTCTCTCCTCTTTTCCCGCCGCCAAAGCCATCACCAGCGACCGCCACCCCCTACCTCGACGCGCCTCCTCCTCTTCAAATCCGACCAGGCCTCGCCCCCTACCGTCTCGAGTTGCGTGCGAATCGCGCCCTGGAAGTTGGCAACTTCCAACCGCCGCCGCCAGTTCATCAGTGCACCGATTCCGGCGCCACCACCCTGCGTGGAAAGCCCCTTCCTCCCTCTACGACGTCGCACCACCTGATCGGCCCCTCGTGCAACGGATTCGACGAAAAACCAAGACCTAGTTTCGAACGAATAGTGAAAGGTACGTCCTTGATTAATTAAAACTGTTTTTAACAGTTTAAAACCGTTGCAAACTTGTAAAAATCATATCTTTTTGCTGTGTTATCGAAATTCAGTGAAACAAGAGACAGTGGACTCGTGTGGACGTCTTCTACATTTTAGAAGAGACCGCATATTTTTCTGAGCCTTCTGCTATTTTTGGTGGAGTGGAACCCAATGTGAGATTTCTAATTTATAAACGATATGGAAAACGACGATGTATAAATTATATAGTCGATGTATGAGTTATATAAGCGTTGTACACCTCATGTATAAGCGTTGTATAAGTTGTACGTTCGATGTATAAGTTATATATGCATTGTAAAAATTATATATGTGTTGAAATAGAAGTGAATTGCTATATATAAATAAATATATATATATATATATATACACACGCCCCTCGTCCACAAACCATGGACGATATTTATTGGTTGTGATTGGTGTGAAAATTGATTGGAATTGTTTGTGGTTGATATTGATTGATTGTGGTTGAAAAATACCCATTTGTGGTTGAGAAATATTTGGTTGAAACCACATAGGAATAGTTTGTGGAAATGAAATAAATATATACATGCCGCCTGCGTGCGAACTAGATGCATGATCCCCATTGTCAAAAACCGCGAGGTTTTAAGGTAGAGCGAGGAGCCGTACTAGGGACGGTCCCGGTTTTAACTACCCTGCCGTTATGCTGCCGAAATTTTGAATAATATTCATGTGTTTGAATTATTTTCATTTGATGAAACTATATTTATTCGTTGAATAGAAAACCTTCATGTGTTGAATCGATATTCATTCGTTGAATTGAAATTCATGTGTTGAATGGTGTTCGTGTTTTAAATATAAAAATCACATTTTTATCTATATATATAAACTATAGAAAACCTTCATGTGTTGAATCGATATTCATTCGTTGAATTGAAATTCATGTGTTGAATGGTGTTCGTGCTTTAAATATAAAAATCACATTTTTATCTATATATATAAACTATAGAAAACCTTCATGTGTTGAATCGATATTCATTCGTTGAATTGAAATTCATGTGTTAAATGGTATTCACATTTTGAAATGAATTGTTTTATAATAAAAATCACATTTTTATCATCTATATGAAATGTATAAAATAATCCCGTTTTGAAAGAAATTGTTTTATAATAAAAATCCTATTTTTATTACCTATATGAACTATATAAAATAATAGAGTTTTGAAATGAATTGTTTTACAACAAAAATCACATTTTTATTATATAAATGAATTGTTAAAAATAGTTAAGTGTTGAAATAGAAGACAGTTAGATAAAAATATCATTTTTATCAAATGTATGAAAAGAATGTAGCTTTGAAATCGAAGAATCGATATATATATATATATATAGAATTAAAATATATCGAATAACGATGCTGCAGTTCGTATTTTGAAACCGTGATTTCAAACGATTAGTACGGGAGATCCGACCATCGGATTTTCCTGAAATCGCAACCGTTGGGTTCGCCTTGGAAATATCTTTCCAATGACACCAACTTTGTAAAAATCCAACGGTTGGATTGTCTGGAATGTTTAATTCAAACATGAAGAAAAACAGCGCCAGAATCGATTATATTTATATATATAAATATAATTATATTTAATCGAATAACGACGCGGCAGTTCGTATTTTGAAATCGAAACTTCAAACGATTATACCGGGAGATCCGACCGTTGGAATTTCCCGAAACTAGAACCGTTGGATTCGTTTTGAGAAGATCTTTCTAATGATGTAAATTTTGTGAAGATCCAATGGTTATATTTTCAGATATCTGTAAATCAAATCTGAAGAAAAACAGCGCCACGGTCGCGTTATGGCCCGAAGCGTCGTTTTGAATATATTGGCTATTTTAAAATAAATAAAAATAGCGATAAATCGTTATAAAATACTATAAACGATATGGATGTGATTTAGAAATTAACTGAAGGTTGGCTAAATCAAATGGTTTCCTGGATGTTGATCTGATGTTGGTTTCGGCCTTCGGGGTTAATATTTGGGAAATCGTTCTCTTACTGATTGACGGTTAGTGACTGATGAATTGAAATGATGCGTGTGTATGTTAGTGTTGCACTTGTTTATTATATACACGCGTTGCTCAAAAAGACCGGGTTTATCCCATTCTGAATAACTGAATCGACGATAAGAAATCGAAGATGAAGACGGTGGTCGAAGACCGGAGATCTTCACCTCGTTTGGATGGTAACCGAGGTCCTGATTGGGAGGCATCCCGAAATATGGGTAATGAGTGGTGATTGTCCAGACGTACGTGGTGATCGATGGGTTTGCGAGGTATTTAGTGCCTCCGATTTCGTTCAGACCCGGAACGAACTAGCAAATGGACAGTGTGTTTGACATTGGAATTTATTCTGTGTGATTGATAGCCATCAGTTACACGGTGTGAATTGCCTGTGTGGCATGCTAAGATGCAATGATCAGGGCTTCTGTTGAAAAGCAAAGTCTTGTGGTGATTATCAAAGCACCGCCTGTGTGGCGTAGCTTTGTGTATAACGTGAAATCACGAGCCTCACACCCCGGTATGAACCAGAAACGGGAGAGGACCTCAGAGAGGACATGCGTTTCTTTCTAGTTAGAAGTGGCGTCAGTGGTTTTACACGCCTTGATGAGTTTGACTTATGTGGTTGTTGCTGTTGCGAGGCGCCTCGGTTTGATCGGACGATCCGGGTCCGATGGAGTCATTCATTGGCTCATTTACGCCCCATAGGGCGGGGAAACGCATTGTTCAGGAATTTTAATCCACATCGGTGGACCGACCCTGACGATCCAAGGGTCGATGCGCTCTGACCCAGTGGCTCGGGCTAGAGAGTCACGAAGTCGGTAAGGACTATCTTTTGCCTTGGTTCATGACGGAAATCCAATTTCCAAATACGTGACTGTGCGGTTTTGATTGTATACCTATATGGCGACATAGTGGTATGGGGCATTAATGCCGTCTATGATTGATAGTTATGATTTGAATTGTTTTCAAAACATATAAACACTAGCAATAATATCAAATGCCTTTGTTTTATTCGTATCAAGCATATTTTGGCCGTTATAAGGTAAAAACTCTATCCTCCGGTTTGCGTTGCATTGTGTGATGGGAACTGAGTCTTATAATGGCTTCATTTTTATAAAAAGCATTGCGATGTTTAAAATAATGATTTGTTTTAAAGCACTGGCAATCCAATGGAGTAAACCCGTTCCACAAAAGTGGCGTGGTCCTGTGATTAGCCATAGTATAAATGTGTTGAGTAGATTTCTCATACCAGTCCCATGACTGACTCGTAGTTTGTTTCACTTTCAAACTCCGATGCCCCCTTTTTCTACATGGGCAGCCTTGTATTCAGGTTTAGCTGGTTCTTTCTGGATAGCTGGAGTTGAAGATGGATTCTATCATTTATCTCTTTTTAGGCTGTTCAGCTCCTATTGTACATTATGTTTGTTTTCCGCTGTAGATATATATGTATAGTTGAACTGTATTTGTACTAAGTATGATCCTGTATACTGTGTAACTCTGATGATTACTTTTATCCAGTATATTCTATTGTTCATTATCTGGTGTATTTATTTAATTCTGTTCTGTTATTATCTGTTTCTGTGTTATATTCCAAAGATAACCCTTGTCTCCGTCTGTACGGGATTTGGGGTCGTCACACATCTGGTCTTTTGGGCGTCCCATTATACCCCTGCTTTGAGTCCGCTAGAACCTCCGACTAACGACAATCCCTTGTCCTTCAATAACTCTAGCCATCCACCTTGATGACTATCCGTAAGCTCAAGCGCCTTCTTGAGCAACCATTATCCATGAGCTCAAACATTCTTGAGTTGTCTCCATCACTTCATTGCATTTCATTGATCAAAGAACACTTCACTTTTCTTTGAACATTCCATCTGAATTCACCTTGAAGCCACGCCCATCGTCGTACCAAAACAAACATCATTCAGTTCTATATTAGATGGACCATTCACCATCCATCATACGGATTGTTCATCGATCCATACTTATGAATCGCACCAACTACCCATGATCCATCCACCTGCGGTCCATCATGCAGCCTTGTGTCTTCTTTCACAAAGTTGTAGTCGATCCACCGATCCATCAATAGACCACAACCCCGATCCAGTGACCCATCAATACATAATCCTTCTCTGATCCAGCACATTCAAGCCAAGCCTTTGCACCGTAGCCGACCCGATCCATCAGCACTAGCTAACCTCGACCGATCCATGCTTTCACATTCCATGACATGAGCCATTCAAGCCCATGCCGACCTGATCCATCGTTCTGGCTGATCCAAGCTGGCCTTGACCCAAAGCTTCCATCATGAGCCAAGTCAGATCCATTACCACCGATCCGTGCGATCCATCTCTCCACCGATCCATGTGATCCAGCTCTCCATCGATCCATGCGATCCATCCATTTCTTGCACCACACTCCAGGCAGTTCATGCTTTCCACACCACCACTGATCCGATCCATCAAGATATGTGTGATCCATCACCAGACCTTCTTTTTGTGAGCCGATCCAAGCCTTCCATCATGCCATGTAATTGATCCACACAATCTACACTTTAACGACAAACATCTATGCGTCCATCTCATTCAAATCGACCAACTTCAATCAAACAATCAATAACAATCATCAACTAACATTAACATAATAATTGATCATCATTCAACCATACGAAAATCACCAAATAATGATAAAACAATGAATGAATCAACAAATGGATCTAAACTTGCATAAACATAGAATTAACATATGAATTTACCATTATAATCTTGCTAGATTGGAACCTATGGTGATTCGAATGAAAACAGACTTACCTTCATTAGATCTAAGTGAAAATGACTTGAAATGATGAAAATAAGATCAAGCAAACCCATATACTTGATTAAATCCATGTAAGAGATTCCTATCACTCACCAAATCCACAAAATAGCTTGAAATCGATGAATCTCTAATCTGAACAACAAAGAACATTGAAGAATGGCCTACGAATCAATCAATTTGATGCGATCTAACCTTCTTTGATGTAGTTCTTCAATCTTCTTATGTAAATCTATGAATTAAATGAAGTGGAGGTATATTTGGTTGAGTCGGAGAATCACAATCACCCAACCAAATGAGAAAATCAAGAAACTAAACCATTCTCCTTACCTCTACCCTTCTATTTATAGCCAACAGCCCCTAGCCTTATTCGCCTCACTAATCAGCCCACTAATGACTAATTAGTCTGTCCAGAAAATGTGTAACACTAAATCAGTGATTCCTCCCAAACCGCTCAGCCAAATCTTTAATATGACCAATCTACGGAATTGGAAACACCATTTTCGATCCAATGAAATCAATCCCACCACCTTGTTCGATCCCAGTCAAAAGATATGCCCTGTAAACAAGGGGAAAATGTTCATAAATAAAATTGATAAAAAATCATGGACATGTCCCACATCCCTATGAACAACATATCAAAATATGAGAATGATCAAACCCTTGGAGAATAAAATAAAAATATTTTATGATCTTGTGATACGTATACTACAGGTCGTTACATTCTCCCCCTTCCCCTTGAGGAATTTCGCCCCTGAAATCTCCATCAAGCACAAGCAACCAGAAATAACTATGCAATGCTTATCATCCGTGAGCAGTCAATCTACCACCCAAACTAGCATCCAATAATCCATGCACCCTAGCCTTAACCTAGCACATAAAATTCTAATAATAGCAAGAGTTACAATGGTGTAAGGTAACATGACATCAATGAGTCATACAAATGAAGAGTTCTGGATGAATCATCTTCATACTCTTTACCGTATCCCACATACAATCATCATCATCCTCACTCCATTGCACCTTGACTAGCTTAATCGTCTTCCTCCTAAAGTGTTTTGTGTCATTCACTGCAACGCGAAGTGACTTACGAGGTCTCGAAACAACAGACTCAATTTCTAAGTCTTTGTACTGATCCGGGTTACCACCACATTTCGATCGTGCACACACTTCTATTGAAAATACACATGAAAAACATTGTGCATAGTCGACATCTTTGAAAAGTCGTGTGACTTATGACTTAGTGTAGGATCTTTCTATATAAAATATTGCGGAATTGAATATGAAATTCTAACTTGCCTAATATAGTAGTTACACAAGTAAAAATAAACGATATAGAATATCACAGATGAGTAAAAGCAGTAAGTAATGTACCACCAGGAATTTTATACTGGTTCAGACTTCCCATCCTACGTCTAGTCGTAGACTCCTTCTGGAATTCTACTATCAACGCCCTCTCTTCACCCGGAGGAACAGGTTCATAACAATCCGAGCCCCAGCAAGGATCAATCCAATCCCCAACAAGGATTTATTGCCCAAAAACCGACATAGGACTTTCAACAAATAATAAGAGTTTGACTTCTGATTGTGTTCTTGAACAACACCGAATAGCCAACAATTGAGTACACCCTTCCTATAATCTTATCCTCAAGTATATAACGTGTATGTGGAGATTGATGGAAGTATATTAATTATTGAATCGATAAATTTGAAATAAATTAAAAGATTCAATAAGTAATTTGAATATTTGAGTGCTTTTTATAATGCAAAAATGTAAATCAAGAGATAGAATAGATTTTGTAAGAATTAGAAAACTGAGTTTGAAGTGTGTGTATATATAATAGATAAAAGGTAGTGATCCTTCATGAAGAGTTTAATCAAAGAGATACACCCATTTCTTTTCAGAAATGAAGAGCAACCCCTTCATGAAGAATGGAAACCTTTCACAAAAATGGCTGCTGTTTCGAATCAGTCAGTTGGTCTATAAATCACCAGCCAACTGGTTAAAAATACTGAAAATCGTATATATTTAAATCTTGTAAAACTAGCCATTACTGCGTAGAATTTCTCTGACCAATCAACTGGTCTATTTTGAACCAGTCGACTGGTTTAGATGAATTATGTCCAGTCATAGTTATTTATAGCCATTTACACACACACACACACACACACACACACACACATATATATATATATATATATATATATATTATGTTTTGTGCATTCGTGTTACACTATGAGGATAGATTTTAGCAAATATCTAACACGACTAAATACTCATTTATATATATGAACTTAGCTCTTCAATATGATCTTCATTAATCTCCATTCCTTTGCTGTCATGAATCGAAAATCTCGTGAATCAACATTCTCCCCCTTTTCGATCGATGACAACACCTTGCATTTTTGTTGAGATAATGAGTTGCTCCCCCTGAATATATGCTTGTATATATTCATCTCCCCTTGACTAAAATGCTTATCTGCAACATTTTGTTAGTGTATAATAATATAATATACTTATTGTTCCTTGTAACAAAATGTTAGTGTATATAATGATATAATGATACCATATTTTATTGAAAATCATGTGACTTTGTGTAGGATCTTTGTATATAGAATAAAGCTGAATTGACTATGATATACTAACTTGTCTAATATAATAGTTATGCAAGTAAAAATAAACGATACGAAATATCATAGATAAGTAAATGCAGTAAGTAAAGTGACACAAGGAATTTAATACTAGTTCGGACTTCCCGCCCTACGTCCAGTCCTAGACTTCTTCTGGATTTCACTATCAACACCCTCTCTTCACCTGGGGGAACAGGTTCACAACGGTTCGAACCCCAACAAAGATCAATGCGAGCCCCAATAAGGATTTTCCCGCCTAAGCACCAACACAGGACTATTACAAATTACAAGAGTTTGACTTCTTTTTATGTTCTTGAACAACACTTAATAGCCAACGATTAAGTACACCCTTCCTGTAATTTTATTCTCAAGTATATAACGTGTATGTGAAGATTGAAGGAGGTATATTGCTTATAGAATCAAGAGATATGAAATAAATTCAATGATTCAACAAGAAATTTTAAAATTTAAGAGAGATTTTCGAATGCAAGAATATAGATCAAGATATCTAGTAAGAATTGATAAGAAACGTTAATTAGAAAACTGAGTTTGAAGTGTCTATATAATAGTTAAAAGGTAGTGATCCTTCATGAAGAGTTTAATCAAAGAGATACACCCATTTCTTTTTAGGAATGAAGAGAAACCCCTTCATGAAGAATGACAACCTTTCATAAAAATGGCTATTGTTTCGAATCAGTCAACTGATCTGTAAATCACCAGTCAACTGGTTAAAAATATTGAAAATCGTATATATTTAAATCTTGTAGAAACTAGCCGTTACTGGGCAGAATTTCTCGGACCAGTCGACTGGTTCAGATAAATTCTGTCCAGTCGTAGCTATTTATAGCCATTTACACACACACACACATTTATATATATATATATATATATATATATATATATATAATGTTTTGTGCACTCGTGTTATACTATGAGGATAGATTTTAACAAATATCTAACACGACTAAATACTCATATATATATATATATATATATATATATATATATATGAACTTAGATTTTCAATATGATCTTCATTTATCTCCATTCCTTTGTTGTAATGAATCGAAAATCTTGTGAATCAACAATCTTCTCTGGTAAATCCAATCGATATGCGAGCTTTCCAATTCCTCTACTATTGAAATGGTCCAACGAACCTTGGAGCTAACTTCCCTTTACTTCCGAATCGAACAACATGCTTCAATGGAGAAATCTTCATGAAAACCATATCACCAACGCCGAACTCCAAATCCTTTCGATGCTTATTAGCATAACTTTTCTGACGATTTTGGGTTGTCGTCATTCATTTCCGAATGATCTCAATACAATCTGATGTCTCTCTTATCCTCTCGGGACCAAGTATCATCTTTTCCCCAGTCTCTAATCAACGTGCTAGAGAATTACACAGTTTGTCAAACAACGCCTCGTATGGTGTCATCCCACTGCCCGAATGGTAGCTGTTATTATAAGCAAACTCAACCAAATGTAGATGGTCTTCTTATAATCCCCCAAGTCCAATTTACAAGATCTAGGGAGATCCACCAATACTCGATTCACTCGCTCGGTTTGACCAACATTCTGGGGATGATAAGCCGTGTGTAACACCCCACCTCCATTAAGGTCACTCACAAAGGGAATGCCTTAACTTTGGTGGAGCGTTTTAGTAGGCAGAGCAGAAATTTACAAGACATATAAACAATAATAAAGAAATTATGACTTTATTACAGCGGAAAACAGAAATCAGTTTGGTTACATCTTTACCAAAAACTCAAGTACTTAAATATCAGTCTTGTTCAGAAAATTATCAGAGTACAAAACTGTAAAATCATAATCCCCACAGATGCTGCCATAAGGAGTCAAGCCATACTTTAAGCACTCTAAGTACTTCAAGCAGAAGAAATCTGGATCAAGCTAAAGTATTCCCTCCTTGGAAAACCTTGGGGGGAAACGGAAGAAAATGGGGCGAAAACAAGAAAGGTCAGACATAAAGTCTGGCAAGTCCAGTGACTTTCAGCATATCAACAGATAATAATAATTATGACATGAAAATAAGTTGGATAAGAGATAACGGTAACAGGAGTAGCAGATGTACTTAGGTTAAACAGAAGAAACATAATAATATTACTTTTCATTTCTCTGCACTAATACTAGTATAACAGGATTAGGTGTTAGCCCAATGTCTAAACGGAAACAGAAACGGGAACAGAATAATTTCCACAGAAGAGAATGCTAGTAATGGGCCTTTACCACCCCAACAGAAATAGACAGAAACAGAATGCTAATAATGGGCCTTTACCACCCGAACAGAAACAGACAGAAATAGAATGCTAATAATGGGCCTTTACCACCCGAACAGAAGGTACAGAAACAGAAATAGATTTATCCCTATGGAAACAGAATGTAGAATTAGATGTACACTAGTAAATGGGCCTTTACCACCCGAACAGACGGTACCACGCAGAAACAGACAGGTGTCGCCACCCAGTAGAAGCATACGGTACCAACAGAAACATACAGAACTAAGTGTACCCTAAAACCCTACCCCAAGCGATCGGCTCACTAATACATAAATACCCTGTGTCGGCCCCACAGTAGGGTGTATCACTCCCTAAAGTGACAACCAATTGGCACAGACCTATTTACAGATGTCACGGCGTCTTACATCCTCGGAGGCAGACCGGGATCCATGCACGCACATGACCCGGTTGGAACGCACCATCAATACCCCTCGCCATTATCAGAATGAACCGCTTATAATTAGTTCAGTAAGCGTGCCCGGACCCTACCTACTGTTGGGTCAAAGTTTTGATACCAGAAAGGGTTACTGACTAATATGGGTCCCAAACAACAGATGACACAAGTAATTTCCCTCCTAACCTTGTGTCCCCAGACTAACAGATTTCAGATTAACTTGTTTACAAGTTCAGACATACAGAGTTCAGATCAACTAGTTCATAGATTAGACAAGTTTTCAGACTAACGGATCAGATATACGGATTTAACAGATTTACAGATTTGTCTAACTTTGTAATTGGGCCTATAGATTCACGAAACGGGTTTGTTAAATTCATTAGTCAATTGGTTAACCCTATCCACCCAACACGTTTTAAACATCACATTTATCCTAGATTTGTATCAATTAAAAATTAACGCACAGACCTCTCACATTAGGCTGACAGTTTGCGGCCACTGGTTAGGCCGGTTGGTTCTGAGCAGGTTTCTGTCGCAAACTGAGTCTAACCTCGGGTTTCAAGCACACTATGACTAACTTCTCACATTAGAACCTATTGTTTGCGGCCACTGGATGTGCCGGGCGGTTCCGGGTAGGATTACGCCGCAAACTCATTCTAACCTCGAGTTAGCCATGTTTCATGTTTAGCCAATGCATTCATTCACAAACTGTGCTAATATCAGACTAATCATGCTAATTTAACAAATTAACTTCTGTACGAGTTACAGCAGATTATTCGAGGTTCTATTAACAAGTTTTACTCAATTTTAAATCGAGCCTACAAATTTACATACTTCAAATTTCAGCATTTCAGTTCCAACAGATCACGCCATTCAACAGACTAAACAGATAACAGATCTTGCTGATTAGGCGATTTAGCAGGTCTAGCAGATAAGGCAATTTTAACATAATTAGCAGATTAGGCTATTCAATCTAATTAGCAGTTTAGGCAATATAACAGAACTAGCGGATTAGGCAATATAACAGATTTAATCATTCCTTAAAGTTTCATTGACATATCTTGCCTAATTATAAATTTAGCCTAAACTTGCATGCCCAAATCAAGGTCATAATTCATAATACAATATATGCCCCAAATTTTAGCCTTAATATTCCCATTTACAGTTCATGTCAAAACTAGATTCAATATTCTTGTTTACCATTTATGTCCAGGACTAATACACATGTAAATCATTCTCTATTATAGCCAATTCAGATTATGCCAACATATTTGCTATGCCAAATTAACTTAATTAAGCTACGCCCAATCCCTGTATAACATGTTTCCATAAGTTCTCTAAATACTCATGAAATGGCCCTAGCAAAAGGAATAGGGGATAAACACAAGAAAGAATAAGCATGCAATAATGAACCAAACACAATGATAATGGCCCCTCTAGGCTCGATGTACATAACAGTGAATGGGAATAAACTAGCAAAGTTACATACTAAATATGACATCTAACATCATTAAGGGAATTGGCATAAGAAACTAACTACAATAGTTATAGGCAACTAACCACAATAGTTATGGGCGACTAATTACAATAGTTTCTTATTCAATGTCATAGGCAATAGTCTCATAGTCATGAATCATAGTCATAGGCAATAGTCTCATAGTCAATGAATCATAGTCATAGGCAATAGCCTCATAGGCAACAGTTTCATGTCCAATTATGCATTATTCATTATTTGTCCCAAAATTTAGCATTCTTGTGTTAATCTCTTATGAGATTCGGCGCAGGCTCGTAGTAGCATGGCTATAGAACAGAAAGAAGAAAGAGGTACAGAATAGTCACAGAAAAACAGATCTGACAGATAAGAATATACATAACCTCATATTCAGATTTATAATCATGCCACAACCATAATTAAAGTTTATATTGGAAAATAACTGTACTTGCCTTTCGTGGTTTTAAGAAAGGATAATAAACTGTTGTTGATGCAGAAATGTTGAATTACTCCTCTTTAATTGTTGTTGTAGCTCTAAACTTTGATTTGAGATTTGATTTAGCTTTTAATTCTATTCAGGTTGGAAGAAGATGCATCAGTCCAAGTTTTGATTCCAGCAGAGCCCATTTTTATTTTTAATTAGAACAGAGGCAGAGTATAGATATAATGAAATTGTGTAGAGAAAGTGAGGCTAGGGGGCTGTTTATATAGGATTAGGCGGACGAATCTAGACAGAAAACGAGACCGGATACATCAGAATGAACCAGGTTCAAAAACTGGGTTTCGGGAGCAGGTCGACCCCCATGTCGACTCCCCAGTCGACCTGGTCATGGGGAGGTCGACACCCCAGTCGACTCCCCAGTCGACCTGGTTGGGGGGGGGGGGGGGTCGACTCCCCAGTCGACCTGGGTATATGGGCGGGAATTTTCCCGCCAGCCTTCTCTGAGTTTGAATTTCGAATTTCTGGCTTTATTTTCAAGCTGTTTTATTTTATTTAAATTCCTGAAACTTCTGAGGGTCATAACTTGGTCATACGAACTCCGATTTTCGAAAACTCGGACTCGATTTCATGTATAATTACGAGACGAACGCAATGGCGCAACCCGTTTCCCTTGATTCTTATTTTAAAAATTAATTATTCTCTGATTTGTTACTTATACGTTCATAGAAAATACGGGGTGTTACATTCTCCCCTCCTTAAAGGATTTCGTCCCCGAAATCTTTAAGTTAAGAATAATGTGTCCTACCATCCAGTCATCCATCTACTCAACCATCATCCACAAGCATCCATTGTCCTTAGAAAACTCTAATGTTGTATGAACATATGCAAAAGTGTGTGTATATGTTACTTATCTAATGCAAAGATCAGGCGGTCCACTGATTCAGTTGACCTCCTTAATGCGAACTATGTCAGTGTCATGAGTCCAACATGTATGCAATTTTCCTATTTGATACATATCATTCTTATATGAGTGACAACCATTCATTCATATGCAACATCCATGTGATGAGTCAATCATTTTGCATCCACAGAAATTGAAAATGCTCACACATCCATATGCAGTATGAGATTGTTTTCGAGCCGATCTAGTGCCTAGTGTGTGTATATGCATCCGCGAGCAACCACTAGCAACCACTTGCATCCACTTACAACCACCAAACATAACATGTCTCAAACACATGTTTTCATCCATAGGATTCCTATCTATAGGTTGAAGACTCGATTGATAGGATACAGTCGAGTGATGGGAGCGAGTACAGATAAAAAAAAACTTGGTTTCCATTAGACCTTGGTTGAGAGACAAATTCCCCTAAGTATCAACCCCGAAGACCGAAATCAACATCAGATTGACACCCAGAGGATTACCCTCTTTAGACAATGTCAAAACTGGAAATCTCAACCTTATCAGAAATATTCAGATATTTACAGATTACTGGTACAGATCAGAATACTAAATGATTCTTGGGAAACTAAGCATGATAAAAATCCAGAATGTATGCGTCATAGTCAACTTAACGCTCAACATAGATACCCAACTTACCATGCTTAGATGAGTCATAACCCTTATGGGTCCGAGTCTATAGCGGAATCAAAAACAATATTAGTATTCAAGTGCAGAGTATCGATTACAGAATCGAAATGCCAGAATCAGAAAAGAGTTTTAACTCAAAAATCAGATAAAGAAATTAAATCTCCTACAGAAAGTTTTCCTATTTCTATCCTATCCACTAGCCTCGAGAGTGTTCGCCTGCCTTCCAGAAGTTGGTCCTGCCCTCTGCCCTTGCCCTCGTTTCTTCGGACTGTCCCTAGTGAAGTGTCCCATCTCACCATAGTTGAAGCAAGTGCCCTTTCTTTTTCTGCAATCCTTATTCAGATGAGTCGAGCTTCCACAAGTAAAGCACTATTTATCCTTCTTATCTTCAGACTTTTCACCATTCTTTTGTGTTTCCTTTTTGGGCCATGCTTTCTTGTTCTGTGGTTCTTCCTTCTTTGCCTCTTTCTTGTCGTTGTCTTCCTCGTGTAGTAGTGCCATATCCACTAATCTCTCGTAAGTCACTCCCATGGGTACATGGGTCATGGCTAGGTTTTGCAGTGGCTCGTTCAATCCTTTAACAAAGCGGAGAGCCTTTTTATGCTGGGTGTTGACTAAATCTAATCCGTACCTAGCCAGTTGGTTGAACTGGTTAACGTATTCCTTGACCGTCATACTTCCTTGCTTAAGAGATAAGAACTTTTCCAGTTGTAGACTTCGTTCAGCTTGCGATAGGAATTTCGTCTCAAACCTTGTTCTGAAATCCATCCATGTTTCAATCGGCCTCTCGGCGTTAGTGACTTCCCACCAATAGGAAGCTTCATCCTTGAGCAACCATACCGCCAATTGTACCTTCTTCCTATCATCCACCTCGAAAATAACGAACAGATCCTCAGTTTCTTTCAGCCAGTTCCTCGCTTCTACGAATGATTCAGTTCCCTTGAAATCCTTTCCACCCATGGCCCTAAAATCTTTATAGATCTTTGAAAAAGCAATTGCACAAGGAGGGGCGGAGGAGGAGGGATCGCTGCAGCTGGAGGAGGAATATCTGTTGGGCCTGCAGCGTTGGCCCTAGCCTCTAAGTACCTCCTGAACCAGCCAGGTATTGGCATGCCCTCTGGAAAGTTAAGATTCCCAAACATGCTGGAATGAAAGAAAAAAATTTAAAATGGAGAACTGAAAAGATAGATATATGGCTTTTTGGGGATTATGTTTTTCAAAATAAACTTTGTTTTTGAAAATACTTCCTTTTAAAACCTTTTTGAAAATAGTTTTCAAAAACTTTACCCAATCTGGTAACCTTCAGCTCTGATACCAAGTGTAACACCCCACCTCCATTAAGGTCACTCACAAAGGGAATGCCTTAACTTTGGTGGAGCGTTTTAGTAGGCAGAACAGAAATTTACAAGACAGATAAACAATACTAAATAAATTATGAATTTATTACAGTGGAAAATAGAAATCAGTTTGGTTACATCTTTACCAAAAACTCAAGTACATAAATATCAGTCTTGTTCGGAAAATCATCAGAGTACAAAACTATAAAATCATAATCCCCACAGAAGCTGCCATAAGGAGTCAAGCCATACTTTAAGCACTCTAAGTACTTCAAGCAGATGAAATCCGGATCAAGCTAAAGTATTCCCTCCTTGGAAAACCTTGGGGGGAACGGAAGAAAAAGGGGCGAAAACAAGTAAAGTCAAACATAAAGTCTGGCAAGTCCAGTGACTTTCAGCATATGAACAGATAATAATAATTATGACATGAAAATAAGCTGGATAAGAGATAACAGTAACAGGAGCAGCATATGTACTTAGGTTAAACAGAAGAAACAGAATAATATAACTTTTCATTCCCCTGCACTAATACTAGTATAACAGGATTAGTGTAACAACCCGTATTTCGATAACATGATTAAAGACGAGAATCAAGGCAGAATTTAATTTTAAATTCTGAATCAAGTGAAACGGGCTATGCCATTGCGTTCTTCTCGGAAAAATACGCGAAACAGAGTCCGAGTTTTCGAAAATCGGAGTCCGTATGACCAAGATATGGCCTCGCGAAGTTTCACGAAAAATTCCCAAATTAAAGTATACTTAATTAAGTGAAATGGGTTGCGCAGAGAAATATATATATATTGATATATATATATATATATATATAATTGAAAATTAAATAAATAAATATGCAAAAATGTTCAAAACAGCGAATTGGGATAGGGGAATAACCGAACCGGCCGATTTTTGAGGTCGACCCAAGCCCGCTGGGTCGACTAGGGGTTAATCCAGGGTGTTTGGCTGTCAACCCGTGGGCCGATTCGCTCAAATGCAGATTTTGCATTTGGATGGTTCTCATGGTTCATCTTTAATCTAAAGGCCCTAGATGGTTCCTACACTTGACTTCTTCCCCAAGACATGCTTTGATGGCTTGGATTGAATCTAGGTTTAATCCTATGGCCTAAAACACTTGCCTAATCTATAAATAAGACCCTAACCTATCCTAAATCCTCATTATTCATTCATGCAACTAAACTATGGCAAAATTCCTACTCTCATGGCCTCCACTCAACTATCCTAGCCTCCACTTCATTTCTATGAGAGGTTTCATGATCATGAGAGTATTAGAGAGTCCCTATGTTAGTATGAGAGCTTCTCAAGTTGATTTCAAGGCTAAAGCTTTGATCTTTGTTCATAAAGATGGGGTTTTTATTGATTTGGAGTGTTCATCTTTGGGTTTTTGGGTGATGGCATGCATAGGCTTCATCACAAGCTTTAGTTTAATCGATTTAGGCCTTCATAGCTAGGTAAGCCCTTCCCTACTCTTAGATATTAACTATGAAGTTAAATGTTCATGTTGAAAGTTTGGGTTTGATTAATTGGAATGATGCATGCTATCATGTTATGCAAGTTTATGAAGTCATTATCTTGATCTTATGAGCTAAAAGCCACAACCTTTATGTTGAAATGTTGCATTATGCAACATGAGAATCTTCATAATCATTATGTCAACTTGCATATGAAGTCATAATCCTTATATGATGATATATGCGAGTTTCTAGCCATCATTCCATGTCTTTTGTCACCATGATTCGCTTATGTACCAAGTTTGGGTTGATCCATGTTTTTGAGGCTTAAGAATGTAACATGCAAGCTAATGAACACATTTGTGCCTCATTTGCCACCATGATTAACTTGTGGCTTAATACCCATTTTTGTCATTCCTTTGCCAAGTCTCTTCTTTTAATTCATCACGTTGTTGCGAACGTATATGCTAGTTTAAAAAGCGTTGGGTTCACATTATGGGGAAACATAATGACATGAATATGACTTGGGTAAATGGGTATAAACATGACAACATGTAACGTTAAATATGACATGTGTTTATACTTGAAAACATGACTTGAAATATAACATGGAAGTTGACATGTAAGTATGCATAAAAACATAAGCTTGGGAATTTACCTATTAAGTTAGGTCTACCCATTGGGAATTTACCTATTAAGTTAGGTCTACCCAATTGCTTGAAAATTTTACTATGAACATGACACTAGACTAAACATGAAAGTGGCCAACTCGAGGTTGGGTTGAGTTTGCAACGTAAAACTACCCGAAACCGACCGGCCTAACTAGTAGTTGCAAACAATAGGACCCAATGTGAGAAGTTGGTCATGTTGTGCTTGAACCCGAGGTTAGACCAAGTTGTGGTGTAAAGCTACCCGGAACCGACCGGCTTAACTAGTAACCACAACAAAGTCTAATGTGAGAGGTTGGGGTGCATTAAGTAATTAATGCCACATGATAGGGTTAAGTTAATTTGATTAATGACTCTTAACCAAATATGACATGGGTAAATGGGTTAAGTAAATTGGTTAGGCTAATGATACTTAACAAAACATGACAAGGTTGGGTAGGTTAAGTGATTTGATTTGCCTGATGACGCTTAACCATTTTTATACGACTAGTTGACGGGGATTAAGTTAACCAACACTTAATCAATCTAACATGATAATTTGGCAAGGTTAAGTAAGTTTTCTTAATGACACTTAACCATACAAGATGATTAGAGGATGGGGTTAAGTAATTTGCACCTAACTAATCCGACACGATAATTTGATGGGATTAAGATAATCTATGCTTAATCGATCTAGCAAGATAATCCGATAGGATTAAGGTAAGCTAGTACTTGACCAATTTGACTTGATAGGGTTAAGTCATGAGCCTCTGGGTACACTTAACCAACTTGTGGGACTAAGTCTTGAACTTAAATACTTAGCCAATCTTTGACGTGATTCGTGGGCGGGTTAAGTCATGGACTTGAATGATAACACTTAACCCAATAGACAAACCCTAGCTAGAAGAACTAGGTAGAAAACCGTGGTTAATCAAGGATAACGGGAAAGGAAGCTAAGTGGTAAACCTTAGTTAAGGGTAACTAAGTAATAATTCTTAGCTAAGGACATAGGACTAATTCTCAAAACGATGAGTAACCTGGTACGGTAGGTCATCGCTTAGTATACGAGGGGGAGCAAGTTATCTGACTTGGATAAAAGCTCCAGCGCACTGGGTGCCGAAGTGGAAGCTTCGGGGGACGTGAGGATATTCTTGGGATCCCTCTGTGGGCTGCCAGGTAATTATACTAGGCCCATGAGAGGTTAAGGTCTGCGTTAGAAGGACCAAGAGTATGCCTTGGTTGCTATGCGAGCAACCTAAAGACTGGGATGGATTAGCGTGGAGTCGACGATTCTTGTTTTTGCCCTGGATAGCACATCGCCGACTACCTACCATCTTTAGTCAATCGTGTACGTGCGGAAAGGAAGGGAACCCCCAACAGACCATGTGCTTGCTATCGAGTCATGGGTGAGGTTGGCCCGTAGGAAAGTGGGCTATAGTGGGGCCGGGGAGTGGTTCTTATACATGATTTTTCTTGGATTGCCTTTCAGTAGTTGAGGGAGGGGTCACGTGGGACCATAGCCACGGGTACAAAAACAGACCTTGATATCTGCATCGGCAGACGATTTAAAGCTCCTGACCGAGTTCCGTATTTCTTGATTTGCCCTGGCACGGAACTCGGATGGCACATTGGGGAACATGTGCATCTAGACATGGAAAACGATTCACGATACATACGTGGGATCAAGGGCGCGGTTGACGGGTGGCGTAATCCCTAGTGGTCCTGGGTGGCCAAAACACAAACCGAGACACGGAAACGTTCATTAGGTAGCATAATCCCTAGCGGTCCTAGGTGGCATAAATCCTAAGTGGACGCGCGATAGTTCATGGTAAGGAAACACAACTAGATCAAGGGTTGCAGTCCAAAACAACTTCAAGGATAAACCGTTTACATGGGAAAGCCCGTACCGCCTACGGCAAAGGACTGAACTTATACATGGAAAGAAACATATGAGTTGAGTAACCTATATATGCGGCATATTAGGTTGACATGGACCATTACACGACTTTTGAGTAAGGGTCATTCACGGATAACACGTAATACAGTTGGGGTACTAGTACGGTAGGTGCAGAGCAGATGTACAGGATAGATACCATGGGACGTTATACGTGATAGATATCTTGGGGATATTATACTTGATAGAAACCTGACGATGTGATACCTTGTTTTATCTTGACATCGTAATTTTTCATGACACCTTAGTTTACCTGAGTTCAGTAGTTCATCCTGTTATTTTGATTTAGCTTATCCATCTTGTTATCATGCTTATGTTCATCTCAGTTTCTCATGTCAGTTAACTTTACTAGTTTTTATACTAATAGTAGATAGGGCTTACTCAGTCTTTTTGACTGACCCGTTTTGTTTCGCCTCTTTTCTTCCGTTTCCCCCCCAGGTTACAGGGAGGAAATACTGTTGTTTAGTTCGGACTTCTTCTGCTTGAAGGTCATCATGGATGGCTTGGACTTCTCTTGGCTAGGGCTACTTTACTGTTTTTACTTGGGGAATAATTTATGAAAAAGTCTTTATGCTTCTTTATTATTGCAAGACAGGTTTTGATGTACTCTGATGTAAAAGGCTTTAGACCTTAATTATTAATATTTATGAAAGTTTGATTTTACTTCCGCTATGTTATATGTTCTGTCTTGTGATATTTCTGTGCATGTTTACCAATAATGCCCCTCTAAAGCTAGTGCATTCCTTTGCGAGTGACCCTAGCGGAGGCGGGATGTTACATTTGGTATCAGAGCAGAAGGTTACCAGACTGGGCAAAAGTTTTTAAAGACCTTCTGAAAATTATTTGAAAATCGTTTACAAAGAAGCATTTTTCAAGAAAATTTTCTTTTAAAAGAAAAAGGCTATTCCCCAAAGGCCATTAGCACTATCCTCGTTTCCTTAGTTGAATCTCTTTTTCCTTCTTTCCTCCATCTGTAGTCACAGTGGTTTTAACTGCGACTAGTCTTTTCTATCTACAAAAGTGTTTTCCATGCGATGGAGGTGGTTCTCGAGAGACCAGTGGCCGTGTTATAAGGAAGGATAGTGAGAAAGAGGTTAAAGGATACGATCTTAAGGATGAGCAACTTGTTGGTATGGCTTAGTCCTCAAAGGAGGGAGAAAGATGAACAACGAAACCCATGACGAGAGAGTACCTTTGGCATGGTAAAACGGGGTGAATAGTTAAGTATTATGGGACAAGGACAAGATCATCGGGAGGGTAATAGTATGCTCTCATTTCTAGGGTACCTCGGAAGGAGGGTAACGATCTTGTTCAAGGTTTAGCTCTTCTTCTCTATCATCCCGTTAGGACTTTATCTTGATCATCGTATCATTTAAGTCTGCTTCAATAGTTGAGTCTCTGCACCTTAAGTACTAGCGTAATAGAGAATCCCATTTTTGTCTCAAAGTCCTATTGGAGAATCAGTCCATTTATTCATGGCTTGTTTGGATTTGAGAATGTCTATGTCAAGTGTTGAGCTTGGAAATAATGCTTATATTTATAAGCTATGGATGGATTCTAAGGATGAAGTGGTTATCCAGTAAGGGGTGCCACTCTCGGTTTTGATAGGAGGGTAGTTAGATTCTTGACTAGCCTTGGTAATACCCTCGAAGTATCGTGTAACCTTTTTGAGGTTCTGTCATGACTACTTACTTAGAATCCCTTGATGCCTTTATTGGAAATTTGAAGCCCGATCGAGTGGTGTTCGCCAATAAGATGGATGGTTTACTTCATTTATGCATGGGTTATAGAGATCATCCTAGTAAGTGCGCATGATAACCTGGTTGACATCTGTTTACTTTCAAGAGAAAGTTCTTCTACATGGAATACCTTATAGTATATAAACGAGATCCAAGGTTCACTAGTGAATTTTGGAAAGCTTGCATGAGATCATGAATACGCAGTCATGTTTACGTCAAGTATTTTAGAAAAAGGATAAGTGCAAGTGGAACGAGAGGCGACGAAGGAATGAGTTCCAGCTCATGTTATGGAAACAGGAAATAAGTAGCTACGAAATCGCGAAGTTAAAAGACGGTCAAGGCACAATGGAATTAAGCTCAAGGAAATACGACTTTGATGGTCGAAGACTAGATACGCGCATGATATCTCTTTTTGGGAGTATATCCTTGATCCCTGTTTTCTGTAGAGCTTACTTGTAGGCTATCTTTCGTGGACATCCTCTCGGTCCTATTTTCTGTTACAAACCCCGTAAGGAGTTTGTCTTGTTTGACCCTGTTTCAGGGAATCCTAGGTAGAATCCTATGGATGTAAACATGTATTTGAAACATGTTATGATTGATATGGTTGCAAGTGGTTGCTCGTGGATGCGCGAATACACATTAGATACTAGCTCGACTCGATCACATTTCATATTGCATATGCACGAGTATTTATACTTGTTTATGGATGAAATCGAATGTATTATCATGCGGTTGTTGCATATGAATGAATGATTGTGCACGCATATAGTATCTATATGACTAGGACTATTTGCATACATGTTGGATTCATGGCACTATACATATTTTGCATTAGAAAGATTATTCAGGCCTGATCATTAGCATTAGCTAAGGAACATGTACACACACGTCTTGCATATATTCATACAGCATTAGAAATCATCTAAGGACAATGGTTGCTCATGGATGATGTTTTGAGTAGATGGATGATGGATGGTAGGATATGTTCTTCCTAACTTGGAGATTTCGGGGACGAAATCCTAAAAGGTGGGGAGAATGTAACAACCCGTATTTCGATAACATGATTAAAGACGAGAATCAAGGCAGAATTTAATTTTAAATTCTGAATCAAGTGAAACGGGCTATGCCATTGCGTTCGTCTCGGAAAAATACGCGAAACAGAGTCCGAGTTTTCGAAAATCGGAGTCCGTATGACCAAGATATGGCCTCGCGAAGTTTCACGAAAAATTCCCAAATTAAAGTATACTTAATTAAGTGAAATGGGTTGCGCAGAGAAATATATATATATTGATATATATATATATATATATATAATTGAAAATTAAATAAATAAATATGCAAAAATGTTCAAAACAGCGAATTGGGATAGGGGAATAACCGAACCGGCCGATTTTTGAGGTCGACCCAAGCCCGCTGGGTCGACTAGGGGTTAATCCAGGGTGTTTGGCTGTCAACCCGTGGGCCGATTCGCTCAAATGCAGATTTTGCATTTGGATGGTTCTCATGGTTCATCTTTAATCTAAAGGCCCTAGATGGTTCCTACACTTGACTTCTTCCCCAAGACATGCTTTGATGGCTTGGATTGAATCTAGGTTTAATCCTATGGCCTAAAACACTTGCCTAATCTATAAATAAGACCCTAACCTATCCTAAATCCTCATTATTCATTCATGCAACTAAACTATGGCAAAATTCCTACTCTCATGGCCTCCATTCAACTATCCTAGCCTCCACTTCATTTCTATGAGAGGTTTCATGATCATGAGAGTATTAGAGAGTCCCTATGTTAGTATGAGAGCTTCTCAAGTTGATTTCAAGGCTAAAGCTTTGATCTTTGTTCATAAAGATGGGGTTTTTATTGATTTGGAGTGTTCATCTTTGGGTTTTTGGGTGATGGCATGCATAGGCTTCATCACAAGCTTTAGTTTAATCGATTTAGGCCTTCATAGCTAGGTAAGCCCTTCCCTACTCTTAGATATTAACTATGAAGTTAAATGTTCATGTTGAAAGTTTGGGTTTGATTAATTGGAATGATGCATGCTATCATGTTATGCAAGTTTATGAAGTCATTATCTTGATCTTATGAGCTAAAAGCCACAACCTTTATGTTGAAATGTTGCATTATGCAACATGAGAATCTTCATAATCATTATGTCAACTTGCATATGAAGTCATAATCCTTATATGATGATATATGCGAGTTTCTAGCCATCATTCCATGTCTTTTGTCACCATGATTCGCTTCTGTACCAAGTTTGGGTTGATGCATGTTTTTGAGGCTTAAGAATGTAACATGCAAGCTAATGAACACATTTGTGCCTCATTTGCCACCATGATTAACTTGTGGCTTAATACCCATTTTTGTCATTCCTTTGCCAAGTCTCTTCTTTTAATTCATCACGTTGTTGCGAACGTATATGCTAGTTTAAAAAGCGTTGGGGTCACATTATGGGGAAACATAATGACATGAATATGACTTGGGTAAATGGGTATAAACATGACAACATGTAACGTTAAATATGACATGTGTTTATACTTGAAAACATGACTTGAAATATAACATGGAAGTTGACATGTAAGTATGCATAAAAACATAAGCTTGGGAATTTACCTATTAAGTTAGGTCTACCCATTGGGAATTTACCTATTAAGTTAGGTCTACCCAATTGCTTGAAAACTTGACTATGAACATGACACTAGACTAAACATGAAAGTGGCCAAATCGAGGTTGGGTTGAGTTTGCAACGTAAAACTACCCGGAACCGACCGGCCTAACTAGTAGTTGCAAACAATAGGACCCAATGTGAGAAGTTGGTCATGTTGTGCTTGAACCCAAGGTTAGACCAAGTTGTGGTGTAAAGCTACCCGGAACCGACCGGCTTAACTAGTAACCACAACAAAGTCTAATGTGAGAGGTTGGGGTGCATTAAGTAATTAATGCCACATGATAGGGTTAAGTTAATTTGATTAATGACTCTTAACCAAATATGACATGGGTAAATGGGTTAAGTAAATTGGTTAGGCTAATGATACTTAACAAAACATGACAAGGTTGGGTAGGTTAAGTGATTTGATTTGCCTGATGACGCTTAACCATTTTTATACGACTAGTGGACGGGGATTAAGTTAACCAACACTTAATCAATCCAACATGATAATTTGGCAAGGTTAAGTAAGTTTTCTTAATGACACTTAACCATACAAGATGATTAGGGGATGGGGTTAAGTAATTTGCACCTAACTAATCCGACACGATAATTTGATGGGATTAAGATAATCTATGCTTAATCGATCTAGCAAGATAATCCGATAGGATTAAGGTAAGCTAGTACTTGACCAATTTGACTTGATAGGGTTAAGTCATGAGCCTCTGGGTACACTTAACCAACTTGTGGGACTAAGTCTTGAACTTAAATACTTAGCCAATCTTTGACGTGATTCGTGGGCGGGTTAAGTCATGGACTTGAATGATAACACTTAACCCAATAGACAAACCCTAGCTAGAAGAACTAGGTAGAAAACCGTGGTTAATCAAGGATAACGGGAAAGGAAGCTAAGTGGTAAACCTTAGTTAAGGGTAACTAAGTAATAATTCTTAGCTAAGGACATAGGACTAATTCTCAAAACGATGAGTAACCTGGTACGGTAGGTCATCGCTTAGTATACGAGGGGGAGCAAGTTATCTGACTTGGATAAAAGCTCCAGCGCACTGGGTGCCGAAGTGGAAGCTTCGGGGGACGTGAGGATATTCTTGGGATCCCTCTGTGGGCTGCCAGGTAATTATACTAGGCCCATGAGAGGTTAAGGTCTGCGTTAGAAGGACCAAGAGTATGCCTTGGTTGCTATGCGAGCAACCTAAAGACTGGGATGGATTAGCGTGGAGTCGACGATTCTTGTTTTTGCCCTGGATAGCACATCGCCGACTACCTACCATCTTTAGTCAATCATGTACGTGCGGAAAGGCAGGGAACCCCCAACAGACCATGTGCTTGCTATCGAGTCATGGGTGAGGTTGGCCCGTAGGAAAGTGGGCTATAGTGGGGCCGGGGAGTGGTTCTTATACATGATTTTTCTTGGATTGTCTTTCAGTAGTTGAGGGAGGGGTCACGTGGGACCATAGCCACGGGTACAAAAACAGACCTTGATATCTGCATCGGCAGACGATTTAAAGCTCCTGACCGAGTTCCGTATTTCTTGATTTGCCCTGGCACGGAACTCGGATGGCACATTGGGGAACATGTGCATCTAGACATGGAAAACGATTCACGATACATACGTGGGATCAAGGGCGCGGTTGACGGGTGGCGTAATCCCTAGTGGTCCTGGGTGGCCAAAACCCAAACCGAGACACGGAAACGTTCATTAGGTAGCATAATCCCTAGCGGTCCAAGGTGGCATAAATCCTAAGTGGGCGCGCGATAGTTCATGGTAAGGAAACACAACTAGATCAAGGGTTGCAGTCCAAAACAACTTCAAGGATAAACCGTTTACATGGGAAAGCCCGTACAGCCTACGGCAAAGGACTGAACTTATACATGGAAAGAAACATATGAGTTGAGTAACCTATATATGCGGCATATTAGGTTGACATGGACCATTACACGACTTTTGAGTAAGGGTCATTCACGGATAACACGTAATACAGTTGGGGTACTAGTACGGTAGGTGCAGAGCAGATGTACAGGATAGATACCATGAGACGTTATACGTGATAGATATCTTGGGGATATTATACTTGATAGAAACCTGACGATGTGATACCTTGTTTTATCTTGACATCGTAATTTATCATGACACCTTAGTTTACCTGAGTTCAGTAGTTCATCCTATTATTTTGATTTAGCTTATCCATCTTGTTATCATGCTTATGTTCATCTCAGTTTCTCATGTCAGTTAACTTTACTAGTTTTTATACTAATATTAGATAGGGCTTACTCAGTCTTTTTGACTGACCCGTTTTGTTTCGCCTCTTTTCTTCCGCTCCCCCCCCCCCCAGGTTACAGGGAGGAAATACTGTTGTTTAGTTCGGACTTCTTCTGCTTGAAGGTCATCATGGATGGCTTGGACTTCTCTTGGCTATGGCTACTTTACTGTTTTTACTTGGGGAATAATTTATGAAAAAGTCTTTATGCTTCTTTATTATTGCAAGACAGGTTTTGATGTACTCTGATGTAAAAGGCTTTAGACCTTAATTATTAATATTTATGAAAGTTTGATTTTACTTCTGCTATGTTATATGTTCTGTCTTGTGATATTTCTGTGCATGTTTACCAATAATGCCCCTCTAAAGCTAGTGCATTCCTTTGCGAGTGACCCTAGCGGAGGCGGGATGTTACAATTAGGTGTTACCCCAATGTCTAAACTGAAACAGAAACGGGAACAGGATAATTTCCACAGAAGAGAATGCTAGTAATGGGCCTTTACCACCCCAACAGAAACAGACAGAAACATAATGCTAATAATGGGCCTTTACCACCCGAACATAAACAGACAGAAATAGAATGCTAATAATGGGCCTTTACCACCCGAACAGAAGGTACAGAAACAGAAACAGATTTATCCCTACGGAAACAGAATGTAGAATTAGGTGTACACTAGTAAATGGGCCTTTACCACCGGAACAAACAGTACCACGCAGAAACAGACAGGTGTTGCGACCCAACAGAAACAGACGGTACCAACAGAAACAGACAGAACTAAGTGTACCCTAAAACCCTACCCCAAGCGATCGGCTCCCTAATACATAAATACCCTGTGTCGGCCCCACAGTAGGGTGTATCACTCCCTAAAGTGACAACCAATTGGCACAGACCTATTTACAGATGTCACGGCGTCTTACATCCTCAGAGGCAGACCGGGATCCATGCACGCACATGACTCGGTTGGAACGCACCATCAACACTCCTCGCCATTATCAGAATGAACCGCTTATAATTAGTTCAGTAAACGTGCCCGGACCCTACCTACTGTTGGGTCAAAGTTTTGATACCAGAAAGGGTTACTGACAAATATGGGTCCCAAACAACTGATAACACAAGTAATTTCCCTCCTAACCTTGTGTCCCCAGACTAACAGATTTCAGATTAACCTTTTTACAAGTTCAGACATACAGAGTTCCGATCAACTAGTTCACAGATCAGACAAGTTTTCAGACTAACAGATCAGATATACGGATTTAATAAATTTACAGATTTGTCTAACTTTGTAATTGGGCCTACAGATTCACGAAACGGGTTAAATTCATTAGTCAATTGGTTTAACCCTATCCACTCAACACGTTTTATACATCACATTTACCCCAGATTTGTATCAATTAAAAATTAACGCGCAGACCTCTCACATTAGGCTGACAGTTTGCGGCCACTGGTTAGGCCGGTTGGTTCTGGGCAGGTTTCTGCCGCAAACCGAGTCTAACCTCGGGTTTCAAGCACGTTATGACTACCTTCTCACATTAGAACCTATTGTTTGCGGCCACTGGATGTGCCGGGCGGTTCCGGGTAGGATTACGCCGCAAACTCATTCTAACCTCGAGTTAGCCATGTTTCATGTTTAGCCAATGCATTCATTCACAGATTGTGCTAATATCAGACTAATCATGCTAATTTAACAAATTAACTTCTGTACGAGTTACAGCAGATAATTCGAGGTTCAACTAACAAGTTTTGCTCAATTTTAAATTGAGCCTACAGATTTACATACATCAAATTTCAGCATTTCAGTTCCAACGGATCACGCCATTCAACAAACTAAACAGATAACAGATCTTGCAGATTAGGCGATTTAGCAGGTCTAGTAGATAAGGCAATTTTAACATAATTAGCAGATTAGGCAATTCAATCTAATTAGCAGTTTAGGCAATATAACAGAACTAGCGGATTAGGCAATATAACAGATTTAATCATTCCTTAAAGTTTCATTGAAATATCTTGCCTAATTATAAATTTAGCGTAAACTTACATGCCCTGTAATGACCCGAAAATCCGGCCCAATTGGAGCTGACCAAAAACACAAGTCCAACCCCAAGTTAAACTGAAAATCAGGAAATTAATAGAAAGAAAACAGAGGGTGAGGAAATATAAGATAGGAACTTATAGAAAAGAAGAAGAAGAAGAAGAAGAAGAAGAAGAACACAATATCAGAGTAACACGAATCTCACAGCGGAACGAATAACATATAATATATATAACATAACTTGAAATATACATCTGTTCTTGAATATACATCATTATCAAAGTACAACACAGCGGATATAACTATAGCTATATAATACTGAAGCCTCCTGCTCCAGCTCTTCAAATGTATCTGTAAAATCCCGACTACTTGTCTGCCCGTGCAAATTTAGGCACCCAAGAGTTTAGGGAAAACAAAATAAACTCCGGGTCAGTCATGGGACTGGTATGAGTAAAACGGTTTAAAACAGTTCAAGCAGGTAAATGATATCTCATAAGACCACGCCGTATAACGGAACGGGTTTTTCCCTTATGAGAATCCAAATTATCTTTATATCAAAAACCTTTTGATATTATAATAATGTCTATCAACCACAATATAATAATCATCTAGCAGAAACGCTTTCATCTCACGTTCTACATATATAGTATACAATCAAAACCGCAAGAACGTATTGGGTAATGGATTTCAAACTATGACAAGGTATGGAACCACCTTTCGCTAGTGTACCTCTAGAAAGGAAAACACTGGGTACAACAAGAACATCTTGCAACCTGGCCACACATGACCGACCACTCATTTCGCTTGAGTGTATCGAATGTATATCACCAACGGTTGGGATCAGCAACCGTTTCCCGAATGTGACAGCATCAACAATAGATTTTTAGAAGTAAATGAAACTCTCGATCAGGTGATTATACACCATACTTCGTTGCGACCGACTTGGCCTTGCTGCCTGCCCGATTTCTGTCATTTACCGGATGTGAGGCTAGAAGCTACGCTTTATCATCACACCAGATTCACTTTGAATGCCACATCGTCAAATCCATTAAATCACTGATTGACGTCCTCAACCATACATTATGTGTTAGCTAAAAGAAGTTTCCTTCTCCGCTTCCACTCTTCGTACGGTTGGAGAAATCAATATACGTGATCGTCTGGAAATACTCTGTCATACATCCGTCCATACAAGTCATCCAGGAACAGGATGAACCGAAGGCACTATTCTGTAAACAGGATAGCTCTTGCATAACTCCGTCTTCAATTTCCTTTGGCATATATGATTCACAACGCTTATGCCAATACAGAGTGGTTCTTTGGATAATAATCCAACCGATCTCTCCATATTAACAACGTTAAAATGGTCAAAACTTCGATAGTCTGTGATTTAACTATCGAAGAAAAACAGGTGTGCAAACAACGATATTATTTCCAAATGGAAATTTATATCGATCAAACATCATTCAACATTTATCTCTTTATTTTATTAATTTACTTATCTCCTGTTTCCATATATTCAATATTTCTTATTTTCTAAATTTGGAAAATATACGTTATTAGCAATGGAAAACATTTCCATTTCTTGTTTTCTTTATTAGAAAACATTTCTGGTTTCTTATTTGGAAAACATTTCCAAAGCTTCTTCATTGGACTTAGACAGATGTTTAAAAAACCATCGCGATGCCAACTCAAACCATTTCCTTTAATTACTAAATTCACTTAACTATCCTTTACTATCGAACCTTAACCATTCCTTAGCTAAAAATGAAGTCAATCAAGTTGGGGTAATACTACCTCTCAGACCTTAACTGAACAACGTTTCTAACCTTGAAATAGACAAAGTTCACCCATCTAATTCTTTAACAAACTTCCTTACGTAACTCTCTTTCAAATCTTTTCTATTCGATAATTCTTTCCTTCGATAAGGTATATTCGATAACTCTATTCAATTTATTCTATTCACTTAACTCTTTTGATTTAACTCTAACTCTATTCACTTGACTCCTATCGAATAAACTATATTCGATAACTCTTTTAATTCTATTTGAATAAACTATATGTTCGATTAACTCATTTATTCTATTCGAATAAACTATATTCGATTAACTCCTTTTACTTTTTTATTCGAATAAACTATATTCGATTAACTCCTTTTACTCTATTCGAATAAACTATATTCGATTAACTCCTTTTACTTTCTATTCGAATAAACTATATTCGATTAACTCCTTTATTCTATTCGAATAAACTATGCTCGATTAACTCCTTTTACTTTTTATTCAAATAAACTATATTCGATTAACTCCTATTACTTTCTATTCGAATAAACTATATTCGATTAACTCCTTTTACTCTATTCGAATAAACTATATTCGATTAACTCCTTTTACTCTATTCGAATAAACTATATTCGATTAACTCCTTTTACTCTATTCGAACAAACTATATTCGATTAACTCCTTTTACTCTATTCGAATAAACTATATTCGATTAACTCCCTTTGATAAACTACGGTTGATTAACCCCTTTTATAATCCTATTTATTTCCTAAATAAATATTCCTTTATTCTATTCTATTCGTTTTATCAACATTTTTCCCTTTTATAAAACTCTATTCGTTTTATAAACAATTTCCTTTTATTTCCTTTCGAAATATTTCCTTCTTATAAAATCTATTGATTTTATAAAATCCCTTTTTTCAATATACATTGAAATAATTCTTTTCTACATCCCAGGGTCTTTTATGATATTTAAAATATCGAATAACAATGATCAACATAATTCTAACACACATAACACATAACAGATATACATCACATCATATATCACAATATATGAAAACGGTAAATAAATGTTGAGGAATCCAGTCGGATTCCTCCAACCTGTTTCCCTGCATCACAGATGTTAAACGATATAGATAACATCACTTTCAGTTCCATATGATATATTCTGTTAAACAGAATCAATATAGAAATTCAACTAACTGACTAGTAGTTCAATCAAACATTCAACACACTGTCAATCAGCCAATATTTAACAGTTCTAAAAATACAACATGAAATTATAAGCTATTCAGAGTTAGTGAGATTTACTCACATTGGACGATCATCGTTAATAACGATAACCATCGCTTGATTCGGACAGACAATTTATTTTGCTATAATTGTAACTAGCTCGGATTCACTCCCAGTTAGTTCCATGGTGTAGCTCCCGTCCGTACGATCCCAACGCAACTTACGGTTCTCGATTTCGATTTCGAATGAGCAAGATATCGCGTAAACAAGTTAATACACTTTTAATTCAAATTAAAAATATGGATTTAAAATGACATTGGGCTTTAACCTTACACTTCAGGCCCATTTCCCTTAAACCTCGCCTTCTTTTAACCGATCCGCTTCCTTCCCTTATCTTCCTTCTTCCAACGACGAGAACAGATCCCGTCCTCAAGAAAATTTTCCGTCGAATCCGCACCTTTGACCACCAACTGCTCCTCCATTCCTCCACGGACTTCGACGAGAACATCACCAATATCCTCCTCGGTTCCTCCTCTATCTCCCCATCTAACTCAAGTCCAACCCGCACCCCATTTCTTGTTTCCGTCCACCTCCAGTAAACCACGCACGGAATTTCCGAAACCCTAAAGGAATTCGCACTCTTCTATACTCAGATCGAAGTGTACGCTCCCCTCTTCTACATACTTAATACACTGCGGCTTGTACTCCTGGAACTGGCTCCCTCAATTCTTCTCCAACCATATCCAGATCGCTGCTTCAAGTATTCAACCGAGATCCAAAGCGGATCTGGGCGTCGGAGTTTGTTTGGATACAAACTCGGTTTCAGATCCATAGGTTGAGTTGAACACTTGCAAAGCTCTGAGAAGATCGGTTATAATCAAGTCTGGGATTATATGGTTGAGGATGAACGGGAATTCAAATTTCATGGTGAATTGATTATTCTTCCAGTTTGCAACCTGTTTACGAACGGTTTTCCTTTTTCCATGCGGTTTTCATTTGTAGGAAGAAGGCGAAAACTATTTAGTGCGTGTATCTATATTATATATAGGAGTATAACTTGGTCCTTAAGTAATTTAAAAAAAATAGGCCTACGTGTTTAGTTATCCGTCTCAATCAGTTCATTTTCCTTACCTGCTAAGTAAAGTAGGGAAAAAGAAGTTAACGTGCACAAACGACATAAATGTGGATTGATGTATTGCCCTTTACGTGTACCTTGATTTGTACACAGACAATGAAAACAATACTTAACCATTTAGTTTTCGGTCTGCATAAACTATCATGAGTAGTTCGTGTCCAAGTAAATGCGCATGTGTGCTAAGGCAGAAGGACTTAACTATTTAGGAACTTGTTATATTTTTTTTAGTTCTGAAAGCTACGTACCGCGTTACGTACAATTATATTCATATGCGAACGCTAAATACTGAAATAAAAATGCCGTTGTGACGTGCAATGTGCCACAATCCCGAAAATATAATAATAATACCGGTAGATTAACTCATATTTTGAAACCTCAAAATGTTGATTACAAGGTGCAAAATACTCCAAATAAAAAGTTGCTTATTTAATTAATTAAAAATTACAGTAAAATTCTAAAAATTAAATTATCGTTATGTCCTAAAAGAACCTTGTCTAAATTCAAACCCGATCTATAGTTATATCGAATAAACCGATACGGTCGACAAACGTTTCTATAGCGACTATTTCAAAATTTGATTTGGACATATCTTAAAATCTACACGACAAAATCCTGATTTTTCTCTTCCACTAGAAAGATATACTCCCCCAGCTCCACACGTTTCTTGTTTCACAGAAATTCGGCTTAAAACGAATCCTGTACATTCAGTTGAAGTTCAAATCGCCAATTAACGAACTGCTGCGCCATTTCAAGCTCGATTTTAATTATAATATAATTATACATTCAAACTGTCGTTATTTAAATATATTCGTTATTCTAATTCAATTCCAACCTGAATTAAATATCACAGATGATCCAGTTCACCCCATATCGTCATTTCAGCCAATTCTGATTATTTCAGTATTTAATATATTATTTAATATATTATTTTAATTAAATATTCATCATTATTTAATTCCACGACCATTAAATTCACTATATAAATAATTAAATAAATTAATTATAATACCTCTGCCAATGCGGGTCATTACAATCTTTCTCACTTAAAATAATTTCGTCCTCGAAATTGCTAAAAGGTAGAGGATGGCCCTATCGACTGATTAGAACCTATTTGTTCACTTCTTAACTTCAGTTTCAACTAAACCAATTTAATTTCAATTAAAAAATTAATTAATTCTTATCAACGAAAATTTTCAAAAATCCTGAAAATTTTCTAACGCCTTAACTTTTCGAAAAATTTCGCCAGCACCTCCTTTGTACTGGTTAATAGCTCAAACTCCAACTTGCCTCTCTGGGCCATCTCCAACCCAAAAGAAAATCCAACAGCCAAGCGGCTTGCCAATTCGGCTTATCAACATCTCAAACCATATGAAATATAAACTTGTACCTTTTTGTCGGCATATCATTATATCCTTTCCACCTGTTATCAATTCAGCGGATACAAGGGTCATCCCAATCAAATTCCAATTTGCTTTTATCCACAACACAACCATTCGTTTATATCCGAGCCAAATATCATTTCAACTCGAGTTTCTTCTCGATTCCCAACTCTTAACTTGATTATCCCATTATACTTCAAATTTGAATCTCATAATCCAATTTGTCTTGACATCATTTTAATTCAATCTCAGTTACCACTTTACTGGCTTTACTTTAATTCAATTTTGCTTTCACAAATTTCTGTTAAATTTGTTTTTAATTCAAACAGTCTTTCCCTGGGAGTTTATTTTTCAAACAGTTTACTCTTTTCAAAAATCAAAATTTTCCTTTTTGAACATGTCACTGAGCCCTTAATTAATATTCCATTAGTTAAATCACTTCTCTATTTCTTTATCAATATTTGTTAACCAAATATTTTCAATAACCATATTGGCCTTTTATGTTATTTGGAAAATATTTCCGAATATCGCCTTCCTTTATTTTCTAAACTTTAGAAAATATATGCTATTTATAATTGGAAAATATTCCAACTACTTATCTCTTTTCCGATCTCGTTTATTTCTATACTTAGGAAATACTCTTTATTATATTTCCAAGCTTTCACTTATTTGGGTTAAAAAGGATGTTGTGTAAAACATCGTTACGACAGCCCAAATACTATATTCAACTAACTCTTATTCAACATTGATCTTCGAGCCTGAAATCTTACTATTTATTTGTTAATAATTGAAATCAATCAAGTTGGGGTATAACTACCTCTCAGACCTTGACTGAATAACATTTATAATGTCAAAATAGATATGACTACTTACTCGAATAATCAATACCATACAACTACTTATTCACTTTTAAACACGTCTACACTTTCTCTTTCTATTCTTACTAGATTTTATTCTTAGTCTTCCTTTTTGATTTTACTATTCTATTTCTAAGTTCGTTTCCTTATCGACTTCTATATATATATATATATATATATATATATATCGATACGTTGATTTCTAACTATCAAATTATCTTAAAAATATTCTAACTCCTTAAATTCCCAAAAAAAATCTCCATAACCTCCTTTGTACCAGGAGCATCGGGATATTTCAAATAGCCACCCATGGCCCTCACCAATCCAAAAGAAAAAGAAAAAGCCAAGCGGCTAGCTGATACGGCGCATAAAATCTCATATATGAATTAAATACATACCTTTTCGTCGAGCATTCTATTTATATACCTTCATACCTTATCCATACCTATCTCATGTATATTTATACCCGCCCAATCTATTTTAACTATACCTGATCGTTTTAACTCAATTCGTTAATTAATTTGTTAATTAACTCTTTATTCTATTTCACTTTTATATTTTGAACATGACATGTTCGAATATATTTTAACTTGCTTATTAACTAATTTGAATCCAAATTTCAAATTTAAGTTCTATATTCGATTTCAAATACTCATTCACAAATCCAATTCACCTTTCAAAGTTCAACTTCAAATTCAAAACTCGATTAACTAATTCCTCTTCGACTTAGTTAATTCTATTCAATTTCTATTCAAATTTTATATCACTTCTATTATTCAAATCTATATATCAAATTCTATTCAAATTCTATAGTTTAAATTTCATTTGAATTCTATATTCAAATTCTATATCTTCAAATCCTATATTTGAATTCCTTTATATTTTCTATATTCAAATCCTATATTTGAATTCCATTTGAATTTCTATATTCAAACCCCATTTGAATTTCTATATTCAAACTCTATTTCAATTTCATTGAATTTCATATATTCAAACTCCCTTTGAATTTCTATATTCAATTTCTATATATTCAAAATCTATATGTCAAATTCTATATATCAAATTCTATATATCAACTTCTATATATCAAATTCTATTCAAATTCTATATTATAAATCCCATTTGAAATTCAGCACAACTTGTCTTTCCCAAAACAAATTCAAAACAGTATCTCTGGTAGTAATTCGTCACTTACAACTCAAAAATGAATACTGATGATGCAGCTGTCATCATCAGAATCTATTTTCCAACGATCGAAGTGAGTTCAATACTATAAAACCATTTCTAAACATTTCCACTTTGAAATTCATTTCAAAATATAATTCACACGGCTTGTAAAACAATTTAAAATCTCCCAGGATCTTAAATTTTCCTTATTTTTAATCCAAATCCATTTACAAACACTTATCCAATTCTCCAGAGTTTCAATTCGATTTCTGGTTTAAAATTTCAGATTCAACTCATCTGATTTCACATATTTCACTTATATGAATTCTGATTGGTTAATTACATAACCATTTAATTTATAATCTTACTCGATTATAATAACAACCAATATATCCACTATATTAAAATTTTGATATATATATATATCTTCTCTATATCAAGATATACCGTGGGTAAACTTATTTTAATTTACCATCTTTTCAAAACATATCGTGTCGACCCATCGTATTCGAGTGTTTATAAACCCCTACCGATACAGTGGATCAAACTGATCGACTAGAACCCATAAACGACTCAACCAATAAATCTCCACAATATAAAACAATTTTTATATCAATAACAAATACGTTCACTCGTATATATACACTAAAACTCAATCTAGGGTATTACTAATCCCATCTCTACGGAGTCACGCCACATACCCAAGGTAATTCTTTACTTAACCTTAAGCTCTGATACCAATTGTAATGACCTAAAAATCCGGCCCAATTTGAGCTGACCAAAAACACAAGTCCAACCCCAAGTTAAACTGAAAATCAGGAAATTAATAGAAAGAAAACAAAGGGTGAGGAAAGATAAGATAGAAAGTTATTGAAAAGAAGAAGAAGAAGAACACAATATCAGAGTAACACGAATCTCACAGCGGAACGAATAACATATAATATATATAACATAACTTGAAATATACATCTGTACTTGAATATACATCATTATCAAAGTACAACACTTACAACACAGCGGAAATAACTATAGCTATATAATCCTGAAGCCTCCTGCTCCAGCTCTTCAAGTGTATCTGTAAAATCCCGACTACTTGACTGCCCGTGCAAATTTAGGCACCCAAGAGTTTAGGGAAAACAAAACAAAATAAACTCCGGGTCAGTCTTGGGACTGGTATGAGTAAAACGGTTTAAAACAGTTCAAGCAGGTAAATGATATCTCATAAGACCACGCCGTATAACGGAACGGGTTTTTCCCTTATGAGAATCCAAATTATCTTTATATCAAAAATCTTTTGATATTATAATAATGTCTATCAACCACAATATAATAATCATCTAGCAGAAACGCTTTCATCTCACGTTCTACATATATAGTATACAATCAAAACCGCAAGCACGTATTGGGTAATGGATTTCCAACTATGACAAGGTATGGAACCACCTTTCGCTGGTGTACCTCTAGAAAGGAAAACACTGGGTTCAACAAGAACATCTTGCAACCCGGCCACACATGACCGACCACTCATTTCGCTTGAGTGTATCGAATGTATATCACCAACGGTTGGGATCAGCAACTGTCAACAATAGATTTTTAGAAGTAAATGAAACTCTAGATCAGGTGATTATACACCCTACTTCGGTGCGACCGACTTAGCCATGCTGCCTGCCCGATTTCTGTCATTTACCGGATGTGAGGCTAGAAGCTACGCTTTATCATCACACTAGATTCACTTTGAATGCCACATCGTCAAATCCATCAAATCACCGATTGACGTCCTCAACCATACATTATGTGTTAGCTAAAAGAAATTTCCTTCTCCGCTTCCACTCTTGGTACGGTTGGAGAAATCAATATACGTGATCGTCTGGAAATACTCTGTCAGACATCCGTCCATACAAGTCATCCAGGAACAGGATGAACCGAAGGCACTATTCTGTAAACAGGATAGCTCTTGCATAACTCCGTCTTCAATTTCCTTTGGCATATATGATTCACAACGCTTATGCCAATACAGAGTGGTTCTTTGGATAATAATCCAACCGATCTCTCCATATTAACAACGTTAAAATGGTCAAAACTTCGATAGTCTGTTATTTAACTATCGAAGAAAAACAGGTGTGCAAACAACGATATTATTTCCAAATGGAAATTTATATCGATCAAACATCATTCAACATTTATCTCTTTATTTCATTAATTTACTTATCTCCTGTTTCCATATATTCAATATTTCTTATTTTCTAAATTTGGAAAATATACGTTATTAGCAATGGAAAACATTTCCATTTCTTGTTTTCTTTATTAGAAAACATTTCTGGTTTCTTATTTGGAAAACATTTCCAAAGCTTCTTCATTGGACTTAGACAGATGTTTAAACAAACCATCGCGATGCCAACTCAAACCATTTCCTTTAATTACTAAATTCACTTAACTATCCTATACTATCGAACCTTAACCATTCCTTAGCTAAAAATGAAGTCAATCAAGTTGGGGTAATACTACCTCTCAGACCTTAACTGAACAACGTTTCTAACCTTGAAATAGACAAAGTTCACCCATCTAATTCTTTAACAAACTTCCTTACGTAACTCTCTTTCAAATCTTTTCTATTCGATAATTCTTTCCTTCGATAAGGTATATTCGATAACTCTATTCAATTTATTCTATTCACTTAACTCTTTTGATTTAACTCTAACTCTATTCACTTAACTCCTATCGAATAAACTATATTCGATAACTCTTTTAATTCTATTTGAATAAATTATATGTTCGATTAACTCTTTTATTCTATTCGAATAAACTATATTCGATTAACTCCTTTTACTTTTTTATTCGAATAAACTATATTCGATTAACTCCTTTTACTCTATTCGAATAAACTATATTCGATTAACTCCTTTTACTTTCTATTCGAATAAACTATATTCAATTAACTCCTTTATTCTATTCGAATAAACTATGCTCGATTAACTCCTTTTACTTTTTATTCGAATAAACTATATTCGATTAACTCCTTTTACTTTTTATTCGAATAAACTATATTCGATTAACTCCTTTTACTCTATTCGAATAAACTATATTCGATTAACTCTTTTTACTCTATTCGAATAAACTATATTCGATTAACTCCTTTTAATCTATTCGAATAAACCGTATTCGATTAACTCCTTTTAATCTATTCGAATAAACTATATTCGATTAACTCCCTTTGATAAACTACGGTTGATTAACCCCTTTTATAATCCTATTTATTTCCTAAATAAATATTCCTTTATTCTATTCTATTCGTTTTATCAACATTTTCCCTTTTATAAAACTCTATTCGTTTTATTAACAATTTCCTTTTAGTTCCTTTCGAAATATTTCTTTTTATAAAATCTATTGATTTTATAAAATCCCTTTTTTTCAATATACATTGAAATAATTCGTTTTTTACATCCCAGGGTCTTTTATGATATTTAAAATATCGAATAACAATGATCAACATAAATCTAACACACATAACCCATAACAGATATACATCACATCATATATCACAATATATGAAAATGGTTAATAAATGTTGAGGAATCCAGTCGGATTCCTCCAACCTGTTTCCCTGCATCACAGATGTTAAACAATATAGATAACATCACTTTCAGTTCCATATGATATATTCTGTTAAACAGAATCAATATAGAAATTCAACTAACTGACTAGCAGTTCAATCAAACAGTCAACACACAGTCAATCAGCCAATATTTAACAGTTCTAAAAATACAACATGAAATTATAAACTGTTCAGAGTTAGTGAGATTTACTCACATTGGACGATCATCGTTAATAACGATAACCATCACTTGATTCGGACAGACAATTTATTTTGCTATAAATTGTAACTAGCTTGGATTCACTCCCAGTCAGTTCCATGGTGTAGCTCCCGTCCGTACGATCCCAACGCAACTTACGGTTCTTGATTTCGATTTCGTATGAGCTAGATATCACGTAAACAAGTTAATACACTTTTAATTCAAATTAAAAATATGGATTTAAAATGACATTGGGCTTTAACCTTGCACTTCATGCCCATTTCCCTTAAACCCCACCTTCTTTTAACCGATCTGCTTCCTTCCCTTATCTTCCTTCTTCCATCGACGAGAACAGATCCCGTCCTCAAGAAAATGCAGTCAAATCCGCACCTTTGACCACCAACTGCTCCTCCATTCCTCCACGGACTTCGACGAGAACATCACCAACATCCTCCTCGGTTCCTCCTCTATCTCCCCATCTAACTCATGTCCAACCCGCACCCCATTTCCTATTTCCGTTCACCTCCAGTAAACCACGCACGGAATTTCCGAAACCCAAAAAGAATTCGCACTCTTCTATACTCATATCGAAGTGTACGCTCCCCTCTTCTTCATACTTAATACACTGCGGCTTGTACTCCTGGAACCGGCTCCCTCGATTCTTCTCCAACCATATCCAGATCGCTGCTTCAAGTATTCAACCGAGATCCAAAGCGGATCTGGGCGTCGGAGTTTGTTTGGATACAAACTCGGTTTCAGATCCATAGGTTGAGTTGAACACTTGCAAAGCTCTGAGAAGATCGGTTATAGTCAAGTCTGGGATTATATGGTTGAGGATGAACGGGAATTCAAATTTCATGGTGAATTGATTATTCTTCCAGTTTGCAACCTGTTTACGAACGGTTTTCCTTTTTCCATGCGGTTTTCATTTGTAGGAAGAAGGCGAAAACTATTTAGTGCGTGTATCTATATTATATATAGGAGTATAACTTGGTCCTTAAGTAATTTAAAAAAATAGGCCTACGTGTTTAGTTATCCGTCTCAATCAGTTCATTTTCCTTACCTGCTAAGTAAAGTAGGGAAAAAGAAGTTAACGTGCACAAACGACATAAATGTGGATTGATGTATTGCCCTTTACGTGTACCTTGATTTGTACACAGACAATGAAAACAATACTTAACCATTTAGTTTTCGGTCTGCATAAACTATCATGAGTAGTTCGTGTCCAAGTAAATGCGCATGTGTGCTAAGGCAGAAGGACTTAACTATTTAGGAACTTGTTATATACATTTTTTTAGCTCTGAAAGCTACGTACCGCGTTACGTACAATTATATACATATGCGAACGCTACATACTGAAATAAAAATGCCGTTGTGACGAGCAATGTGCCACAATCCCGTAAATATAATAATAATACCGGTAGATTAACTCATATTTTGAAACCTCAAAATGTTGATTACAAGGTGCAAAATACTCCAAATAAAAAGTTGCTTATTTAAGTAATTAAAAATTACAGTAAAATTCTAAAAATTAAATTATCGTTATGTCCCAAAAGAACCGTGTCTAAATTCAAACCCGATCTCTAGTTATATTGAATAAACCGATACGGTCGATAAACGTTTCTATAACGACTATTTCAAAATTTATTTGGACATATCTCAAAATCTACACGACGAAATCCTGATTTTTCTCTTCCACTAGAAAGATATACTCCCCCAGCTCCAAACGTTTCTTGTTTCACAGAAATCCGACTTAAAATGAATCCTGTACATTCAGTTGAAGTTCAAATCACCAATTAACGAACTACTGCGCCATTTCAAGCTCAATTTTAATTATAATATAATTATACGTTCAAACTGTCGTTATTTAAATATATTCGTTTTTCTAATTCAATTCCAACCTGAATTAAATATCACAGATAATCCAGTTCACTCCATATCGCCATTTCAACCAATTCTGATTATTTCAGAATTTAGTATATTATTTAATTTATTATTTTAATTAATTATTCATCATTATTTAATTCCATGACCATTAAATTCACTATATCACTATATAAATAATTAAATAAATTAATTATAATACCTCTGCCAATGCGGGTCATTACATGCCCAAATAAAGGTCATAATTCATAATACAATATATGCCCCAAATTTTAGCCTTAATATTCCCATTTACAGTTCATGTCAAAACTAGATTCAATATTCTAGTTTACCATTTATGTCCAGAACTAATATACATGTAAATCATTCTCTATTATAGCCAATTCAGATTATGCAATGGCCCCTCTAGGCTCGATGTACATAACAGTGAATGGGAATAAACTAGCGAAGTTACATACTAAATATGAGATCTAACATCATTAAGGGAATATGCATAAGAAACTAACTACAATAGTTATAGGCAACTAACCACAATAGTCATGGGTGACTAATTACAATAGTTTCTTATTTAATGTCATATGCAATAGTCTCATAGTCATGAATCATAGTCATATGCAATAGTCTCATAGTCAATGAATCATAGTCATAGGCAATAGTCTCATAGTCAATGAATCATAGTCATAGGCAATAGTCTCATAGTCAATGAATCATAGTCATAGGCAATAGTCTCATAGGCAACCGTTTCATGTCTAATTATGCATTATTCATTATTTGTCCCAAAATTTAGCGTTCGTGCGTTAATCTCTTATGAGATTCGGCGCAGGCTCGTAGTATCCTGACTATAGAACAGAAAGAAGAAAGAGGTACAGAATAGTCACAGAAAAACAGATCTGACAGATAAGAATATACATAACCTCAAATTCAGATTTATAATCATGCCACAACCATAATTAAAGTTTATATCAGAAAATAACTGTACTTGCCTTTCGTGGTTTGAAGAAAGGATAATAAACTGTTGTTGACGCAGAAATGTTGAATTACTCCTCTTTAATTGTTGTTGTAGCTCTAAACTTTGATTTGAGATTTGATTTAGCTTTTAATTCTATTCAGGTTGGAAGAAGATGCATCAGTCGAAGTTTTGATTCCAACAAAGTAGCGACGCCATTTTTATTTTTAATTAGAACATAGGTAGAGTATAGATAGAATGAAATTGTGTAGAGAAAGTGAGGTTAGGGGATGTTTACATAGGATTAGGAGGACGAATCTAGACAGAAAACGAGACCGGATACATAAGAATGAACTAGGTTCAAAAACTGGGTTTTGGGAGCAGGTCGACCCCCAGGTCGACTCCCCAGTTGACCTGGTCATGGGGAGTTCGACACCCTAGTCGACCTGGTTGGGGGGGGGGGGGGAGGGGGTCGACTCCCCAGTCGACCTGGGTATATGGGCGGTAATTTTCCCGCCAGCCTTCTCTGGGTTTGAATTTCGAATTTTTGGCTTTATTTTCGAGCTATTTTATTTTATTTAAATTCCTGAAACTTCTGAGGGTCATAACTTGGTCATACGAACTCCGATTTTCGAAAACTCGGACTCGATTTCATGTAGAATTCCGAGACGAACGCAAAGGCGCAACCCATTTCCCTTGATTCTTATTTTAAAAATTAATTATTCTCTGATTTGTGACTTATACGATCACAGAAAATACGGGGTGTTACACCGTGCTTATGCATAGCTCGACTCCCAAAGTATCTTGCAAACTCTTCCAAAATCCACTTGTGAACAGTGGATCTCGATCACTCACTATGCTCTTCAAGATACCATGGAATCGAACTATCCATTTAATATATAGCTCAACCAACTTTGATGTTGTCCTAATCGAACAGACAGGAACAAACATTGCGCTCTTATTCAAACTATCTACTATGACCCAAATTCCTTCATTCCCTGCCTGGCTTCTAGGTACTCCATCAATAAAATCCATCAAAATCGTTCCCATTTCCACGTAGGAACTTCTAATGGTTAAAATAATCCACTCATCTTCTTCTGTTCAGCTTTCACCAACTAACAATTCATATATTTGGAAATAAATTTCCAACATCCCTCTTCATTCCTTCCTAATAATACACTCGCTTCATATCCTGATACATCTTGTTATCACCAGGATCAATCGTCAACTTTGAATGATGACATTATCTCAGAGCCTCTTCTCTCAATCCATCAATATCAAGAACAACCAGTCTTCCTTTCTTCCGAAGTCAACCTTCTCGATTGACCTTGAATTCCTTATCCTTTTCTGGTCCCACTCTCTCTTCCAACTTCTGAATAATCTTGACAAGCTTTCCATCACGCTTTTGGCTTTCGCCAATCCTCTCGATGGAGTAGGTCTTATCGATAAGCTTGCCAATATTTCAGTCTCTAACTCACACCGAGGTCTGAAATCAAATCCTGCCAAGTACTCGAGGTGTTTCCATTCCGAAAACATTTCTCGCAAAATTACATGTATTCGACTTAATGCATCCGCCACTGCATTACCTTTACTAGGAGTATAAGCAATACTGAAATCATATGATGCCAAAAACTCTAACCATCGTTGCTGCCTAAGATTCATATCCTTTTGGCAGAAAAGATACCTCAACGACTTGTGATCTATAAAAGCTCGAATAGAACTCTCAGTAGGTAATGTATCCACATCTTCAAAGCAAACACAATCGCTGCCAACTCAAAATCATGAGTCAGATATCTCCTTTTGTGCGGCTTCAACTGTCGACTCGCGTATGTCACAACTCTATCCTTCTGCATCAGCACTGCTCCAAATCCAATACCACATGCATTGGTGTATACCACTATTTCTTCATTACCACTTGGAATAGTCAAAACAGGAGCACTCGTCATTCTCTCTTTCAGGATTCTAAAATCTTGCTCACACTTCGCATCCCATGTGAACACTGGATTCTTCTTCGTCGATCCTGTTAATGGTGCGGCTATCTTGGAGAAATCCTTCATAAGTCGACGATAATATCCTTCCAGTCCAAGGAAACTCCTCACATCCGTCAGATTCTTAGGTTCATCCCAGTCTTGGATTGCTGCCAACTTAGCGGGATCCACCGCTATTTCGTTTCCAGAAACGACATGGCCTAAGAACCTCACTTCATTCTTCTAGATGTGGCACTTTGAAAACTTAGCTCACATCTGATGCTTTCGCAGGATTTCCAAAACAACTCGCAAGTTCCTTTTATGCTTTTCCTCATTCCAGGAGTAAACCAGAATATCATCCACGAACAGAAGCATGAACTTTTTCAGTTGATCTCTAAACACCGTATTCATAAGATCCATGAAATTTTCTCGTGCATTGTAGTCCAATTAAAATACGAAATAACAAGAGTGTCATGGGTGCAGTAACTCAAGAGATGTTACAGGATTTTCCATCTCTCAAGGATCCGTTAAACTAATATATACAAAGTAAAATACGCTATTATTGTAATGTCTATTCAGTAAAGTAAACATAATGAAAATAGTGTAAGCGGGATTACATTTTTACCCTTACACCATTTATAATATCGTAGTCTATACAGTATCGCAAACGATGTAAGGGTAAAAATCTAACCCCACTTACGATATTTTCATTATGTTTACTTTACTGAATAGACATTACAATAATAGCGTATTTTACTATGTATGTATTTGTTTAACAAATCCTTGAGAGATGGAAAGTCCCATAACATCTCTTGAGTTACTGCACCCATGACACTTTGGTTATTTCGTATTTTAATTTGACTAATATGGGAATAATTTAATTAGTCGTGAGTGAGATTTGGGATTTCCATTCTCTAAGGATCTGTATAACTAATACATATAATAGTACGCTATTATGATAGTGTCTATTCAGTAAAGTAAATGTAATGAAAATAGCGTAAGCGGGATTACATTTTTACCCTTACACCATTTATAATACTGTATTCTATACATTACCGTAAACGGTGTAAGGGTAAAAATGTAATCTCGCTTACGCTATTTTCATTACATTTACTTTACTAAATAGACACTATCATAATAGCATACTATTATATATATTAGTTATACAGATCCTTAGAGAATGGAAATCCCAACATCTCAAGCTTTTAATTCACTTAATAATCAATTAGTCGAGCGTGAGACCCAACATCTTTAAGCTATTTGCATTTCGTTAAACATTTCACTTGAGTTGATTCACTTACATGAGAATGTTAGTCTTGACTCGAGTATTTTGTTTGTTTATTTCTTGCAAAATGCTCGGGTCAACCTAAATATTTCAGATTTGGAAATTCACCTAATGGAGCTTGAGTATCTATGGAGTCTAGGCATTCTATCATTGTATACTCAGTTTATTTGTATTTCTTCCCATATTAGTAAGCTTTTGTTTTCAGTCTTCCGCTGTATAGAAATTTATTTTGTACTCTGATATATGGATAAATTTAAAATATTTTGTAATATTGTATAAATTTTACTTTCGCTGTGAGATATTCTGTGTTCTGTGTCTGTGATTGTGTAATGATTTATATTTCAACTTCATAGGAAATAACCATCTGTCATTTTGAACAGTTCGAGTTGGTTTAATTACCGATTTGGAGCAGTCAAAAAGGCAGGTCGTTACAATGTGGCAATCTAAATGGCATCACCAGCCACTCAAAGAAAGCGGATGGTGTCCTAAAAGTTTTCTTCGGTACACTATCCTTCGTCATTCTCAACTGTGAAATCCCATCGCCAAATCCATTTGGGAAACACCTTGGCTTCGTGAAGCTGATCAAATGAATCATCTATCCTTAGCAATGGATACTTGTTCTTCATAGTCACATTGTTCAATTCACGATAATCCACACACAATCTCAAAGATCCATCAGCCTTGGCTGCTAACACAACTGGTGCACCCCATCCAGACATGCTTCTCTGAATGAATCCTTTTCCCAAAAGGTCTCTAACCTTCACCTCTTACTCTCGCTATTTCTTTGGCGCCATCCTCCAAACAGGCATAACGATAGGTCTAGCACCTTCAACTAAATAGATCCTGGACTCAATCTCGCGATGCGGCGGAAACCCTTTGTCCCCTTCAAAGACATCATCGTACTCACTACCAATTGTCACAGATGACAAGTCTTCCCGTGGAATCATAAGAGAAAACAAAAATCTTACGAAGACCCCGTCTTCTGGCTTACATCTAATCACAACCACTTGCCTTTCCACATTCCTAACTGTCACCTCGAGCTTTTTGCAATCCACTTTAGCCGAATACCTCTTGAGCTAGTCCATAAGCAAAGTTCAAAACAAAGCAATCACACACAACGGAACAACCATGACTCGACAACAGTAGACCACGATAAATCATACATAAACTAGATGAAACCCCTACTGAATTAGTTACAACTAATGGTCTATCACAAATCTCGGGTTCCAAACCCAAGCGGCACACAAGCTCATTGCAAATGAAAGAATGCGATGCTCCAGTATCAAACAACACTATAACGGAAATGCCTCTAACCGAAAGTCTACCTTAAACAACAACACTATTCCCTTTCTCCTTTACCGTAGGAGCTCTCGAAGAAGATGGCACAACCTCCAAAGCATATGCCTTCACTATCGGCTTTCCATTCGATAGTTCTGGATAATCCTTCTTATTGTACTTAGGCTTTCCACAGTTATAACACTTTCTCTCAACTTACTGATTCTTATAATCCTTGGAAAAATGGCCCTTCAGCTAGCAGTTGAAGCAAATAACCTTGCTTTTTTGCTTCTTCTGACCATCTTTTCCTTTCTGTTGTTTTTGCTTCCTCTTTTTTTATTAGCACCCTGCTGTGGTTTCAGATCTTCTTTAGCTGCAATAGCAACTTCTTCCTTGGGAACAAACTCTCGTACCTTAAAGCTTTCTCGACGATCTTCTCATAACAGTCATCCAGATGATCAACCAGCTAATTCCCAAGATATTTATCCCAGTCCATGACGAACTTCTCGTTCTTCTAGTAAGGAGTCTCAATATACGAATGAGTGTATTTGGACAAGGCTTCAAAATCAGAAACATACTCTAACACTGGTCGACTATTCTGCTTTAGCTCAACAAACCATTGAATAGAATTGACTTCTGAACTGTACAAATGAAATTCTTCTCGAACTTGACTCGGAACTGATCCTATGAGATCTCATCTTTGGGAGTCTCTAAAGTGATAGAGTTCCACCAATCCATTGCTTTTCCCTGTAGGTGTGTCGATGCAAGCATCCTCTTAGTCACATCATCAATACCCAAGTCTTCAAAAATTCGAATGCAAGTATCAATCCACCCTTGAATCTCTATAGTCGGCTCTGTCCCCTTGAATGACTTCCCCCCTAGAGTAGTGAATTCCTTACATAGCTTAGCAAAATCAACCACCCTAGGTACTAGCACCTGAACCCTGGCATCTACACCAGCTGCTTCTGGAGTAGGTACCCTCCTCATGATCAATGCCACCATAGCCTCAAACATAGCTAGGTTATCTGATATACCGCCATCTCCCTCTCCAGGAATAGGCTCTTCCCTAGCAGTACGTCTTGAAGATCGGCGACTCATTCTAAATCTGAAAATAGGATGATTAGTCCAAACATGAGAAAACTGCAATGGAGTTCAATTGCTACTGTAATATACACTATAATATAGTAATCATCCATTATAAAAGTACAAATACGTCTCTCATACATTGTTACATCCTTAAACTTTGGATAAAACCGATTAACCAAAGATCTGATACCAAATGTAACGAGCGCCCCGTACCTCCCGCACAAACCTAGTAGAAGGTGCGTTGTATGATGTGCTAGGCCAATATGGGACGATTATGAGGGTATAATAATTCACACTAAATCTATCGTATAACTCACAACACATTGATAAAAAATAATAAAACATATTCAACATGCAGTAATAGTGAAGTATCACTGAACAGAATCTTAAACTTTCATATCATCATGAAAATATCCATACAATACTGGATTACATCAACAAAGTCTATACAAGAAGCCTCACTACAAGTCACTCAGAGTAGCACACAACATATCAACTATAGCAGCGAAAACAACCAGTATGTACAGTTGGAAATAATACGCCAGCCTCCTGCTCGTCGTCGCTCTGCAGCATCTTCCTCATCAAGATCTACTACCTGTTACCTGCTACTCTGACTGCCCATCCACAACCGGATGAACAACCCAAGGTAATAAGTAGGAAACACAAAACCTTGAGTCAGATAATAGTTTAATGAAAAATAAAACAACTATCTAACGTCATCAATAAAGTATATGAGAAGTAGGAAGAACAATCATCTAATCTACCAACACATCAACAGAGAAGAAACCCAAACTCGTCTCCTCTACAACTGATAGTGATAGCCTTTCCTAGAGAATAAGAGAAGAAACAAGAAGACATCCATAGAAACCAATTATCAAGCATAGACCAACTTAATGGAGCTCAACATCTCCCAAGTACAAACCCCGAAGCCCGAAACCAACATCAAATAAGCACCCAAGAGGTATCTCCCTCAACATCAGACAATATACACAAGATGATACAGACAATAGCATCCATGACTCTGGAAATCATCGCCTGCCCTTCCTTGAAACCATCGTTAATTGTTTGACTGGCCCATATTGCCATCTATCAAGGGCTAATGGTAACCCCGGTTCTAGGAAAACTCCATACGTCATCGTGACATGTATCTAGGTCCATCGTAGCTGCCTAGGGTACTCGACCCATTTGGTCTTTTGGGTGCCCCCATTATACCCCTGCTTTGAGTCCGCTGGAACCTCTGACTGATGATAATCCCTTGGCCTTCAATAACTCTAGCCATCCACCTTGATGACTATCGATAAGCTCAAGCGCCTTCTCGAGAAACCATTATGCACGAGCTCAAACATCCTTGAGTCGTCTTCATCACTTAGTTGCATTTCATCGATCAACGGACATTTCACTTTGCTTCGAAAATTCCATCTGAATTCACCACGAAGCCACGCCTATCGTCGAACTAAAAAAAACATCATTCAATTCAATATTAGATGGATCATTCACCATGCATTATATGGATCATTCACCAATCCATACTCATGGATCGCACCAACAATCCACGATCCATCCACTTGCGGTCCAATATCCAGCCTTGTGTCTTCTTTCATCCAGTTGTAGCCGATCCACTGATCCATCAATGGATTGCGACCCCGATCACATAACCTATCAATACATGATCCCTCTCTGATCCAGCATATTTGAGCCAAGCCTTGCACTGTAACGTCCCGTATTTTTGGTAGCCAAATATTTTTATTAAAATTATTATTCAAAATATTTTATTTGGAATATTAATAATTTTAATATTTAATTCATTTATTAAAACGAAGTTAGAACGTTAATTTATATATAATATAAACCAAGCTCGAAATGGCTCGGCAGTTCGTAATATAGAGTTTTGAACTTCAATTGAATATACAGGATCCGATATAAATCGGATTTCTGTGAAACAAGAAACATTGGAATCACAGTGATGATAATTTTCGAATGAAAGAGAAAAATCTAGATTTCTTGTTATGGATTGCTAGTTATATCCAAATCAAAATTTAAATTAGTCGCTAAGAAATCGTAAATAAACAATAATGTTTGTTAATAAAATATTAACGGTTTTTTTAATTATTTGGATATTTTTTAACCCAATTTTCTAAATGTCAAGTTTAGAATCCACTTTAGTCTTATTTAAAGTTATAGGGTATTTCATTTAAGTGTATTAGGTAATATCAGTCTATTTTATCTAATTCAACTTTTTTAGAATTTTACTCATATTATACCCTTGTTTTATAAGATTTAAAGGTAGTCAACATAAAGCTTGCGTACCATATACCATAAGTTACTTGGTTCACAAATCCAATGTAACTCGGGTTACATATATTCATCATACTTGTTTAATAAATAAAAAGTTTGCTACATGAACATGAAACTAGAATATAAAACTGGAAGTGTTCATTACAAAGAAAAACCAACATATTTATATATTCTTGTCTGTACTAGTACAAAACCAAATGGACAAAAACAGTTCAATTTAAATTGCAATGTCATTACGCGGTGTTCTTTCAGTACACCTTCTTCTTTCGTAAGAAACAGTAATCTTAACAGAAAACAATAAAATGGGAACACAATAAAATGAGAAAATAATACAACACTTTTATAAATTCAAATGCAGCATGTCTTGTTCTTTCAAGAGATAGTAAACCATGATTTTCTCCATAAGCAGTCGAACAAGCTATAGAAATCATCTAATTTGTTTACCCATATACACAGAAATGAACGGTGAAAATAGCTATAAAAAAACAGTCAATACACAGCTATGAAATAAACAATACATAGCTAAACAACTATCTATGTTCATACACCAAGATCAAGAACAGTTGAAATAGTACAATGAATAGCTAAATATATTTCGATTCCATGTGCAAATTCAGACGAGGATAGTTGCTTTACATTTAAAAGGAAAATCGAATACAAAATCTATAACAGACAAATCGAACAGCTTATTTATATATTCATATACACAGTAAATCCATATATAAATGCATGACAGGACTATTTTCATACATTTAAAAATCCAAACAGAAAATCTATATTATAGGTTTAAATCTCTGACTTGAATTAACAACTCATCCTGAGCCTCACAAGTTTGATCATTGTTTTTCTTTGAACAGACCAACCGTACTGAATACAGTACAAAATTCAACCAAAATATCTGCTAACCCATCACAGATCTATCAATACTCCAATCACAATTTTACGAAGAAATCTAAAAGGGAAAGAAGAAAAATGGCATCAGCCTATAGTAGCAGCACTACCTAGGATAAGACTATGATAGACAATGTTCTCATCTAAAAATCATCTACACTATAAATACGCATCACGCAGTATGCAATTCATCCATTCCAGTAACCATTCGAACAAATACAGTATAGGGAGGAAAACAATTCGAAACACTGAAAAATCAAAACACGATTATTACAGTAATCAAAATTGAGTTAATGACTTATCTATATTCATGGGTGTACGCGCTTCAAATATATATTCTTTTGATGGACTTCCTGACAAATTTGTTTGGAGACAATGACCTAGGGTTTGGTCATATTTGCGAGACGGAAGCTTCGATCTGGTTGTCGATAGTGGATGTGGGAAGGAAGCTTCCGTATTTCTGGAGGATTTGGGGTTGATCAGCTAAACTAAGGAGGCAGGATAGGTTGTTGAAAGTGGACTGGTAGAGGGTTTGCAGATTGATCGAGGGGGAAGATCGAAGGGACTGATCAAAGCAAGGTTGCATAGGGAAGATAAGATGTAGCTGATTTTGTTTTTGGCCAAAGGAAGGAGGTGGAAAAAGGGAATCTGGGTGTCATCGTGGAAGGGTTTGTTTTTGAGGCGGTGGATGAGTTGTGACAAGAAGGAAATCCGATGGGTTTTTAAGTGAATAAGAGGGATGCGGGTGGATATTTCGTGATGGGCTGAACAAATGGGGTAAGGCACAAGTTTTATAATTCGTTTGGTTTGATTAATTCAAATGAAGCATGAAGTCTGAAGGATCCAAGGTCTGTAAACAAGAAGAGGGGTCACGCGAGAACACAAAGGAAGGAAGAAATTAGTCGGCCCATTTGTTGAATGTAAGGTCTGAATCTACTAACTAGTTAAGTTATAATTAAAATGATTAGTTATAACTAAACGTGACTAGAGATTTAATTATATATTTAGTATATTATCTTTAATTTAAAATTGGTATTAACTTACAAAAGCGAATGTGTGCAGGTTAATGTAAACAAGGAGGGAGAAAGGGATAGTGCGGACCATATTTACTTTAAAACTCATGAACAAAGTATATATATTATCTACAATTACTATTTAAAGTCGATCAGGGTTATTCATCTATTAATCTATCTGATTGTTTCCAGATCGAAGAACCTTGGGGAACCCTAGAGTGAAGTAACAAGCGGGAATTTTGTTACGAGCTATTATTTAAGTATCAACGTAATACAAATAACCTTAAATTATTATGATTTATGTAATTAATTTTATTTAAAATTGTATTAAGTTAAAACATTTATAACTCTCACATATATGAACAGAGTTGGGCCAGACCGGTTACGTTGAAACCATGCCGACGATCTTAACATCAGGAAACTGTTCCGGACGGATATAAAAACAAGAGAGATTTACAGTTAAATTTAACAATTGTTTAATTTAACTATAACCAAACCGCCTCAGCGATAATCAAATCAAGGTGAGTTAAACTCACTCAGTACTTCCCATTTATATTTTATATAAATTGGGTTTTTATTTTATGTGCTCTGTTTGCTAATGGTTGATTGGTTACTAATACTATAATTATTTGTTGATATAACTGATGAAATTAAATCGTTGTTTAATATTGTTGAAATAACAAATCATTATTCTAACGATTTGTTCCAATAAAGGTAATATACCTTGTTGGTCACGTTTATAAAATAAATTGTTTGAATTGGTTGAATTGCTTATGGTTGAGGTAAAAGGGCAGTTATTTATTGTTATTAGTAAAATGAAACTGAATGATCTGATTTGAGATAACCAATTTGAATACAGGGAAGGACAAGTTGGAGGGATCCAACCGGATTCCTTATATATATCATTTATTTTCATATTATCATATAAACTATCATGTTTGGGTGATTGATTTGATTATTGATCATTGATTGGAAATTCAACCTGTGTTTGGTTTTAACCAATGAGCAATATTGGTAGAGTAATCGGCAGTAAACGGCCTAAAAGTAAATTGTTTTATTTATATCGATTTACCGTCAGGTGAATTGATAGGACTGAAGTTATAAAATTTATTTATAACTAAAGATAGATTTAAAATATATATTTTGAATAAAAGTTTATCAAAAGGAAATAAATGTTCTTTATTTATTATTTAGGTTATAATTAATTATTAATGGATTTAATAAAGTAAATTCTGATATTAATCAGATTTATAAACAAGTGATTAGAGATTAACCTAATGGTTAAATTTGGATAACTGGTTTGGTAAGGAACTATTACATGGGATTATTTAAATTAATTATATTATTAATTAATTTAAAGTGAGAAATAATTGGAATCAATTAATGAGATAACCATGCCTTGAGTTGACTAAGTCAACCATTGTAACTGAAATTGATTATTAAATTAGTTTTGTTTTGAGTTAATCTAATAAATAGTTAAATGAATATTATTTAGTTTTAATAAGATTTTAAAAAGGGAATTAATATTTGTTTTAGTTAGTAAAGAAATTAACTAAGGAAATGGTTAGTTATTGAAGTAAATTATTATTTTAATTAGTAATAATTTAGGGAATTACATTTTGATTGAAATTCATTTAAGAAGTAATCGAAATTGGAATGAAATTAAATTGAATGGTGAAAAGAGCTATGAACGGTTTTATATTGAAAACCTAAATTTTTACAATGAAGTTAAAAGGAGGAATTTGAGTGAATACGATGGCTTAAATCATGTTGACTTGATATTTGAATTAAGTTAAAAAGAAAGTGAGACGGAAAAGGTTTAGATTAAATTAAAATGTAATTGAACAAGGTTTATAAAAAGCGATGAGGGGATATATCATTAATTTTGAATTAACGTTACTGAATAATGGGGTTAAGTAAAATTGGGAAATTGAAATAGAAAAAATTCAAGGGGGTAATGATTGAATGGATTTGAAAAGGATTTCGTGAAAGTGAATTTGGTAAAAGAAATGGGTCATCGGATTTTGTAAACAAATCTGAATTATGAAATGAATTTGTTTATAAGGGTAGAGGTTAAAAAGGTTCAATTTATAAGAATTACATAACTATTGAATTAAGAAATAATGGTATATTAGAGGAAGAGAATTTCAAAATGGTAAGATGGTTTTATGAAACCGTATTTGAATAAAAACAGTTAAATGGAATTTGTTTTGAGATTGGAACAAAATATTGGTTGGGATTATAACTCATATCTACCTTATGATAAACATTGTTGATCAAGGTCTTACAGGTAATTTAAATACCTCAACTTGAACGACTTCAGGATTATCTAAAGACGAAACTAGCTGGTAGTAGTAAAAGAAGCTGGTTAAAAATTGTTATTTCCTTTAGAGAAGTAATAATACAACGTCTGTGAAATTTTGGAGAATATATAACGAGATTCTGAAGTAAAATGGGAACTAGAAATGTGTGAAAATATATGTATATATATAACACATAATGATGATTCGAAGTAAAAGGAAAATAAAAAGGGGTTGTGTGAAAATATAACGATATTTCGAGTTATAAAAGAAACGTATAGTTAAGTACTATTCTATAAGGATAAGCACGGGTTATTGTTTTCAAGTAATGAAACAAAGGATATTTCATAACGTTGTTTCATAAGTAATGAATTGAATTGATTTCTCAATACTAGATAATAACGTAGCCAATGTTTTGAAAGTGAAATAGAAAACTGGATATGATATTGGATTTTCTAAGTATTAAAATGAATTGGTTTAAAGAATAATCTTATGATAAATAAGTAGCGAAAAACAATATTCATAATATCGAAATATTTAAGAGTTTTGAATTTACATTTGTTTTAAGTAAATGGCCAATTGATGCTGAATACTGAACTAGTGAACCCATTGTGTTATCATGACTGAATCACTATTTATTTTGATAGTTAAATCACCGACTATCAAATCTGTCCAATACGATTGTTGGTACGGTAAGACCGGGATCGAACTTATATCGAAAACCATTCCGACCAACATATACATGAAGATATTAGAAGATGATCGAGATGGAGCATTGAAGACCGTAGATCTTCATAAAACGGAAGAACCGCTAATAATATCTGGTCTGCAGCCAGAGATGTATTGTGGTTCTGTCGTGGTTGGAATCTATGGATTACAAGGACTTCTCGCTACTGATCCATTGGGTGATTCCTATATTGGATGCAGTAGGAGAGTACCTTCGGTTCATCCTGATCCTCGGTGACTTGTATGGACGGATGACTGACAAAGTGTTTCCAAAGAGATCGCGTAGGTTGATTTTTACAAACTTATTTCTGTCAGTGGCGGAGAAGGGCACTTCTCTTAGCTTAACGACTAGAGTATTTTTGTAGACGTCAATTAGTGATATCTGGCGGATCTGACTATGTGGCATTCAAAGTGAATGATGACCGGGTGTTCCAAAATGTAATTTAAACCTCAAGCCTCATAACTGGGAAATGACAAAAATCGTGCAGGCAGCATGGCTATGTGGGTCGCTCCCATTATAGGGTGTATAATCACCTATCTAGAGAAATTACTTTTGCATCTTTAATCTATTTCGATGCTATCCCTTTTCGGGAAACGGTGGTTTCAGCCCAACTGTTGGTGATATACATTCGATACACTCAAGAGAATTGAGTGGTCGGTCATATGAGGGCCAGGTTGCAAGACGTTCTTGTTGAACCCAGTATATCCATCTCTAGATATACACTATCGGCAGGCAGTCCCATACCTTGTCATATTCGGAATCAAAATTCCAATAAGCACCTGTGGTTTTGATTGTATATTATATACGTGGAGCGTGAGATGCAAGCGTTCCACTAGATTGATATTTACTTGTATTTAGACACTATTATAATATCAGAAAAGATATTGATTTCGAAAATGTTTTGGGTTATCGTAAGGGAAAAATCGTCCGTGTTTTGAAAGATTTTGAACTTTAAAATCAGGTTGTGTGATACCCTTAATACTGTGTGAATTTTTCTCACTCTGGTTCACCAGACTGACTCGGTGTTTTGAAAATGCTCGGGTTAGCCCGGGGTGTATAGGTCCAGGTTATCAGATGCTGCGAAGTCCAAAGGAGAGCTAGAGATGTTCAGACGTATGATATTATATAGCTACTATTCCGCTGTGTGTTGTGTATACGACAGATTATTATAACTGTCCAGATATGTGATGTACTCTGATATTGTAAGTATTTTTAAAAGCTCTCAATAAAGATTTAAATCTGTATTATATTTTGTTCCTCTGCGATGTGAGACTCTGATTCCATGTTGTGTCGGTTCTTCTTCTTCTTTTATTCTAATATTTCTTTCTTTCTTATCTCACTCTCTAATTTCTTTCTATAAACGTTCTAGTGTTTTCGGTGTTTGGAAGGTCGGCATGAGGTACGAAACTGTATTTATGTCGATTTCCAGGGCCGAAAATCCTTGGGTCGTTACAGTGGTATCAGAGCTATTGGTTTAGTATTAACCTTGGCTCTGTGGTATAACTCGATAGAGATTGTGTTAGTAATACCGTAGATCGAGAATGAGTGTATATATATGAGAGCGTATTTGTAAATTTTATATACAAATGTTTTGTGTTGTGTTGATTGATCGGTTCAAGTGTTGAGAAGCATTAAACTGGAAATGAATACAATATTGTTTTGTAAAGAGGGTAAACGGAATAATTTTACCTAAAATATATTTTTGTATAAAAAGGAATGATTTTCTCAAATTATTGAGGTATTGGTTTGTTTGTTGATTAACTTGAATAATATTCAGGTTGGGTTTAAAATTTGAATTAGAACTTAACCTGGTTAAGTTAAATTAAATAAATCATGTTATTGGAGTTAAATTAATTAAATTGGAAATTTGATGAATAAATAATAATTATTAGTTTGCAATCAATCGGGTATTAATCGATTGATTATTCATACTAAGAAACCAAAATAAAATATTAATATTGAATGTAAATTCAATTGATTTGGTTGTGTATTGGTTGTTGATTGTGAATCGTTGTTATTGGATGATAGTTGGTTTGAATGGAATAATCAACAATTTAATGGAGCTAAATGAATTATGAACTAAAGAATAATTTCTAGCATAACTGAACTGGAATGAAACTGCATATGAATTGAAATTTATGATTTAACCTTGTATTTGATAATGAGGTGACACTAGCGGTTTGATTTTGGAACTGGTGTAGTTATACCAGTTGATTAGTGAAATATTACTTTAGAAATTCATATATTTATTACTAATATGTGAATTGAGTCAAGTACAAGTGCCAAATGGCTAGGCAGATTGATATTGGCTGTGTAAATCGCATATATGTTAAGCAATTATGCTCAATAGCACTCGTAAAAGGTACGCCTATGCGAAAATATAAAACTTTGGGTTTTGATTTTTGTTTTTCCGACCGTGTGGGTCGATTTATACATTATTTGTTCCTGTGATATCGTAGATGTCACTCCGTACGAGAGAGACTATGCTGAAATTTTCCAGGAATTTAAAGTGTTAGAAAATTTCCGTTATTTTTGAAAATAATTATTTACGATATTAAATTGATTTTGATTTAAAATAAATTGGGTTTGGAAATTAATGGGTTTGTAACGTTCTTTCCTACCTTAGCAATTTCGAGGACGAAATTATTTTAAGGGGGGAAGAATGTAACATCCCGTATTTTTGGTAGCCAAATATTTTATTTGGAATACTAATAGTTTTAATATTTAATTCATTTATTAAAACGAAGTTAGAAAGTTAATTTATATATAATATAAACCGAGCTCGAAATGGCGCGGCAGTTCATAATATAGAGTTTTGAACTTCAATTGAATATACAGGATCCGATATAAATCGGATTTCTGTGAAACAAGAAACGTTGGAATCGTAGTGATGATAATTTTCGAATAAAAGATAAAAATCTAGATTTCATGTTATGGATTGCTAGTTATATCCAAATCAAAATTAGTCGCTATAGAAATCGTATATAAACGATAATGTTTATTTAATATTAATGGTGTTTTTTAATTATTCGGATATTGTTTAACCCGATTTTCTGAATTTCAAGTTTGGAATCCACTTTAGTCTTATTTAAAGTTATAAGGTATTTCATTTAAGTGTATTAGGTAATATCAGTCGATTTTATCTAATTCAACTGTTTTAGAATTTTACTCATATTGTACCCTTATTTTATAAGATTTAAAGGTAGTCAACATAAAGCTTGCGTACCATATACCATAAGTTACTTGGTTCGCAAATCGAATGAAACTCGGGTTACATATATTCATCATACTTGTTCGACAAATAAAAAGTTTGCTACGTGAACATGAAACTGGAACATAAAACTGGAAGTGTTCATTACAAAGAAAAACCAACATATTTATATATTCTTGTCTGTACTAGTACAAAACCAAATGGACAAAAACAGTTCACTTTAAATTGCAATGTCAGTACGCGGTGTTTGTTAGACAAAAAGTGGTTCTAACACCCAAATTGACTAAAATTAAAATAAAATGAGATCGAAAATAAAAAAGACACAGGATTTTATAGTGGTTCAGCATTAAAAAGCCTACGTCCACTTTGTATCACTTTGTTTGATGATGTACATGAAAATACAATGAGATATTCACTGAATTTCACTCACTTTTCATATACATTCACTCAATTATCTCAAAATATACTTTGAATGATGATTTGAATTGCTTGGAGTGCTGGAATTCGGTTCTCACAGGTATTCAAACTCTCAGAGTGCAAAAGTCCCTTTCAAATGACCCTTGGGGGTCTATTTATAGGTGGAAACTTCTCCAGAATTCGGTTCGGATCGGGTACACGCGTCCTCCATTCCATGACTATCGGGATCGGATGAGTTCTGGTGTTGCCAACACATCAAGTTAGTGGACATCGTGGGTAGAAAGTGGGTGTAACTGCCCTGAATATTCAGGAGATTGTGGTGCGGAGTAGCAGGGTACACTGGGTTCGGATCGGATGAACCATCATATGGGGATCGGATCAGATGGACCATCATAGGGGATCGGATCGGCCCCACTTCCTCCGATCCGATCTGAATGCTTTCCTTCCCTCGTTGTCTTGCTTCTGGTTTGCTTTTGCTCCAATAATTCCGATCCGAACCGAGCGTAGAACATAGTGTCCTTCATTTACCCGTCTTCTAATTTCTTGACTTTGTGTTGCCTAGTTCACAAAGTAGGCTAACATTTTGCCCCCTCAAAGGATGCTTTTGTTGAAGACGGAGCGTGCTTTGACATCGCTTGCATACCAGCTCTTGAACTTGAAGCGTTAAAAAGTCGTTTCTATTCGTTTGCGAAGACACGTTGCTTCATGAAGTCGTGTCTTTCGTCGCTTATATATATGTCGTAGAATACACGATTTATTTTCTTCATTTTTATACAATCCTAGGAACTCTCCTCGATGTCCAGTGATTCTTCCAGGTATGTCTTTTCTTTATTTTTCTTTTGAGTTCAATTCAATTCAAATGCCGAGTTGATACATGAAACTCCCTCCGGTTCGGATTCGGATTTGAACGGCCTCTGCCCTTCGACTCATGATCTCTCAAACTAATGGGTTGCAAGTGTTTTCATGGGCTTATGTTCCAGCTTGGACGGGTTTTCGTTTAAATCCACTATTGCCGAGATAATGGGCCATGTATATGTTCAAGGGTTCGGCCTCCGGTCCGAACGGAATTAAAAGTGGGAATATTAAGGGTCATCTCATACCCTATATAAATCCGCTGCCTCACCTCCATCTTTTCTTCTTCTTTCAATTTCCGTTACCTCTCCAAACATCGCCCTAGCAAGAAAACAAAACCCTAAACGTCTAAAAATCCCAAATTCTTCGTTCTAATCCCTGAATTAAAGTTATAGGTAGTTTTATAATCTCAAACCATCTCGTTACAATCGTTTTTACAGTTTGGATTTGTTTTCAAATCGGACGATTTGGGTAAGATTGCTGTCTGGATTCGACGCCATGGCCATCTCCTCCCCTGTCGTCGTCGCTGGTGGCTCCGCAACCACCTCGAGGCACTGGGATGTTGGAGAGGGTATACGTCCCTTCCTAACTGGAGCTTTGAAAACAGGATTGGGTTTGGTTGTGATTGAGGAAGACGAAGGGCATAGGGAATTGGTTCGGGCGAGGAAGCACAGGAGATGGAGGAGAAGAAAAGAGTGAGAGATTTACGAGACCGAATCGGATCGGAAAAGAGGGAAGGCGAAGCTTACTCCACCAGGTCAGGTCGGAGCAAAAAGCAAAAAATGGAAACAGAGGTTACTTGACCGGATCGGGTCGGAGGGCAGAGCAAAGGAGGAGGGGCGTTGGTATTCAAGCCTATCTGGTCCGCTCCAAAAACATGCTCCCGAACTGATCAGGTTGGACGTCAACTTCTGCCCAAAGCACGACTTTGCCTCCGACCGATCCCATCATGTATACTCGAACCGAACCGAGGCCACCCAACTTAAAGCACAATACTTTGTCCAATTGGCTAAAATCAATATTTGACATAACTTCCACCTTTATGAACAGTTAGGATAGTGCCCTGCGAACATACACGAACATCAAGAACTGCTCTGAACATCATTGCTTTGCCAAGATTTTGCACTACACTTTCGAGTGTGAACTTTACATCTTCTGCACACACCGTACACACTTTAGTTCATACACATGCACAGGGGGACATGGGCTAATTTACTCTAAATTTAGTTATTACTTCTTCGATAGTTTAGCGATCATGGCCGAAAGACATTCTTCTAGACTGGAAGAAAAGAAAGAGATCCCAGAGACATCTACTAAAGTCACTCTTGACGACATATCTTCTTCCTCAGACCCTGAATGGGACGACGAGGGATCAGATTATGAAGTAGAGGCTCATAACAGTGAAATGCCTTCTGATAGTGAAGTTTCCCTGGGCTATGAAGAGGAAGGAGGGGTTGGAGATACCCGAGCTCCTGACGAATTTGAATCTGCCGTCATATTGGAATCACCTCAAGATTCTGTTGAATTGACGATTGACAACGACAGACTTACTTGAATACGCCCAAAGCACAGGATACTGAAAAAGGACACCCTGGTGCCGTCGAAGACTGACCGTCCTCATAATCCTCTGGAGGGGTTTATGGCAATTACCCGTTTAATGTGCATGGTTGGGGCTATCCCTCCATTTTCTCCTTTCGTCGTCGATTTTCTAAGACAAATGCGGATTGCCCCCATGCAGCTGCATCCCAGCTCCTATGCTTACCTGTATACCGTATATGTAGCATACCGCGAAATCTTAGGTATAGAGCTCACTTTTGATGACGTTCATTTCTTTTATAACTTCAAGCATCGGACTCGAGAAACTCCTTCTTTCTCTTACTTCGAGTCTGTCCCAAAAAGAAAGATAATTTCAGCGCCATTCAGTAGCAAGGCCGGCGACTCCAAGCTGGAATGGTTTTATATAAGGCAATAGTCGGGGTGTGCTAGGAGATGGACAAAATCGAGTAAGGCACTGGTTTTCTAAACCTTGACTCTAAATGTCCATGCCACCACACTAATCTGTTTTCTTTTTGTTTGCAGTTGATAATCCAAAGCAAATATCAGGTCAAGTGTATTTTGATCGGATGCATCAGCTCCTCAATGGTGACCAAAAATTTCTAACTATCGACGAGGTCCTCAAGGACAAATATCTCCATCACCACGGGCTACTGTCCATTACCTGTAGCATAGGTCACGGGTCAGGTCCATACGTATACATCCCTCCGGTGGATGTGATTCTAGAAATGGGCGAGAGCTCGAAAGGTCCCACCATGCCGCTTCAAACTTCACCTTCTCCAAGTTCAACTCAAGATGATGAGTTGGCCAACATACCTAAAAAGCACCGAGAAGGGTACATCACTCCTGGGGATGTTATTTCTCCTGAGAAATCACCATCTCCTAAAGAACAGCCAACAGGCGCTTCCCAAAGAGATGCCCCTACATTTCAGGGCTTGGGAGATCTCCCACTTCCTGACACTATTTACACTTCCGAGGATTTTGGCACAAATCCTTTAGTTTTTACTTCTTCGGAGGAGGCTACTCCTGTTAAGGCCAAAGAGCCCTCTCGCACTGGCTCGGCTTCAGACTCTGGTTTGTCGGGGGGGGGGACACCACTCAGGATGCACTTAACACAATTGCACCCCACTTCACAGCACTTACGTGTTATGAGAATACTAATTCTGAATTCCACTTGCATTATTGTGCAGGTACAATGTCTCGCGCTTACTATGACATCAGGAAACTACGCCGCAACATGACCAGACCCCCTCATGATGTTGAGTATGATCGTCGCGAAGGCCGCGGTAGGGAGGATAGAAGGCCGTATGATTCTTATCAGTCGTGGTCCTCGCGCTCTCGCTCTCCTATTCGGTCAGATCCAGAGCGATATAAGGGCTACCAAGGTCGTCGAGAAGATGACAGGCCGTAGTCAAAAGACCTAATTTCTTCTCAAGAAAAGCGCAATAGGGAAAGGAGCCCGCCGAGAGATATCGACTCGCGAAGCAAGCACAAGGTTCCAGCTAAACGGCCCAGAAAAGGCGAGGAGGCCATTGAGCCCTCCACACATAAGGATACCGAGCTGACATTCCCTGCACCTCCACCGTTGGATGCTGAAACTGCAGTTAAGCGGGCGTATCTGGAGGAGCAATTTCCCGATCACTACTTTGAAAACTTGACTTTCTTACCTGCTCTTGAGCCTATTTCCTCGAGGTGGGCAGATGAGGCCAAAGCAAAAATTGACGCGGTCGAGAAACAATATTCAGAGATGTTCAAGTATTCACGCAACCTTTCCAGAATCATCCAAAATCTAATCATGAATACTAACTCGATGCAGAAGACCGCAAAAGATGATGCAAAGGCCTTAAAAAATTTAGGAAAAGACCTCGAGGATACACAGGATAAACTTGTTATCGCTCAACGGGACGCTGCTAGCTTCAAGCAACAATTTGAAGATCTACAAAAATGTTATCATGACTTGCTCGAGTCCCATACTCAAGAGCGTTCGGAGCTGAAAAACCAAGCAGAAGACGCCAAGTCAGATGCTACCAAAATGCAACTTGCTTATGCTGATCTTGAGCGAGAAAAGGCCGAGTTGGCGAAGAAGAACGCCGAATTGGAGAAGAAAAATGCTGACTTGGCTTCCAAGTTGATGGAGGCCGAGAACAGGGCTGCCCTGGCGGAGGGTAATGTTGAAAGCATCATCAAATCGGCCGAAGAATCCCGCAAGCAGCTGGCGGAGGCCCAGGAGGATGTGCAAGGCTTTGGTGAATTACTGATCGAATTTTTTGCACATATAATCCATCACTGAAACATCTCTTGGATTGATGATTATCCGACTACCTTGGTTCATGAGTGGAGCCAAATTGTTGAATGGGAAAAAGAAGAACTCAAGGTAGATTCCATTGACGAGGACAAACTTATGGACAAGTATCTAAGAGATGACGAGCCGGCGAGCCTAGCCGAGAGGCGTCGCCTGATTGCTGCCGCCATGGAAGAGGAAAAGTGAAAGGCTAAACAAAAGGACATCTTGGAGGCTGGTTCTTCTTCCACTGCTGCTAAAACTCCTGAAGTAGAGGGATACAATCCTGAAAACTCGGCGATCCCTCAGACATCTCTTTTATCTCCTATTCCTGAATCAGCTTCAGAGGCGGCAACTACTCCAGCTGAGAAATCATCGGAAGGTATTTCTACCTTTTCACCCCAATTCGTCAAAGCTGTCTCCACTTTTCCATCACATAGTCGGACAATCAATGAAGTACCCTTTATTTTCTCCCGAGTTGATAACTGTTGCTTCTCATTCCGCAGTTGTTGAACCGTCCGAGAAGGCAGACGTGCCCCAGGGAACTACTGCCGAAGCAAAGTCAGCGGAGAAGGATGAAGGAGACAAGGGTAAGGCTGACGCTCCTCACGATGGCGAGATGATAGATGCCTTAAAGGATGATAGTGGCGATGAGGGACATGAGGAAGACCCTGAGGTAGCTATAGTTGGGGAGTCAAAAAGCGCCGATGACATTACTTTAGCTGCATTGAAAGCCAAACAAGACAACGCAGGCAGCTTAAAGTTAAAGACCTAGACCCCGAAAGCCTTAAGCCTCTCACAGTAGTGGATGCTGGATCAAGGTTAGTTGTTAAGCTTTCGAATAGATCTATTACAGAAGAACTTGCTAAAAAGTCTTCTCTTGATTCCAGCGTTCCGACTCCCAGGAAAAAATCAACCGATTCCAGCACTTCAGTCTCAGGGAAGAAAAAACCAAGGCGCATCTTAACTGATGCTGAAAGAGAGGCAAAGGATGCTCATAAGGCTGCTAAAAAATCCAAATCCACTTCAAAGTCTAAGTGATGAAGTGTTTTGCTTTATTTTATCATTTAATTGGCCCACAATTGTTGCAGCAAGTGCGGTCCTCGCATCTTCTTTTTGCCTGTTTTCCTATACAAATTCATACATTTGTAAATAAAAATAATTCATTTCCTGCAATGCTTGTTAGTTGTCATTTCATTACTTATGTAAAAATGCAAATGCATGTCCTACTAAAGTTGTGTAATGGAGTCATAATGGGGAGGGACATGTGTGTACATATATGCCCCCAATCAGTCTTGAAAAACTATTCAAGATTAAATTAAAAAGTCTGAATGTCCCTGATTCTCTGACGGGGGTCACATTCCTTTTGTCATTGATGCTTGTTCTTTTCTGGCATCTTTTATACTCTCCTATCTTATATTCAGGTTAGAGTTCTTGTTGAGGCAGTCTCTCATCTGGGTGCACCTTCACGCCTCAAAGGACGTCGTCTTCCCATCCTTTATACTCTCTCTCAATTCTTGAGAGTTAGAGTTAAGAATGTCGTCTTCCTATTCTTTTATGTCTTATTGTACAAACAGTCGTTGTGTTTGTTCCTGCATTTAAGCCATCTCCAACTTTTCAGATTTTAATTTAACATCTCGTATTCTACAGTCACAATAGAATAATAGTTAAAGATATAAATAATGCAGGAAAGTAAATGGCACACGATATTTTTATAGTGGTTCGGCTAAGTCGTAGCCTACATCCACTTTATAGTTCTTTGTTCGTATCAACAGACTTTTCTAAGGAAAGTCGTGCCTTTTTACAGGGTTCATAAGAAAAACAAAAGAAAATACAACATCCCTAATTCAAATATCGCATCAAGTGTTGGGCATTCCAAGCCCTAGGCACTTCTTCGCCATCTACAGTCGTTAACTTGAAGGATCCTGTCTCAAGTTTCCGTTGGATGACGAATGGTCCTTCCCACTTTGGACCGAGGTGAGGAAGGGATGGAAAAATTCGCTTTAGCACCAAATCTCCTGGTTCAAAGGTTCTAAAACGAACTTTTTTGTCATAATAGCGTGCCATCTGACGTCGATGTCTTGACACACGCAAGTCTGCCTCGTCCCTTTTCTCTTCGATTTCATCAAGGGACTCGAGGAGGAGTGCCCGATTCGTCTTCGGGTCATAATATGTCACCCTGTGAGAAGGAACTTCAAGCTCTACCGGGATTACTGCTTCTTAGCCAAATGAGAGAGAGAAAGGAGTATGACCGGTAGCTGTCTTAAACGTTGTACGATATGCCCACAAAGCCAAGGGCAATTCATCCACCCATTTTGCTTTTGCACGTTCCAATCGCCTCTTGAGGATTGACTTTATGACTTTATTTATTGATTCTACTTGCCCATTCGACTGTGGATGGGCGACTGTAGTATACCTCTTGTCGATCTTGTATTTCTGGCAGAAATTTATGAATTCAGCACCATCGAACTGGGTTCCATTATCAGTTATAATGGTCCTTGGAATCCCAAATCGGCATATGATATTTCTAACCACGAAATTTATCACCTTTCTCGCTGTAATTTTGGTTAAGGGCTCAGCTTCCACCCACTTCGTAAAATAGTCCACGGCGACTATTGCATACTTCGCTCCTCCTTTGGCAATCGGTAGAACTCCGATGATGTCAATTCCCCACATGGAAAACGGCCATGGACTCACCATCGATTTGAGCTGGGTCGGTGGTGCTCTGGGGATCTTGGCGAACCTCTGGCATTTGTCGCAGCGTCGTGAGTAATCAGCTGCATCTTTATTAATAGTGGGCCAGAAATACCCATACCGCAATACCTTTTTTGCTAAAGTCTGACCCCCCGTATGATCTCCACACTCACCTTCGTGTACTTCTCTTAGTACACGCTTGATGTCGTCGTGCGCTATACATCGTAATAAGGGCATAGAAAATCCTTACCGATAAAGGGTATCATCTTGAAGGATGTATCTAGTGGCTTTGCAAACTATGGCTCACCTCTCACTCTTCTTTGGCGGGAGTACTCCATTTCTAAGGAAATTCTTGATTGGGGTCATCCACGACTCCCTCTCCGGTTCAGCTTCGAAAGCTAATTCAATTTCCATTGACTCAAAGTTTGGCGATCCCAACGTCTCAATTGGAACCATTTCGGTTTCCTCCGGATTGTCGGAACTAGCCAGCTTTGCTAGCCGGTCTGCCTTCTGGTTTTCAGCTCTTGGGATATGCGTTATGTTATACCGTTCCAAGTTGCTCAACAGCTCCTCCACTTTTCCGAAATAGGTAATAAGTCGAGGTCCCCAGGCCACAAACTCCTTTTGCACTTGGCAAACGACTATTTTGGAGTCGCAGAATATATCCAATGCCTTTATTCCAAATTCCTTAGCAAGTTTCAGCCCGGCAATTAGGGCTTTATATTCAGAATCATTATTGGTCGCTGAAAATTCTAGTCGCAGAGCATAATATAACGATCGTCCTTCAGGAGTAACTAAGACGACTCCAGCTCCGGACCTTCTGTCGTTCTTGGCTCCGTCTGTGTACAACTTCCATGGATCTAATTTTAATTCCTCCTCTGACTTGACCACCTTGTCATTGATCATCTCTTCCTCCGGAATTGTGAACTCTGCTATAAAGTCAGCCAAAGCTTGCCCCCAGATCGATCTCCGCGGCTGAAAATTTAAATCAAACTGACTTAATTCAATATTCCACTTAATCAACCATCCCGATGCATCAAGTCTTTGCAACACCTGTCTCAGAGGCTGATCAGTGTATATGGTTATTGGGTGAGCTTTAAAATAATGGCGAAGTTTTCGAGAGGCGATTAGAAGGTTGTAAGCAAGCTTCTCAATCCTTGGGTAGTTGCGTTCTGCAGCTGCCAATTTCTTACTTACGTAATATACTGGCCTTTGCACCTTGTCTTCTTCCCGAACCAAGGCGGTGCTAACGGCGTGAGTCGATACTGCTAGATAAACAAACAGCTCTTCATGATCCCCTGGCTTCGACAAAATCGGTGATCTCTCTAGTAAGTCCAATAGATTTCGAAAGGCCTCAACACAGTCCGAAGTCCATTCAAAATTTTTCTTTCCCCTTTTTATCAAGTCAAAAAATGGGACGCATTTGTCTGTTGCTTTGGAGATAAATCTACTCAACGTAGCTACTTTCCCCGTAAGACTTTGGGCGTCTTTGATTCTTCTTGGTTCCTCAATGTTCCTTATCACTGCTATTTGACTGGGATTGATTTCAATCCCTTGAGAGCTCACGATGAAACCTAGAAACTTTCCAAATGCCACCCCAAATGAGCACTTCAAAGGATTTAACTTCATCCGATACTTTTGCAGGATACCGAACATCTCTGCCAGGTCTTGCGTATGGCTGGAGGACTGTCTTGATTTGACGAGCATATCGTCCACATAAACCTCCATAGTATTACCTATTTGGTTATAAAACATCCTGTTCACCAAGCGTTGGTAGGTAGCTCCAGCATTTTTCAATCCGAACGGCATGACCACATAGCAATACAACCCCAAATTTGTAATGAAGTTCATGTGCTCTTGATCGGGCACATGCATAGGAATCTGGTTGTATCCAGAATATACGTCCATGAAAGAAAGAAGTTCGTGGCCTGCCGTCAAATCCATAAGTTGGTATATTCTGGGGAGTGGGAAGCTATCTTTTGGGCAGGCTTTGTTCAAGTCTTAAAAATCAATACATGTCCTCCACTTTCCGTTTGGCTTCTTTACCAAAACAGGATTCGAAATCCAGTCGGGATATGTCAAATCTCTAATAAATCCATTTTCTTTCAGCTTATCCACTTCTTCTTTCAGAGCTGCCGAACTCTCTGGGCCTAGCACACGTCTCTTTTTCTTTACAGGCTGGTGTTTTGGGTTTATACTCAGCGAATGACTCATGATGGATGGTGATAACCCACACATGTCAGCATAGGTCCAGGCAAACACATCCAAGTTTGCTTTCAGAAAGTTAGTCAGTTCTTTGGCTCGGTGCGGATCCAACTGGGATCCAATCTTTAAAACTTTTGTTGGATCAGCTTCATCAATGGGTATATCCGCTGTCGTTTCGTTAGGAGTTGCCTTTTTATCTTCAGGTTTTTCATCTTCTCTGGGATCCAGGTCTTCGCGCATTTCCTTGGGAAACTCCTTCGGGGTTGTTCCCTCTAATTGATACGCTGAACCCTCCTTTGGAGGAGGTGAGGTACCTTTAGTCTCGATGTTGAGTCCCTTCATTAGCATCTTTAATTCAGCAATATAGCAAGCTCGTCCGGAGACTTGATCTCCTCTCATTACTCTTGTTCCGGCTTCAGTTGGGAACTTTAGCAATAAGCACCACGGTGCAATACAAGCCCTGAATTCTGCAAGGGCAGGCCTTCCTAAAACTGCGTTGTAGGGCGAATCTATATCTAGCACTACGAACTGAAGCATTCGTACTCTTCGACGATCCCCTATCCCAACGTTACGGGTAATTCTATATACCCCATTGGAGCTATCGATGCCCCATTGAAGCCTCGGATCCAACCTTCACAGGGCTTCAAATCTCCAGACTCGAGTCTCATTTGATCAAATGACTTCTTAAACAAAATGTTGACAGAGCTTCCATTGTCCACTAGTACCTTATGAACCAGTGTTGGTCCAATCGTAGTTGTAATAACCAACGGATCTTCGGTAGGTGACTGGATTCCGGTATCGTCTCTGATACGGAACACTACATCATCGGACATTGTCTTCTGCTGTTTCACAGGGGTGATGTCTTCCAAATCATCGCAATCATCCACATCTATGTGCTAAACTGCATTAACGTATTGGTCCATTGCTCTGAAACTGTGGATAGCTGGATGGAGTCCACCAACTATGGTGTTAATGACAATCACTTTGCCTTTCTGTTACGCTGTAGGCTTGGGAGCATACTGATTCTGGTTTGGGGCCTGTCCTCCTTGCCCCCAGTCCCTTGGGGCAGCCTTATACTCATCCAACTTGCCTTCATGCAACAACTTCTCAACCACATCTCTCAAGTGTCGAGATTCGTTTGTTGAATGTCCATGAGTTCCGTGAAATAAACAAAATTTTCCGGTAGCGATTTCTTTCTCTGTTGAATCTCGTGGCGGCGGTCTTTTGTATTCCAAAACATTATACATGTCCAAATAAATGTTCTCTAACGTGTCATTCAACGGTGAATAGTTTTCAAATGTCTAGAACCGGGGTCTTTTGTCAGAATTACTTCCTCGGTTCCTGTTTCTCCTATTGCCATTCCCAATGTGGTTGTTGTTGCCCCCGTTTCCATTATTATTGTTTCCATTCTTGTTTCCAACATTTACTTCGGCTTTCCCAGAGCTTTCTCCAGACTGCTTTACGGCAACATTACTTTGAACAACTTCTTTTGAGGCCGCTCCGGACTTCCTCTTTCGGTTTGCCCTTGCTTCCTCCCGTCTTAACTGAATATTGGCCATCTCATAAAACAACTCTCTTGTGGGAGGCGGCTTCCCAGAAAGATAATCTCCAAACTCTGAATCAGGATCAACTCCTTCCATTAAGGCCATCAAGATGGTAGGCTCATGCGGGTCGCTGACTTCTGTTGCAGCTAAATTGAAGCGGTCTAGATACGACTTCAAGGACTCACCCGGCGCTTGCTTAGTTCTCGATAATTCAATAACATTCTTAGACTTTCGGGCGTGAAGTCGGAATTGATTCATAAAACGTTCACTTAGTTCTTTGAAATTCGATATCGATCGAGGAGGAAGTCGGGTAAACCATAGTAATGCTACGTCTTCTAAGTAAATCGGGAAAGCCTTACACTTCACAGCGTCAGCGGCAGCGTTCATAAGCCATGCGTATCGCATCAAATGTTGTCCCGGGTCAGTTCTCCCGTTATATCTGTCCATCTATGGCAAATTAAAACGTCGGGGGAACTAAAAGTCAAGAATGTCATCAGTAAAGGGAGTATGGCTTCGCTCAATACCATAATCTTCATTGGTGTAGTTTCGACTCTCAGACATGATCTGGCGTACCATAGCCCATACGTCAGCATTGGTCAAGGGTCGTTCAAACTCCCTGGCTCTGATGTTCGGGTTTCCTCTGGGCTCCTGATCAGGGGACACCCTCCTTCTTCTAGCGGCTTCTGCTCTGCTTTGCTCCCTACATTCCCGGTCGATCTCGGGAGGAAGGGGCTGAAGCATTTGTCCCTGAGTGGGATTGGTGAGGTTAGGGTCCCTAGGCAAAACATGGGATCCCGCATTGGTAATAGCATAGGCTCTCTCAAGCTCGGATCATTGGGTCCTAGTACACGAGCAGCGTCTTCGCGGGATTCCAAAGATCCGAAAGTCATTTGCTCCAAATTCTGAGGTCGTTCAAGCGGCCTTCTTTCACGGGGCCATTCTTCCTCAGAAGAAGAAGACATATCCATTGCAGTATGATGAACTGGGGATGGAGTTCTTTGTCTGTGGAGTTCACCAATTTCCCTACTCATGATTCTCATATTCTCTTGCATCATAAGATTGGTGTGCTCATGGATTCTCATAGCCTCCCTAGTGCTCTCAAGCATGTCAAGAAGGCGCAAAAAATCTCCTTAGGTGACAGGAGCTGATGGATTGATCTGGTCATTGGTTCTGGTGGCTGGAGTCGGAGCATTTGGAGGGGCTCAAGTAGAGGTTCCAGCATCACTTAGTGTCGGATCAGATCGGAGCAAAGTAACCTGGCCGGATCGGTTCGGGTTGGGGGAGCGCACCTCTTGAATATCCTCTATTTGGTTTGGATCAGAGCTCTCCCTCTGCGATCGGTTCGGATTTCCTGAACCTGTCTGATCCGCTCCCGAACTCTGTCCACGAGACCTCGTCACGACCGGATTTTGCTGATCTTCACCAACTTCATTCCCTCGACTGGTTTGAACTTCCTTGCATTTTCCTTTGGCCATAATTCTTCAACAATCAGCCAACAAGTACTTGAAAGTGTCGAAATTTGGGGATTAACTTCTTTAAACTCAACGGTCCAAAAAGTAGAACAGTAATCCAGAAAAACAGAGAATTCAAATTGTTCTCAGTGAAAGTACCAAAATGTTAGACCAAAAAGTGGTTCTAACACCCAAATTGACTAAAATTAAAATAAAATGAGATCGAAAATAAAAAAAAAGACACAGGATTTTATAGTGGTTCGGCGTTAAAAAGCCTACATCCACTTTGTATCACTTTGTTTGATGATGTAGATGAAAATACAATGAGATTTCACTCAATTTCACTCACTTTTCATATACATTCACTCAATTATCTCAAAATATACTTTGAATGATGATTTGAATTGCTTGGAGTGCCGGAATTCGGTTCTCACATGTATTCAAACTCTCAGAGTGCCAAAAGTCCCTTTCAAATGACCCTTGGGGGTCTATTTATAGGTGGAAACTTCTCCAGAATTCGGTTCGGATCGGGTACACGCGTCCTCCATTCCATGACTATCGGGATCGGATGAGTTCTGGTGTTGCCAGCACATCAAGTTAGTGGCCATCGTGGGTAGAAAGTGGGTGTAACTGCCCCGAATATTCAGGAGATCGTGGTGCGGAGTAGCAGGGTGCACTGGGTTCGGATCGGATGAACCATCATATGGGGATCGGATCGGCCCCATTTCCTCTGATTCAATCCGAATGCTTTCCTTCCCTCATTGTCTTGCTTCTGGTTTGCTTTTACTCCAATAATTCCAATCCGAACCGAGCGTAGAACATAGTGTCCTTCATTTACCCATCTTCTAATTTCTTGACTTTGTGTTGCCCAGTTCACAAAGTAGGCTAACAGTGTTCTTTCAGTACACCTTGTTCTTTCAGTAAGAAACAATAAACTTAACAGAAAACAATAAAATGGGAATACAGTAAAACAAGAAAACAATACAATTCTTTTATAAATTCAAATGCAGCATGTCTTATTCTTTCAAGAGATAGTAAACCATGATTTTCTCTATAAGCAGTCGAACAAGCTATAGAAATCATCTAATTTTTTTACCCATATACACAGAAATGAACGGTGAAAACTCTAAAAAAAACACAGGCAATACACAGCTATGAAATTAACAATACATAGCTAAAAACTATCTATGTTCATACACCAAGATCAAGAACAGTTGAAACAGTACAATGAACAGCTAAATATATTTCGATTCCATGTGCAAATTCAGACGAGGACAGTTTCTTTACATTTAAAAGGAAAATCGAATACAAAATCTATAACAGACAAATTGAACAGCATATTTATCTATTCATATACATAGTAAATCCATATACAGCTGCATGACAGGACTGTTTTCATATATTTAAAAATCCAAACAGAAAATCTATATTACAGGTTCAAATCTCTGAATTGAATTAACAACTCAGCCTCACCTCACAAGTTTGATCATTGTTTTTCTTTGAACAGACCAACCGTACTGAATACAATACAAAATTCAACCAAAATATTTGCTAACCTATCACAGATCTATCAATACTCCCATCACCAATGTACGAGGAAATTTGAAAGGGAAAGAAGAAAAATGGCATCAGCCTACAGTAGCAGCACTACCTAGGATAAGACTATGATAGACAATGTTCTCATCTAAAAATCATCTACACTATAAATACGCATCACGCAGTATGCTATTCATCCATTCCAGTAACCATTCGAACAAATACAGTAAAGGGAGAAATTTTTTTCGAAACACTGAAAAATCGAAACACGATTATTACAGTAATCAAAATTGAGTTAATGACTTATCTGTATTCGTGGGTGTACGCGCTTCAAATCTATATGCTTTTGATGGACTTCCTGACGAATTTGTTTGGAGATAATGACCTAGGGTTCGGTCATATTTGCGAGACGGAAGCTTCGATTTGGTTGTCTTTAGTGGATGTGGGAAGGAAGCTTCTGTATTTCTGGAGGATTTTGGGGTTGATCAGCTAAATTAAGGAGGCATGATAAGTTGTTGAAAATGGACTAGTAGAGGGTTTGCAGATTGATCGAGGGGGAAGATCGAAGTGACTGATCGAAGCAAGGTTGCATAGGGAAGATGAGATGTAGCTGATTTCGTTTTCTACCCGAAGGAAGGAGGGGGAAAAAGGGAATCTAGGTGTCGTCGTGGAAGGGTTTATTTTTGAGGCGGCGGATGAGTTGTGACAAGAAGGAAATCCGATGGGTTTTTAAGTGGATAAGAGGGATGCGGTTGTATATTTCATGATGGGCTGAACTAATAGGGTAAGGCCCAAGTTTTATTATTCGTTTGGTTTGGTTAATTCAAATGAAGCGTGAAGTCTGAAGGATCCAAGGTTTGGAAACAAGAAGAGGGGTCACGCGAGAACACAAAGGAAGGAAGAAATTAGTAGGCCCATTTGTTGAACGTAAGGTCTGAATCTACTAACTAGTTAAGTTATAATTAAAATGATTAGTTATAACTAAAAGTGATTAGAGATTTAATTATATATTTAGTATATTATCTTTAATTTAAAATTGGTATTAACTTACAAAAGTGAATGTGTGCAGGTTAATGTAAACAAGGCAGGAGAAAGGGATAGTGCGGACCATATTTTGCTTTAAAACTCGTGAACGAAGTATATATATAATCTACAATCACTATTTAAAGTCGATTAGCGTTATTCATCTATTAATCTATCTAATTATTTCTAGATCGAAGAACCTTGGGGAACCCTAGAATGAAGTAACAAGCGGGAATTTTGTTATCGGCTATTGTTTAAGTATCAACGTAATACAAATAACCTTAAATCATTATGAGTTATGTAATTAATTTTATTTAAAATTGTATTAAGTTAAAACATTTATAACTCTCACATATATGAACAGAATTGGGCCAGATCGGTTACGCTGAAACCATGCCGACGAGCTCAACATCATGAAACGGTTCTGGGCGAAAATAAAAACAACAGAGATTTACAGCTAATTTAACAATTGTTTAATTTAACTGTAACCGAACCGTCTCAGCGATAATCAAATCAAGGTGAGTTAAACTCGCTCAGTACTTTCCATTTATATTTTATAAAAATTGGGTTTTTATTTTATTTGCTCTGTTTGCTAGTGGTTGACTGGTTGCTAATACTATAATTATTTGTTGATATAACTGACGAAATTAAACCGTTGTTTAATTTTGTTAAAATACGAAATCGTTATTCTAACGATTTGTCCCAACAAAGGTAATATACCTTGTTGGTTACGTTTATAAAATAAACGTGTTTACATTGTTTGAATTACTTGTGGTTTAGGCAAAAGGGCAGTTATTTATTGTTATCAGTTAAATGAAACTGAATGATCTGATTTGAGATAACCAATTTGAATACAGGGAAGGACAAGTTGGAGGGATCCAACCGGATTCCTCATATACATTATTTATTTTCATATTATCATATGAAATGTCATGTTTGGGTGATTGATTTGATTATTGATCATTGATTGGAAATTCAACCTGTGTTTGGTTTTAACCAATGGGCAATATTGGTAGAGTAATCGGCAGTAAATGGCCTAAAAGTAAATTGTTTTATTTATATCGATTTATTGTCGGGTGTATTGATAGAAGTGAAATTATAAAATTTATTTATAAATAAAGATAGATTTGAAATATATATTTTGAATAAAAGTTTATAAAAAGGAAATAAATGTTCTTTATTTATTATTTAAGTTATAATTAATTATTAATGGATTTAATAAAGTAAATTCTGATATTAATCAGATTTATAAACAAGTGATTAGAGATTAACCTAATTGTTAAATTGGGATAATTGGTTTGGTAAGGAACTATTACATGGGATTATTTAAATTAATTATATTATTAATTAATTTAAAGTGAGAAATAATTGGAATCGATTAATGAGATAACCGTGCCTTGAATTGACCACTGTAACTGAAATTGATTATTAAATTAGTTTTGATTTGAGTTAATCTAATAAATAGTTAAATGAATATTTTTAATTTTAGTAAGATTTTAAAAAGGGATATACTATTTGTTTTAGTTAATAAAGAAATTAACTACGGAAATGGTTAGTTATTAAAGTAAATTATTATTTTAATTAGTAATAATTTAGGGAATTGCATTTTGATTGAAATTCATTTAAGAAGTAATCGAAATTGGAATGAAACCAAATTGAATGGTGAAAAGAGTTATGAACGGTTTTATATTTAAAACCCAAATTTTTACAATGAAGTTAAAAAGAGGAATTTGAGCGAACACGATGGCTTAAATCATGTTGACTTGATATTTGAATTAAGTTAAAAAGAAAGTGAGATGGAAAAGGTTTAGATTAAATTAAAATGTAATTGAACAAGGTTAATAAAAAGCGATGAGGGGTTATATCGTTAATTTTGAATTAACGTTACTGAATAATGGGGCTAAGTAAAATTGGGAAATTGAAATAGAAAAAATTCAAGGGGGTAATGATTGAACGGATTTGAAAAGGATTTGGTGAAATTGAATTTGGTAAAAGAAATGGGTCATCGGATTTTGTAAACAAATCTGAATTGTGAAATGAATTTGTTTAATAGGGTAGAGGTTAAAAAGGTGCAATTTATAAGAATTACTTAACTATTGAATTAAGAAATAATGTTACATTAGAGGAAGAGAATTTGAAAATGGTAAGATGGTTTTATGAAACCGTATTTGAATAAAAACAGTTAAATGGAATTTGTTTTGAGATTGGAACGAAATATTGGTTTTTGGGATTATAACTCATATCTACCTTATGATATGAACATTATTGATCAAGGTCTTATAGGTAATTTAAATACCCCAACTTGAACGACTTCAGGATTATCTAAAGACGATTCTAGCATGTAGTGGTAAAGGAAGTTGATTAAAATTTGTTATTTCCATTAGAGAAATAATAATACAGCGTCTGTGAAAATTTGGAGAATATATAAGGAGAGTTCTGAAGTAAAAAAGGGAGTTAAAAAGGTGTGAAAATATATATATAACACATAATGATGATTCGAAGTAAAAGGAAAATAAAAAGGGGTTGTGTGAAAATATAACGATATTTCGAGTTAGAAAAGAAACGTAAAGTTAAGTACTATTCTATAAGGATAAGCACGGGTTATTGTTTTCAAGTAATGAAACAAAGATATTTCATAACGTTGTTTCACAAGTAATGAATTGAATTGATTTCCCAATATTAGATAATAACGTGGCCAATGTTTTGAAAGTGAAATAGAAAACTGGATATGATATTGGATTTTCTAAGTATTAAAATGAATTGGTTTAAAGAATAATCTTATGATAAATAAGTAGCGAAAAACTATATTCATAATATCGAAATATTTAAGAGTTTTAAATTTACATTTGTTTTAAGTAAAGGGCCAATTGATGTTGAATACTGAACTAGTGAACCTATTGTGTTATCATGATTGAATCACTGTTTCTTTTGATAGTTAAATCACCGACTATCAAATCTGTCCAATACGATTGTTGGTACGGTAAGTCCGGGATCAAATTTATACTCGAAAACCATTCTGACCAACAAATGCACGAAGATATTAGAAGATGATCGAGATGGAGCACTGAAGACCGTAGATCTTCATAAAATGGAAGAACTAATAATCTTTGGTCTGCAGCCAGAGATGTACTGTGGTTCTGTCGTGGTTGAAATCTACGGGTTACAAGGACTTCTCGCTACTGATCCATGGGGTGATTCCTATATTGGACGCAGTAGGAGAGTGCCTTCGGTTCAACCTGTTCCTGGGTGACTTGTATGGACGGATGTTTGACAAAGTATTTCCAAAGAGATCATGTACGTTGATTTTTACAAACGTATTTCTGTTAGTGGCGAAGAAGGGCACTTCTCTTAGCTTAACGACCAGAGTATTTTTGTGGACGTCAATTAGTGATATCTGGCGGATCTGACTATGTGGCATTCAAAGTGAATGATGACCAGGTGTTCCAAAAGATAATTTGAACCTCAAGCCTCACAACCGGGAAATGACATAAATCGGGCAGGCAGCATGGTCGCTCCCATTATGGTGTATAATCACCTATCTAAAGAAATTCCTTTTGCTTCTTTAACCTATTTCGATGTTGTCCCTTTTCGGGAAACGGTGGTTTGATCCCAACCGTTGGTGATATACATTCGATACACTCAAGCGAAATGAGCGGTCGATCATGTGAGGGCCAGGTTGCAAGACGTTCTTGTTGAACCCAGTGTATCCATCTCTAGAGATACACTATCAGCAGGTAGTCCCATACCTTGTCATAGTCGGAATCAAATCTCCAATAAGCGCCTGTGGTTTTGATTGTATATTATATATGTGGAGCGTGAGATGCAAGCGTTCCACTAGATTGATATTTACTTGTATTTAAACACTATTATAATATCAGAAAAGATATTGATTTCGAAAATGTTTTGGGTTATCGTAAGGGGAAAAAGTCCGTATTTATGTGTTGTCTTACGGTTATCATTTCCTTTTGGAAAGATTTTGAACTTTAAAATCAGGTTGTGTGATACTCTTAATACTGTGTGAGTTTTTCTCACTCTGGTTCACCAGACTGACCCGGTGTTTTGAAAATGCTCGTGTTAGCCCGGGGTGTACAGGTCCACGTTATCAGATGCTGCGTAGTCCAGAGACGAGCTAGAGATGTTCAGACATATGATATTATATAGCTACTATTCCGCTGTATGTTGTGTCTGGTACAGATTATTATAACTGTCCAGATATGTGATGTACTCTGATATTGTAAGTATTTTTAAAAGCTCTCAATTAAAGATTTAAATCTATATTATATTTTATTCTACTGCGACGTGAGACTCTGATTCTATGTTGTGTTGGTTCTTCTTCTTCTATTCTAATATTTCTTTCTTATCTCACCCTCTAATTTCTTTCTATAAACGTTCTAGTGTTTTCGGTGTTTGGAAGGTCGGCATGAGGTACAGAATTGTATATATGCCGATTTCCAGGGCCGAAAATCCTTGGGTCGTTACATGCACCATAGTCGGCCCGATCCATCAACACTAGCTTAACTTGACCAGTCCAAGCTTTCACATTCCATGACACAACCACTCAAGCCCATGCCGACCCGATCCATCATTCTGGTAGATCCAAGCTTGCCTTGACCCAAATCTTCCATCACCACTGATCTAGCTCTCCATTGATTCATGTGATCCAGCTTTCCACTGATCCATGCGATCCATCCATTTCTTGCACCACACTCCAGGAGCCTAATGCTTTCCACGTCACCACCAATCCGATCCATCAAAATACGAGCAATCCATCACCCGATCAACTTTTTGTGAGTCGATCCAAGCCTTCCATCATGCCACGTAATTGATCCACACAATCTACACTTTAACGACGAACATATATGCATCCTTCTCCACCAAAGCGACCAATTTCAATCAAAAAATCAATAACAAACGTTAGCACAATAATTAATCATCATTCAATCATATGAAATTCACAAAATCATGATTAAACAATGAATGAATCAACAAGTGGATATAAACTTGCATAAACATAGAGTTAACATACGAATTTACCATTATAATCTTGTTAGATTAGATCCTATGGTGATTCAAATGAAAATAGACTTACCTTCATTGGATCTAGGTGAAAAAGGCTTGAAATGATGAAAATAAGATCAAACAAACCCATATATTCGATTGAATCCATGTGAGAGATGCTTATCACTCACCAAATCCACAAAATAGCTTGAAATCAATGAATCATTAATCCAGACAACGAAGAACAGCCTCTGAATCAATCTATTTTATGTGATCTAACCTTCATTGATGTAGATCTTCAATCTTCTTATGTAAATCTATGAATTAAATGAAGTTAAGGTGTATTTGGTTGAGCCAGAGAATCACAATCACCCAACCAAATGAGAGAATAAAGAAACTAAACCATTCTCCTTACCTTTACCCCTCTATTTATAGCCAACAGCCCCTAGCCTTAATAGGCCTCACTAATCATCCCACTAATGACTAATTAGTCTGTCCATAAAATATGTAACACTAAATCAGTGATTCCTCCCAAAATGCCTAGCCAAATCTTTAATATGACCACTCTACGGAATTGAAAACACCATTTCCAATCCAATGAAATCAATCCCGGCAACTGATTCGATCCCACCCAAAAGTTATGCCTTGTACAAAACTAACAAGTGTAAAATGGTCACAAATAAAATTGATAAAAACATGGACATGTCCCACATCCCTATGAACAACATATCAAAATATGAGAATGATCCAACCTTAGGAGAATTAAATAAAAATATTTTACGATCCTCTAATACGTAAAATGTGGGTCGTTACATCTTAATATGCCAACACCTTGAGGAGATCCTCTACTTGGATCACAATGACAATTATAAGGTAATGACACTCTTCTACCATGTGCAAGTTCCACTTGTAATCTACCGCCATCCAAACTATAGTGTACCACAAATTGCATCTTGAGCATCACCCATATCGTCAAACTCTATGAATGCATAACTAGGAAGACTTGTAGGAATCTTCAGGTTGATTATCACAATTCGTCCATACTTGTAAAGCAAATCTTCAGCCTCTCTTTCTCAAATATCACCAGGAACATTTCCAACATACGGAACTCTATCATTATTCTAGCCAATCATAATATCATATGTAATATGATCGTACGATTAGAGATAAATGATGTTTAGGATTTCTAATTCTTTCTCTTTCAAGGTCAGGTTTCATAAGGAGGACAATGGAAGCTTCTTGGGTTGGAGCTTAGGCGCAGCCTCGATGAAGATGGGTCGTGCAAGGAACATGGTCGAGTGTGTGAGCAGGTGCAGCTCGGGTCAACGGGGTGCTGATAAGGGGTGTGGTAGTTGGAGAAACCAAAGGCGGTGACTGGTGGTAGGGCAAAGGAGCGGTGATGGTGAGGTAAAAGTGGATATAGTCGAATGACATGAGGGCTTCGGTTTTGTGCCATTATTTTTTTTCTATCACAAGCTTTCGAAAAACGTAAAGAAGAGAAAGGTGGAGAGAAAGGCAGAACGTGTATTATTTTGAACAATCTTTTCTTATACAATTTAAGCTTTTGAAAAAGTAAAGAAGAGAAAGGTGGGGAAAGAGACGCAGAACATGTATTAGTGTAAATCGAACCACAAAAATATCCTATTGACTTTTTATAAAAAAGTTACTCATTCTTAATACCGCATTTTTGAATTCAACTCAGCATATTTTAGTGTATACTCTTAGGTCATCACGGTAGATACATGTTGCAAAGTTTCAAATTTAAACTCATCGCTCTAGTTATCCTTTCTCTGTAATTCTTCCATTCTTCTGATTATCCTACCTCTGTAATTCTTCTTTTGTACTCTTATTTATCTCTATAAATGTCTTTATAATACATCTGATGTAACTGCATAGCTCGAATATATGTTTGTAGTAATGTTCATATGGATGTTGTCATCAAAATCAATACCTAGGGTATTAATAGCGATATAATAAACAACAACTTGATGTACATGTTGTAATAAACTCTTTTACAACTAACATAAAATATTGTAATTTGGTAAACATACGCCAAACCCATTTTAAAACATTTTATAACTATTGCAAGATATAACTTTTTTTAAAAGGCTTTATCCTAGTATATTAATATAGAATTAAACTTTCAGAAATTAGAATACACAAAATTCTTTAATTTGAACAGTCACTGATATGTTCATAAATGTGTAAATAATGAACAACTGCAATAGATATTTCTTGGTTACAAGTATCAAGATATACAAAAAATATGAATATAAATACATATGGATTATTACACAAAGGTTATCACATCAATCAATAGCGCTGACATTGTATCGTTAAATGTAAAATAGCATAAAAGAGAAAATATTTGATATAACCTTTGTTGCCTCTTTGGATATATTTACATTTTTTGTATAACATGATAAGTAGGTTTTCATAGTTTTTCTACAAAAGTATATTAGAGATCAATTAATAATCAAATAGATGTAATAAAATAATATATAGCTGAAGACATAACAACCAACAAAAGAGTAAAAACTCCGTGTTTTGAAATTTTGAACTAGAATTTCAACACTTCTATGTTCATGTATTTCAACAGGAAGTGAAAATACATTCATATAATTCAAACATAATAAATTTAGAGCTGTAGCTGTTTGACTTGCTTAGAACAGTTTATTTTAAAAAATAGTTGGTGAAATACACAATACCCTAACATCAAAACAAATATTATTTTACAAACCTGACCAAAAGTGCCAAACCTGACTCGTCCCTTAGAGATCAAATGTTCCAATAAGCGTAGCCAACACAATCTGAACATGAAAAAATCCTAAGACTGTTTTAGTTGACCAAAATGTAAATAGTTGAAAGTAGCACTAGTAAGAACTATAAGTAATATGAAAAGTAATGGATACCTCATAATGCTTAAGATAGTTTTAACATGTCCTTTTTTATTTTATTTTATTTTGTATAGAAGTATCATCTATGTAAATAACGTATGTTTTATACAACCTAAAGTAAATCTTACATGTTAACACATCATTATCCCCAATTCATCCCAACACAAGATCATAACACTGAAGATATGTTAGGAAAATATAATATGATTAGTGTACCGGATTTCTTTTATAGCTAATATAAATTATGTTATAGTGGCATAGTAAGAATCTCAAAATAGGATAATAAATAATAATTAGTATATATGTTCTAAATTTTCATTAATGTTCAGTTAAAGAAACCACATGTACAATGTAGTATCCTGCATTTTTAATAATAAAAGTAATCAAAATAATTACAGAAATGATTAATAGTGAAAAATGAACATTTTTGGAATTTTCAGAATTTGGCTATGAAAAACCATTATGTTCGTATCAATTTTCTGATTGATTTACCAATATAATATGTTACGAACGGAGTTCATATGGAAAAGTTATTAAAGTTTGAAGTCTTGTATCGGAAAAATATTTATATGTGTAAATGTGCGTAAATATGTTCAATTTAAAATATGTTCACGTATTTACTCAAGGATTGTCTTTGTTTGAATTTAAAATTAAATGTGTGTCAAAAAAGAAATAAAATAAGGTAAATAAGGAAACCAGAATAACGTTAAAAACTAACGTTAAAAAAATTAATCATGCACAATCAAAACAGGAAGGAAGACCTGGCCCAACGTGTTAGGGTCGACCCATGTATTGGGTGGGTCGACCCATTTGTCGACCCACTTATGGGCTGGATCGACCTAGGCCAATTTTGATGACGTGTTCATTGTGTTCTGGCGGCCTAGATTTGGTCTCTTTGAATCATACGGATGTGGTTCATTTGGACATCTATAAATAAACCTACAAGGCTAGCCGTCAAACTCATATTTTTCTGAGTGGGTGCGGAAGCCCTGTCATTCCCTTTCCCCTCTAATTCTTCATAAAAATAAAATATTAGATTAAGGCTACCTGATTCAAGATTTAGAGGCAAATGTTATAAATTTAAGATTTTATGGCCAAATTCTCTGTACATACGAGGAAAGTTCTTCGGGTCTGAATTCAAATATTTTATTTTATTCTTTTTGAATTCAAATTTATAAATTCATGAAAATACAATTTTTAGGTTCATATAAGAAAGATCATGGATAACAAATTTAAATCCAAATCAGATCCAGAACATGGAGCGCAAATCCAAGATAAGTGGATTTAAATCATGCTTTTTAACTATGGTATATATCACCTTTTGATTCTTGTTAAATTAATAAGACATTTTCTTAGTGTTTTTTCTCCTTTCTACGTCGAATTTTACAATTTATGTTGAATTTTGGTTATGCGAGAAATATGCATAAATCTGTAATATTGACATATATGTATATGACTGAATTATGTGCCTAATTTTATGCGACTAATTATAATCCTTTTTGTTTTCACGCGTTGGAAAATATAATTTAATTGGAATTATGAAGAAATGAGGATTTGATAATTTAAGGCTAAAAGAACATGCAATCAAAGGGAGTTTGGACTAAAAATGGACAAATCTGAAAAAACTTGACAAATAACGGTGGCATAAGTTGATATAAAATAATTAATATTATGTACAGCAAATTTGTAACTGAATGTTAAATCTGAGAATTTAAATATTTGTTAAAGTTACCATTTGGATTTATAATGGAATGAATATAGAAATTGTTGGGATTGAAAGAAGAAGAGGTATGGTCTAACTATGTTTAAATTTACTGTAGTTATGTCAAATTGAGAACATGAATTTATGTATAACGACAAAATTATGAAGTTAGAAATATCTTAGATTGATTGGTTAGGAAAAAGGGAATATATTTCATAGTTTGGTTTGTAAGAAAAATGGAAAACATGATTGCAAGCGTAAAAAGAAATAAATGCACGAATTAGTCTGAAATAGGGATTTAGCCACATTGCGCATTTTCCAATAGCCTAAAAATAATATCTTGTAATTATGGGTTTTTATTGTTGTAATTATCTTAAAATATAAAAATAGATTATTGTGCGATTTCATTAACCAATCAATTTGACACAGGCCAAACTTCCTAAAAGAATAAATTGCAAAGACGGAAAAAACAAGGGAAACATAACTAAAAGAGGTTATATAAAGAAACGAGTTAAGAAATCTGATTAAACCCTTGATAAATTAGAAATGAATGTAAAATATTACGATAATTGTTCGAAGAGAAAAATGAATCATAATAGGCAGTTTGGGTTACAATATGAAGGTAATAACTAAATGTGAAAAGAAGAGTTACTATAAATGAATTTAAAGTGTAGACGAAGTTTAATAAGCATAATTATATGGCTATATTTTTATGGTGAAAGTAAAGACAATAACCTGAAATTTGTATTTTAAAATGAAATGAAATAAGATTGGCTTATTATAAAGCACAGTCATAAACTTAGTAAGCACAATTCTATGGTAATGGTTCTATGGTAAAATCAAAATTATGATATAGAAATTGTAATTTAAAAGTGAAACGAAATAAGGAAAGTTTATTATAAATGAACTTAAAATCATTGATTAAGATAATAAGCAAACTTTTTATGGTGGCTTTATGATTAGGCAATTCTATGGTTATATGGTGGCCTTGTGATTAAGCAATTCTATGGTTATTCCATGATTCTATGATAACTAATAAAGTTGATAAACAAGTAAATAAAATTCAGATTAAATGGACTAAATAATATTGTAAATCAATGAAAAGAAAAGTAAGTAAAATGCATAATGGTAAATTAGACATAAAGTCTAATTAAATAACGAACAATATGCTTTTGGACCAGTCCAAAGAAATAAAGGGCCCAATGGGGCAAATCATTGTAGCTGTCCAAAGACATGGTGGGAGCACGTCCAACTTAATATTCAACGAAACTAGAAAGAAGTTCGAGACTTCTACGGGATGTGAGGATGCTCTGAGGTAGCCTCTGGGGTAGGCCTAACGAAGATGTACCCCAAGGGGCAGGTCTGTACGGTTCCATCCATAGATAAGTCTTGGTTGCATATATGTCGAGGGCAACCAGAAGACTAATGTGATGATTTTTAGGATTCAGAGGCTGCCATGGCTCCGAAAGCAGGCTTCGTGTGCAAGACCCAATAAGGATAGTAAGTCATTGGATACCTATTGTGTTTAATCGGAGCGAGTACAAGAAAGACTGGAGCTAAACTAACAGGCTAATGATCTTTCACTATCAAGACATTGGATGAGGGACAAGACCAATTTGGATATTTAGATTGTTTGTTAAGGGCACAGTTACTTAGCTCTTGAGATGGTCTTTCATTAGTTGGAGGGGATGAGTGGGACTATAGCCACCGAGAAAAGAGATAGACCAAATCTATGGATATCTATGCTGTATGCGTAACGAAGATGTCCTTTACAGATGTAGAAATCCCCCAACTGAGTTATTGAGTTTTATAGCGAAACTCAGATAGTAGCTAGTATATTTTTCTAGCATGACGATAGAGGCTTAGTACGCTTTCGCAACATGGCCTAGCATGCTTTCATACCATGGCGATGGGAACTTAGTGTACCTTTGTAGCATGGTCTAGTACGCTTTCGTGACGTGGCGACGAAGATTTGGTACATTTTTGCAGCGTGGCAATGGAGATCACTCGAGAAGGCTATTATGGGGAGTACTTTGAGATGAAGAGCATATAGCTATATTTATATGATTTATTAGGTTAACTTACTTAAAAGTATAGCGGTATGATTTATGCAAAAATCGAAAGTGTAATAAACTCAACCAACCTAATAAAGTTAGTCAACGATAGAACGGTATATGTAGTTTTATTCTTAAAAAAATACAAAATTTTCATTCACTAGAACTTTTTTCTGGCCCCCTTATCATAATAAACCCGCATGTTGGACAGGTAGTAGAGATTATACAGGTTAGAGACACTTGCTAGCCAATGTCATTATTATGGCGAGTATTTACTTACTGTTATATTTTATTTGTTCCACTGTGAGATATTTTATTGTAAATTCTGATATATTTATCTTTACATTTCTATAGGATAGCAGACAAACCAACTTGAGTTTCAGTGGACTTGGATTTTAAAGTTTTGCAAAAAAATCAGACCTGTTGAGATTTGGATTGTTGCATACCATATCAGTATGGTTATGCTAAAAGAATTCGATAACAAGAAGTAATGAAATTTTAGTTAAACAAAATAATAGCCTAAGGAACAAAGATGACCAATTACAAATAGTTGTCTTGTATATTTTTGCAAAAAACAAAATATACAAGACAATTTAATTAAGATCAGACAATTCCCCTAACTATTGATGGAAATCTTCAGGAAATAAGTATGTATTAAAAAGTTAAACAAGAAACTTGGAGAAAAGCACATAAAAACATAGTTTTGAAAGAAAAATAGGAAGAGAAAACAAAGCTTTACGGGATTACTCATGCATTGATATTGTGACAATTCCTTGTACGGATATAAGGCCTTGCGTAAAGATAATTCCTATAGATTATGAACTTAGCCTTTGGGCCAGCAATCAGCACTTGAAAAAGTGTAGATAGTTTGTAGAAATAATGTGTGCATATTGAGGATGCTTATTTTCAATACATTACACCATAGATGGCCTACTTCAATGAAATTGCATGATGTTGCTAGCTTTGTAATGATAGCTAGGCTGATTTTTGTCTATTACAACATTCGCTTCAAAATGTTAGCATAGATATCAACACTATATTGCAATAGCTATAGATTTATAAAAATATTATAAAAAATGAGAGCGAGCTGGAAAAAAAGAGGGATGAAATAATTTTTAACGCAGGAAGCAAAAACAAAGTGGCAAAACACTTAACAAAATATTGAAGGATTTCACTCGAGCACTTAATTAAATACTCCACCGCTCAACCTCTCAGACACTAAAACACTCTCACTCGCAGGATCAATTAGGGCTAAAAGTTCAAGTTTACAAGCTTAACTGGGGTTGATTAAGGCAAGTTCAAGTTCAATTAGGGTTCATTTAGGTTTCAAATTTCAGTTAGGGTTTCGATTTAATCTGCTTCTTAAGGAATCAGTCAATGTATATTTCAAGTTTTTCCTGATTTGATTGTTGTGTTGCCTAATTTACTGATTTACTTGTGAGTTCAAGTGTAATCATATTCCTGATTTTATTATTGTGTTTGTCTTTGTAACAAACTTATGTTGAAAAGTGCTTAAAAAACAACAAACCCTATACTTAGTTACTTAGTTATTGCTTGTGGCAATATTTCTTTTTTGCAACTGTCATGGTCTGTTTCTAAAACCGACCTTAATTTTATTTTTTAACTGTTGATAATAGGCTATTTATGTGGAATTTATATTGGTTATTATGTGTTTGTATGTGGTAAGTGAGCGGCGAAGCACTGACTTGGAAGTAGTCACTTAGGATATTCCCCTGTTTTGTTAGTTCATATTTTTCTAGGACTTGTTGCGTATGTTATTTGTGTGCTAAATTTGTTATTTATGCTATGTATCCCACTTTTTAAATATTACAGATATGATTTTTTTTGCCTTATCGTCATGGATAAATGGTATTTGTGTATGTTATTTGTGTATAAATTAGTGATGAACGACGAGGAAAAATATTGGGAGGACTTCCTAAGTTCAGTGAAAGATATATCGATGGGGTGAAACTTATTATTCAAAATACTTTTTCTAGATTCGCTATAGGTGATGAAATTACATGCCCTTACAAAAAGTGTCATAATCACAAGTGGCATCATCAAGAGGTAGTTTACAACTATCTGATTTGGAATGGTCCATCTGCATTGTACGTGAAATGGATTTATGAGGTTTCCTCTCTAGATCCTGAAAGGAGCGATAACGATATGGATCGTGAAGCGGGAATAAATTTTGGAGATAATCTCGATGAGATGTTGCATCGTACTTATGGAAATATGCAGAACAATGAAGATGGATCTTCTGATGGAGAAAATGGAGTAGATGTCGATGCTAGAAAATTTCATCATCGTGTTGAAGAAGGAAAGCAGCCACTATATCCCGAATGTACTAATTTTTTATGATTAAGTTTCATCGTCGGGGTTTATTCTTTAAAATGCCTACATAGAATCATCGAGCCAACATTTAGCAATTTATTAGAGTTGCTAAAAGAAGCTTTTCCACAAGCCCACATTCCTTTATCTTTCAATGCTATGAAAAATATCATTAAAGATTTAGGCCTCGATTACCAAAGAATTCATGCATGTTCAAATGACTGCATGCTATATTAGGCAGAAAATTAAAAGGAAAGTAGATGCAAAACTTGTGGTGTTTCACAGTAGGCTATAGCTTAAAAGAAAGCGGGTGTTGACAATGGTCCGGAGAAGCCGATTCACAAATTATCAACAAAAATGATGCGTTATTTTCCACTAAAACCAAAGATGCAAAGGATGTTCATGTCCAAGGAGTACGCAGAACTAATGATATGGCATGCCATGAGACGAAAAAATGATGGCAGACTTCGACATCCAGCTGATGGCGAGGTTAGGAAGACGATGGATGCCAAATACCCTAAATTTTCATCTGAAAACAGAAATATCAAGTTAGAAGTAGCAGCTAATGGATTCAGTCCTTTTTGTACAATGATTACACTTCATAGCACATGGCCAATCGTATTCGTAAATAATAACCTTTCACCTTGGTTATGCATGAAATCAGAAAATTTGATACTTTCAACCCTTATCCCTGGTCCAGAGTACCCAAAAAACAACATTGATGTCTACGTGCAGCCTTTTATCGTAGAATTGAGAGAATTATGGGATCTTAGCATAAGAACTTATGATGGCTTCACTGGTACTAATTTCACATTACGTACAAGCATGTTATGGACGATCAATGACATTCCGAGCTATGCAATGTTATCTGATTGGAGCACAAAGGGTTATTTAGCTTGTCCCGTATGCCATTTCGAGACTTCTTCAACATACTTGAAATATAGTAAAAGAATGTGCTACATGAATCACAGGAAAATTTTAGATCCGAAACACAAGTGGAGATTTGATAAGAAAAGGTTCAATGGTGAAATTGAAATGGGAACATCTCCGGGAACTTTATCTGGGACTGACATTGAAAATTTGTTGGTTGGTTATGAAAATATTTTTGGGTAGAAAGAGGTCAAGAAGCATAAAAATGAAACCCCTTTTACAAAGAAGTCAATATTTTTTTATTTACGATATTGGAGTCAAAATATATTTTGACATAACCTTGATGTTATGCACATAGAGAAAAACATTTGTGATAACATACTTGGTACTTTACTAAATATTGATGGGAAGTCGAAAGACTATTTAAGTGTTCGATTTGATTTACAAGAGATAGGCATCAGGGAGGTCCATCATCTGGTTCTATCAACATATGGGAATTACCTTGAGATCAAGGTTGCCATATTTGAAATGACGAACAAGGAGAAAGAAATATTTCGCTCGATGTTGGAGAATGCTAAACTACCTTATGGTTATGAAGCTAATATCAGCCGGTATGTAAACAAGAAAGAGAATAAAATTACACGATAAAAGAGCCAAGATGCTCATTTTTTCTCCATTTATTACAACAATTTTCTTTGAAAAAATATATAAAAACATGAAGTTGCAGTGTCTATGATAAGATTATGTGCATTTCTAAGAAGTCTTTGGAGTAAAATTATCAATTTGGTTGATCTCAAGATGCTACAAAAGGAAATTATGGAAATTCTTTGTCAATTTGAGATGACATTCCCAAATGCTTTCTTTGATACAATGGTGCACTTGGTAGTTCATTTATGCAAGGAAATTGAATATCATAGACCTGCACATGTTCGTTGTATGTTTCCTATTGAGCGTTATATCTATAAACTGAAATCATATGTTTGCAAAAAAGTAAACCTGAGGCGTCCAATGCTGAAGGCTATATTGCAAAAGAATGTTTGATATTATGTTCAAGGTTCTTAGGCGGCGATGGAGCAGGAAAAATGAAATTTGAAACCTGTCCACGGAATCTTGAATATCCTACTGGCACAAGAAGAAACAAAGACGGAAAAGCTATTCATCTTAAAGATTCTCAATGGACATCATGTTACCGTTACATTCTATTCAATTATGGTAACAATGAAATAGAGAGTTTACTTGAGTAAGTTTTTAAGTTTTATTTTTATTTTGGTAAGTATTGAAGAATTAGAAAATTTGTTTCTATCTTTTATTAGCCAGGTCTTTATTCTGGGGAACATCGTGTGACACCCCACGTCCGTTAATGTCACTCATTAAGAAAATGCATTAAGTTTCGTGAAGCTTATAGGTAAACAGAAACAGAAATATTACAAGATAGATATAAATTAACAATGGAATTTAAAACTTTATTATGCAGAAAACATCGTGGTTCAAAACATGGTTACATCATGATTTTGAAATACATAAAACCTAGTACATCAGCTTAAAATTTCTGTCTTGTACTAAAATAATCAAAATACAATAAACATGAAAAGTGCATAATCCCCAAAAGCATAGCCATAGTAGAAAAGCTACAAAATCAAGCAGTACATCTAAGCAGCTCCAAGCAGAAGGAAAGAAGAATCCTGGTCAAGCTTGAGTATTCCCACCCTGAGAACCTAGGGGGAAACGGAAGAGAAAGAAGAGGAAACAAAATAAGTCAGACATAAAGTCTGGCGAGTCCAGTTACTTTTAGCATATAAATAAGTAAAAGCATCTTGACATGCATATAAAATGGATAAGAGGTAGATAATATCATATAAGGCAGGTATGACAAGGTAACAGGATTCCATGATAGAATAAGTAGCGCTTCTCTAACCCTTTTCTTTCTCTCTCTCTCTCTCTCTCTCTCTCTCTCTCTCTCTCTCTGCACCAATACTAGTGTCATATGAACAAGATGATCCCCAACAAGTATAAGATGGTAGACTTAGGTGTACTTCTAGTGAGAGGTTTTACCCCCATACAATAACAGGCAGCCCATCTGAACATACTGGAGTTACCCCTAAGGATAATAATGTGCTCCTAAACATACCAGAGTCTAGATGTACCATTATTACTACCCCAATCAATCGGCTCCCTACTCCGTAGATGCCCTATGTTGGCCCTATAGTAGGATGGCAACCCTTTATTTTATGGATGTGCACAACCATATATACAGGTGTCATGACGTCTTAATCCTCCCCTGTCCGGACCCATGCACACACATGACCCCGTCAGAATGCACCGCCAGCACTGCCCCTTCGTTTGGATATCTTACAATCAACCCAGTAAGCATGTCCCGACTCCGACCTAGTTCGGAGTACTCGTTTGATACCTAAATATGGGTTACCGACTGAAACGGGTCCCACACACACGATGATACAAGCTTCCCCTAGGCTTGCATCCCCACTACTAGGATTTCCACAGGTTATGCCCTACCAGTGTAAAAAGATTGCATAACCCTACAGGTTAAGTTTGTGGGCCTATATATATATATATATATATATATATATATATATGTGTGTGTGTGTGTGTGTGTGTGTGTGTGTGTGTGTGTGTGTGTGTGTGTATATATATATATATATAACCTACCACCCCAAGATATAATTAACCCTCCCACCGTTTCAAACAAGTTTACTTAACCCCTACTCAAGTTAACATGTTGATGTAATCCTTATGGATTTAAACAGGTTATGTATTGCAGGTTAACAGGTTATCCCCTTTCACATTGAATTCTTTTCAAATTACCAAGTTCCATTTGTTTACTAATTTCATATATATACAACTTAATCCATTTAAGCTTATTAATAAGCCCATCACATGTTATTCTCTAGATTGTAGTCAAAATCTGTAATCTACAATCTATTATCTCCATATATTAATTAACAAAAGTAATCCACAATTTTCATTGTATGTTTCCATAGTTACAATAACATGTTTTACCTAATATGTAACTAAGTATACTTCATCTCAATCCACTCGTTTTCTGTCTAACATGTCACTACAACTTGTCGTTGTTTACTTATTAGCTTAGTTCACTTAACTAAGTTACTGATAAGTTTCCTTCCTTTTATTATAACTTATGTTATAATTTCCACTTATCTCTTGGACAAGCCTACCTATTATATAACATTCTCATTAATGTAATTAACTACAATAGATTATTCTCATTCCCCATTTATTCCAATTCATTTCCATTAATTACAATTAGTGCAATTTATTTTTATCCTTTATTATACATATATTCATATATATGTTGATGCATTAGACTTCTCACATTAAGTCTATAACTTACGTGTAACAACTCGCATTCTACGCATCATAGAATCGTAGAATATTTATTTCATTTTCGTATGAGGTCGTGTAGTCGTGTACCTTTGGGGAACGATTATTGGGGTCATTTCCCATGTTCACAATTTTTGCCCATTTTTAAATAACTATTTTGCCCTTGGCGAATCTTGTTTCGCCTATAACTTTTGATTGGTAATGAGTTTTGACCTAAAGCCATTTCCATTAGATTCGGATGATGGTTTACCTTTCCGTAGAGTGGTCGTATTAGCCAAACGGACATTTTGTTTGGGAGATATGGCTGAAATAAGGTTTGGAAGGTGAAAATAGGTTAACCGGACCTAATTAGGGTGCCCATAACCCATTTCGGGATTAGGGTTATGGGGAGGCTGAAATCAGTTAGGGAAACGATTTATTTTTCATTTTCTCAGCCGCCACTTACCTCTCGTCAACCCTAACAATGGCGTCCACCTTCTAGATCACCCCAAGATCACCGTTTAAGGATATATTAGCCTAATCAACATCAAATCAAGGCAAATAAACATCAAATCAGAGTTGGAGCTGCTGTGTTGCATAGGAATTTGAACCAAAACAGTATAGAAGTTCAGATCTATAATTCATTTGTGGCTGAGGTAAGTGATTTGCACTGTTTTTCACAAATTACGGCTAATTAGGGGTGATTAGTGTTAATTAACGAAATTATGCATTATAAAAATCTAGAAAAATATGTAGAAATTCATAAATATTATTTTATGCCTATGTTAGAAATTTAGGATATTTTGGACATATTTTTCTAATCATAATGCTAGATATGGTTAAACTTGATTAAGGGGAAATCATGAGTTTTGGGTATGTTTGATCCATACTGGCATGAGTATTCATTTGGTGTTTATGGTTGATCATACGTGTTGCTATGACTGTTGGTATGATTTGTGATTGCTTAGAGTTAAAATGGTCGAAAACGCCATCGTGTGGCGTAAACACTTGCTGGAAAAGTTGTAGGAAACAGTGCAGGAAATGGGATCGGATCGGGTTCCCCGAACCGACCCACTCGTGGAGCACCCCGCAACTCCAACCCGCTCGCCTGAGTGCATCACAAACCAAATCGATGGAGAGGTGCGACCTGAGCCGCTTGCACCCGTGCCACTTGCTCACGAGTTGAAGCAACCCGACCCGAAGGATCAATCACGAACAAAAAGGGGCACGACCCAAACCGAATGTTGATCACGAACCAGAGTGCTACTTTGAACCAAACTGCCAGAAGGAGTGCACGGACCTATCTAGGTGGAAAAGCCCGACCCGAACCGATGGTTCATCACGAACTGACCTGTATGGAGCAATCCGATCCGAACCGGAGTAGTCACTGCGAACCGAACCAAGGAGCTTGGACATGAGACGTGAACCATGAACCAAATGGAGACCGATCCGGAGAAGACTAGAATCCGAGATGCAAAGGTAGTCCAAATAGGAAGTAGAATTCAAGATCCAGATGGGAACCAATGAGTTAACTTCGTTAGTTGGACTTTGCTGCGGGACGTGTGCAAGGGGTTATCGATGTCCATAGCTTTGACTCACCACTGAGAGACGGATATTGGGTATGGATCAGTGCAGTAGAGTTGTCATGACTCCATGGGGCAAATGATCGTAGCAGGGCTATGAGCCAGTGCAGTGGAGTTGTTATGACTCCATGGGCAAAGTGGACATAGCAAAGTATTAGTGGTTATGAATTAGTGCAGTGGAGCCGTCATGACTCCATGGGGCAGAGTGATCGTAACAAAGAATTGGGTGATCAAAGTGGTGGATATCGTATACTTTACACATTGAGTGAGGGATGTGAGGATGATTGCTATGTTTGATGTTTGCTATCACCGTGACATGCACACCCCCTCCCCATTATTTTCACACCATGTGTTAGTGTCACCTTAGAGTATTGTACATCATGTTGTGTTAACTCTTTGGTTGCAGGGCCAGGTTCAGGTATGGTTATGTATACATGTTATTGTTCTATTTTCCTGCTTATCGCTCATACCAGACTTTTGTCTGACCCAGAGTTTTATGTCTCTTCTTATTTCTCTAGGTCCTCCTAAACGAGCAGACTAGAGACATGTTAGCTGGTTATGCATGAGTAGCTGTCCAGAGACGAGCAGGAGGCTTACACGTATTGTCACCATATATTCTCCCTGTGTTGTTGTTGGTCACTACTTTGGGTTAGTAGCGTACCTTCCTATTTTGCTTTAGAGACAATTTTAAAAGTTGTAATAATGATGGTATAGATCATAAGCTGTATTTTGAATCTTTCTGCTACTATGATGGTTTAGTTTTCAGCTTATGCACTGTCTCGCCTGTTTTATATCAAGTTATGTTATTATTATATTTTGTTCCATGCGCCGTGATATATACTACAGGTTCTTTAATGATACATAGTTTCAAATTCCTTCCATTTCCTTTCTTTTGACGATCGTCCCATGCTGGTTGGACGTCGGCACAGTGCATTTCATTGGAAATGTCGGGTGGTGTGGGTGGATCGTCACACTTGGTCTCAGAGCTCTAGGTTGCATAGTTAACCTAGATAAAGATACTAGGGAGAGATAGTACGTATATGAGAGCGCATATGTGTGATATTTTGGTTTTCAAAAGCTATATATATACACTATTAGTGCATCTAAGGATGGAGTCGCACTGCACTGGCACCACTGAAGAGATGGTTAATCATTTTCTCCTTACAGATTGAACGATGAGCCGATATACAAGGAATAATGGTTCAAGAGCCAATAATAGGAATGCTTCTGATATGAGGACGATGTTCATTGACTTCATGAGAGAGATTCTTAGGGATGTTCAGAGGGCAGCTCCTAATGCTGCAAATAGTGGTGGTGCAGCAGTGTAGGCGCCTAGGGCTCTTAGTGGGAAGCCATTCCACGGAATGGAATCGGTTATGGAAGTTCATGATTGGCTTGACAGTTGTGAGTGTATCTTCAAGGATCTGGGAATCGAAGACGCGATGAAGAGGAAGCTAACATCCTGTCAACTGCAAGGACGGGCTATGAATTGGTGGAATGCTATTATGGCAGCTACCCTGAGGATCAAGTTACTTGGGATCAGTTCAAGGACCAATTCAGTGATAAGTTTATCCTGGCTACTTATAAATTAGAATTGTTTAGGAAGTTCTTGGAGCTTAAGCAGAATAGTAGGGCAGTCTCGGAGTATATTGCTGAGTTCGATACTATATAGAAGTATGGATTATCCCTTATTGACACTCCCGAGAAGAAGAATGAGAAGTTCATAACAGGCTTAGATCAGTACTTGGGGGAAAGGCTTATAAACCATATTGATGAGACTTTTGAATCGATTGTTGGAAAAGCATTGAGATCAGAGAGCCTTTATCCTAAGCCCAAGGCTGAAGTCGTTGTTGCATCTACAGAGGGGCCAAAGCCGCTGGTAAGCGGTGGAGGCAAGAATAATTCTCAGAATAAAAGGAAGTAGAGTCAGACCAAGGGTGGTCAGAAAAAGAAAGATAAGAAAGATGTTGAGTGCTTTAGCTGTGGCAAGAAGGGCCACTATGCCAAAGAATATCGAGAAAAGCCAGCGAGCAGCTTCAACTGCGGCCAAGTGAGACATCACAAGGATAAATGTCCAGAACCCCCTAAAGAGAAGCAGTTTGTGAAAGCATATGCTATTAATGTTGTTCCTTCTTCGTCGAATGCACCAACTGCGGCGAAGAAAGGAAAGAATGTCATCATTCAAGGTATGCTTTCTATTTATGATGTTCCTATCAGAGTATTGTTTGATACTGGGGTTCCCGGTCCTTCATATCTAGTGACCTGGTAGATAGCTTGGAATTGAAACCCGAGATAGTCGATAGACCTTTAGTGGTGACGAACCCAATTGGTGGTTCGACTAGCGTTAGTATGATTTGTCAAAATTTGGTCTTATCGAGTCATGGACGTATGTTTACTTGTGATTGCTTTTTTTTGGGCTTCACTGGGTTTGGCATTATTTTGGGAGTCGATTGGCTCCAAAGATATGGGGTGTTGGTAGACTGTAAGGGATTTTCGGTGACTATTAGGGCAGATGATGGGCGGAGGGTACTGTTTGGTGGTCTACCTAGTGATGAGGTGATGGCTAGTTTTCTAAATTCCCTCGACATCCCGCAAGATGAGTTATCAGGGGTTCCTGTTGTTGGCCAGTATCAGGATATCTTCGAGGAAGTGATCAGACTTCCACCACTCCAAGAGATTGAGTTCCATATTGATTCAGTGAAAGATGTCAGACCTATAGTAATGCCACTTCGTCGTATGGCGCCAAGGAAGCAGCGAGATATCGGGGTGCAAGTAAGCGATCTTTTAAAGAAGGGGTTTATCCGAAGGAGTGTCTTCGAGTGGGGAGCACCAGCTGTATTTGCTACCAAGGCAGATGGTTCCCTTCGTTTATGTGTGGACTATCGCGAGTTGAATAAAGTGACTAGGAAGAATAAGTATCCTATTCCGCGGATAGATGATTTGTTTGATCAACTGGAGGGAGCAAGAGTGTTCTCCCAATTGGACCTCGTGACAGGATTTCATCAGCTCCGAGTGGCAGCTGATAGTATTACTAAAATGGCATTTCGGACGCCGTATGGGTTCTATGAGTGGTTGGTCATGCCATTCGGGTTGACCAATGCACCAACATATTTTGTGGATCTTATGAATAGAGTATTCTGAGATCAATTGAATAAGTTTGTTCTTGTGTTCGTGGACGATATACTTATTTATTCAAGGATAGAGGAAGAACACAAGGAACATTTGAGAGTAGTGATGGAGGTGTTGAGAAAACACCAATTAGAAGTGAAGTTTTCTAAGTGTCACTTATGGAGGAGGGAAGTGAGATTCTTAGGCCATGTTGTTTCAGAGAATGATATTGCCGTGGACCCTGCGAAGGTGGCTAAGGTACAAGATTGGTCTACACCCAAGAATGCAATAGATGTAACAAGTTTCTTGGGATTAGCTGGATATTATCGTAAGTTTATTCAAGACTTCTCCAAGATAGCAGCACAGTTAACTCAGTTGACCAAGAAGAATCAAGCTTTCATTTGGGACGAAAGGTGTGAAAATGCATTCAAGAGTCTAAAGGAAAAGTTGATGCGTGTGCCAGTGTTAGTCATTCCTAAAAGGAATGAAGAGATGACATCATACACGGATGCCTGTGGTACCAGACTAGGTGCTGTATTGATGCAAGGAGGAAGAGTCGTAGCTTATGCTGGTCGGCAACTGAAACAGCATGAGAAAAGATATCCTACCCATGATTTGGAATTGGCAGCGATAGTGTTCGCGTTGAAGATGTGGAGACATTATCTCTTGGGAGAAAGATTTGCGTTGTTTACCGATCATAAGTCATTAAAGTATCTCTTCTATCAGAAGGATCTAAATCTTCGACAACAAAGATGGTTAGAATTCCTGGCTTCCAATGTTTCGGTATCGCATATACACCAGGAAATGGCAATGCGGTAGTCGATGCATTGAATAGGAGACATGCCAGTTTAGGGGCTATGTTTCTAGAATGGAAGCAACTGGAGTATATCGCTGGGTATAATTTCAGACCAAAGTGCGAATTGGATCCAGAAATGCTAGCAAGTTTGACGATCAGACCCACTTTGATTGAGCGAATTGGTTCCAGCCAGAGGGACGATCCTAATATATTAGAAATCATCTCCAAGTTAGAAATGGGAATCGACGAGGAGATGAATAAGTATGGGCTTGATCGAGATGGATGGCTCAGAAAGAAAGCAAGACTAGTTGTGCCCAATGTTAATGGATTGAGAGATGAAGTGCTTACAGAATGTCATCACTCAAAACTGACTATACATCCTGGTGATAACAAAATGTATCGAGACATGAAGCAGACCTACTACTGGGAAGGGATGAAAAGAGACGTTGGGATGTTTATATCCAAATGCATGAATTGCCAGCTAGTTAAAGGCGAGCAAAAGAAGCCTAGTGGTTTTCTGCAACCATTAGAAATTCTATAATGGAAATGGGAACAAGTCTCAATGGATTTCATTGATGGATTACCAAGGACTAGATCGGGCCATGATAGTATTTGGGTGATTGTGGACCGATTGACCAAGAGTGCAAGGTTTATACCCGTTAAGTTGAACAGAACAACAACTAAGTTAGCAGAACTGTATATAAAGTGAGTAGTGAGATTTCATGGAGTACCCAAAGGCATTGTGAGTGACCGAGATCCATTGTTTACTACTGGATTTTGGAAGAGCTTACAAGAAGCTTTAGGGTCAGAATTACATCTCAGTACCACGTACCATCCTCAAACCGACGGTCAGACAGAGAGGGTGAATTGTATATTAGAGGATGTCTTGAGAGCTTGTATATTAGATTTTGGAGGGTCATGGGATGACCATTTGCATCTGGTTGAATTCGCATATTGTAAGAACCCGTAACTTCCCCGTGAAGGAAAGAGCGGATACTTTGAGAACAACACACAAATGAACGCAGACGGAAGAACATTTCATTGTTATTACAACAATTCCATCAGATACAAGAATATACAGAGTATAATTGAATAAATTACATTCAATAAATATCAGATATTACAATAAATTATATAGCAGCGGAAAAATAATACAAAGCACAACTGAAGGTGATATACGGATACAGAGCTTTCCGGATATCATTCCAGCTGTAGACCAAGATCCTGTGAATATAAATCTGCAAAACCAAAACTACTAGCTGCCCGTGCGGAAATAGGGGAACCCAGAGTTTAGGTTAAAACAATAAACTCCAGGTCAGTCATGTGACTGGTGTGAGAACTAAAACAGTTATTAAAACTTTATTTTAAAAGATAGTAATTCAAGGGACCACGCCGTATAACACGGAACGGGTTTCCTCCCAAGAATACCAGTGCATAGAATAAACAACGCAATGCTTTTTCGAAAAATGAAGCTATTATAAGACCCAGGTCCCATCACACAATGCAACGCAAGCCGGAGGATAGGGTTTTCCCTTATAATAGCCAAACATGCTTGGTACGTTTAAAACAAATCATTTGATACTATAATAAGTGTATAGTGTCAAAACAATTTCAATCATAAATATAAATCATAGACGGCATAGTATCCCATGTTACTATGTCGCCATACTAGGCTCTATAAATAAAGCCGAAATATCTCGTATTGGAAATTGGATTTCCGTCATGAGTCGAGGCAAGGGGCAAGCTCCTCTCCGCGTTCGAGACACTCTAGCAAATGCCTCCGGGTTACGCACTCTGGGCAACCCCGGATCCTCCAAGGCCGGTCCTCACTTACGTTAGAGGATTAATTATGCCTGAACACACGTTTCCAGGTCCTTACAGACCTATAATCGTGGCGCCTCGCATTCCAACAACCACATAGGTGAAAAGTATATAAATGTCAGGGTTGGTAAGTCACTGACACCACCATAGCTAGAAAGAAACGTCATGCACTCCTTGGGTCCTTATCCCGTTTTTGACTCATACCGAGGTGTGAGGCTCGCGAATTCACGTTATACCCAAAGCTGCCACGTAGGCCGTGCTTTGATCATCAACCACAAGACTTTGCCTTTCAACAGAAGCCTTGATCATTGCATCTTAGCGTGCCACACAGGCAATTCATGCCATGCGACTGATGTCCATCGATATACAACCTCTGAGCTCGTACGTCTCAGAGAAGGGCGTTAAGCAAATGAATAAATTCTCCGCTGCCAAACAGATGTATATTTAATAAAAATCAATCAACACAGAATAAAATCCAGTGTCAGACACACAATCCATTTACAAGTCCGTTTTGGGTCTGAACGAAACCGGAGGCACTTTCCTCGCATATCCATCCATCTCCAAGTACATCTGGACGACCACCAACTATTTCCATCCTCTTGGGTGTACTGCCCAATCAGGATCGTCAGTAATTATCCAAACGATGTGAAGACTTCCGGTCTTCGACCACCGTCTTCATCTTCGACTTATCGTCGAATCGGTTATTCAGAATGGGTATAAACCCGGACTTTCCGAACAACCCGCGTATATTAAACGAATGTTACAAAAACACAACATACGCCTCATTCCAACTCAGAATATTCTTTTATTCACAAAATCACATTTTTAGGGAAAGGTTCCCATTAATTTTATCCAAGATAAATTCTTTGAAATTTATCCTTTAATCTTCCTTTGGATGTCGTTCAAACCAAATTATGGTTTTCTAAACTAGTCGAGATTAGCGAACCGTAACGAAGTAATTATTTGTTTTATTTCCCAATCCCAACCTATTCATCCCATGAAGCAAAACTGGTAATACTCCATATCTAACACCACAGTGTTATCGGTAAAATTAATTACCATCTCACGTTCAAATCTAATTAAAGATTTAACTATCGCTTTGGAGCAAAACTGGTGATACTCCATCCTCGCTTATTTGTCAAATTTGATAATTTAGATTATCAATTCGAATTTCAATCTAATTGCAGATTCATTAACACTCCTTTTACTGGGTTAAAGAACTAGGTGTTATTTAAAACACAGTTCACGACAAACCCAAATCACATTCTATTTATTATCGGGTTAAAGAACTAGTGTTATTTAAAACACCGTTCACGATAAACCCACAAATCAATTCTAGTTCAATTCAAATCAAATATATTAGGAATTCCGATTATTTAAAACCCCTTTTTAAATCTAATTTATTTATTTAAAAATAAAAACCCGGGTTTTAAATTGAGTTCAAACTAGTTCATTTCGATAAAAATTTATTTTTATCTTTTCAAATATGGAGTTTTTCACCCCAATTTTTCCCAAATCATTTCTTATGATTTTACACAAATTATTACTATTTTTAATAATTTTATCAAGGCCCGTACAGTCGATTTCCAACAACGGCCATGGAATTGCACTTACAGCGACCTTTTCCAAATTTGATTTGGACGTATCTCCAAATCCAACCGTTAGATTTTGAATTTCAAATATTCATTTGAAAGCCCTTTTCGATACGAACCCAACGGTTCCGGTTTTAGGAGAATCCGACGGTCGGATCTCCCGTAATGTCTGTTTCAAATAAATGGTCGAAATTCACGAACTGCCGCGGCGCGTTCTATTCAGGCCATTATATTATATATATAATATATATAATATATATTTCGTTGATTTCTATTTAACCGAATTTTATAAATAGTTTTTTTTAATTCGTTTCAAAATTCATTTCAACTTCCATTTCAATTCAAGCAAAATTGAATTCTTCTTTATAAATTCATTTTAAAACTCATTTCTATTCAATTCAAATTTCAATTCAATTTGAATTGATTTCAATTCGCATTCAATTCAATTTGAATTCGTTTTCAATTCAATTCAATTTCAAAGTCGTTTCCTATTCGATTCAATTCAAATTGGTTTTCTATTCGATTCAAATTCATTTTCTATTCAAATCAAATTCGTTATATATTCAATTGAAATCAAATTCGTTATATATTCAATTGAAATCAAATTCGTTATATATTCAATTGAAATCAAATTCGTTATATATTCAATTCGAATTCAATTTGTTTTCAGTTCAATTCATTTTGAAATCGTTTTATATTCAATTCATTTCGAAATCATTTTATATTCAATTCATTTCGAAATCGTTTTATATTCAATTCATTTCGAAATCGTTTTATATTCAATTCATTTCAAAATCGTTTTATATTCAATTCATTTCAATTAAAATTGATATAAATATCGTTCACGTCAAAATGGCGTTAATCTAATCAACATGGCTTCATATATTTCTATTTTCAAATATTCTATTTCAAATATTTCTATTTCAAATATTTCTATTCCAAAATATTTCTATTTCAAAACACGACTCTATATCTTTGTCAACACACGACTAATCTCAACGAATGAGTACCGTCCACGTGTGACTATTTTGTTATTTAATATATTTTATGAAAATTAAGGTATCTATCGTTTGATATTAAATCAGACTCCAACCGTAAATTAGTAAGAGAACGATTCCCTGAATATTAACCCCGAAGGCCGAAACCAACATCAGATTGATATCCAGGAGACCACTCATCTTATCTATTTTCCAGTCAGTTTCTAATTTTATATATGATAAAGATGTAGATTTTATTGTTAAAATATTTCGTTCAACACATGACTAATCTCAACGGATGAGTACAGTCAACACATGAACCTTTACTTTATATTGATAAAGATGTAAATTTTATTATTAAAATATTTCGTTCAACACATGACTAATCTCAACGGATGAGTACAGTCAACACATGAACCTTTACTTTATATTGATAAAGATGTAAATTTTATTATTAAAATATTTCGTTCAACACATGACTAATCTCAACGGATGAGTACAGTCAACACATGAACCTTCATATTATAATATTCTTTATTTTCTAAATTGGAATGAGGCCCAATCAATCACCATATAAAATTAATTATATGGATTTTCATACAACACATGTATATAATAGCATTGAAAAATAATCAACCATCAACCAAAGTGCACTACACTGTATAATCATCAACTATAGATATCTAACGCTTATAACAGCCTGTCAATCAATCGATCGACATATTTAATCAATCAGGATGAGTGAACTTCAAATTTCATCCCAATACCCGTGTGGGGTGTCAAATCAACAAACACAGATTTTATTTGTGCAGTTGGGCGATGTGTAAAATTTATCGTCCCAATCAATGTCATTTAAATAGGTGTACATAAACAAACCGTCCGGTTTGTAAATGAATATTTTATTTTATTCACTTCACGTTAAAAATTATATTTTTAACGATAAAAACATTTTATTTCAACATATGAATTTCTATTCAGTTCATTTACACAATAAAAATGATATTTTTTTTCTAACATATTTTAGAAAATTTAGGCGGCATAACGGCACAATACTAGAAACGGGACGAGGCCTAGCCTTATCCCCGGTCTAGTAAAGGCCCACGCCATTCACACATCAATCAAATTCACCAAACAACCAAATTCAAATCAAATCATCTAACTAATTTTTGCAATCAAACAAACAAGTCCATGGTCTGTGGACAATTGTGTCGGGTGCTACTAAACACCGTCTGCATCCTAGTATATATATAGCTAGAAAAAGAAATTGAAAGGTGAGAAATTCTCACTAATAGCTATCCAATCATCTTGACTCTTCTTTGATAGAAATCTTCATCGTTATCGTATCTTTGACATCTTCGTTGCTGTAGCCACTACATATGTAAAAATCGAATTTTTACCTTGATATTCAATATATAAAAATCGAATTTTTACTATGCTATTCAATATATAAAAATCGAATTTTGACTTTTCTATTCAATATATAAAAATCGAATTTTTTACTATGTTATTCAATATATAAAAATCGAATTATTTTCTCCGCTATTCAATATATAAAAATCGAATTTTTATGCCGCTACTATATAGATAAAAATTATATTTTCATATCGATGTTCATATAGTAAAGATTATATTTTTATCACGCCATTCTTCATATAAAGATTTCGCCTTTTCAAAAATAAAGATTTCGCCTTTTCAAAAATAAAGATTTCGCCTTTTCAAAAATATCATTATAAAAGAAATCTCATTTTTATTTTTCTACACATAAAGAGATGATATTTCTAATATTCCTATCATGTAACAATTATATTTTTAATACCTCTACATAAGCAAAAATCATATTTTTACATCTTCTATATAGTAAAGATTATATTTTTAATACCTTAAAAATATAATAATCATATTTTTATTACTTTAAAAATATAAAGATCATATTTTTATTACTTTAAAAATATAAAGATCATATTTTTATTTGCTACTAAAGATCAATTCTTTTTCTTTCAATAAAAACCCTAACACTATAGGTAAAAATCATGTCTTTCTTCGATAAATTTACATTTTTAACTTGCTACATGAATTAAAATCAAATCTATTTAATATACTATCTATATTTTTAAAATTCCCATCTTTAATTAAAACTATTTATATTTTCAATTAATACCAAAATTTATATTCAAATTAAAATTAATTACCTTCCATTCTTCCTCGTTGAAACTCAGAAGTGTCGAACCCAAAAACCCCGAATCTAGGGCTTCAATTGGCTCAGAAATCAATGCACCAGAGGTCTGACATCAGCCTGATAGTTGGAGGAGAGGCTTGGGGTCGCTGGTGGTCGGGAGGGGTGGTTTAGTGGCGGCGGCAGCTTAATGGGTTTGGGGTTTTGTGGTTTTCGAAGTGGGCTGGGCTAACGAGGACGGAGGGCGACTGGATGGCTTCGGCTTGGCGGGGAGGCGGCGCCAGGGTCATCGGTGACAGAGGGGGTGGGCTTCTACGAGTTCTGGCGGGGTTAGGGTTTGGCGGCGGAAATGGAAGTGGAGAGGGAGTTCGCGAGCAGGGGGGTCGAGGCCGATGGCGAGGGGGCGGTGGGCTCGGAGGACAAGGCGGAGCGTCGATAGGGGTGGGGAGGCGCGCGCCACCATCGACCTACGGGAGTTTTTCTTTTTCGTTTTTTTTCTGAGGTATGAGAGAGAACGGTGAGGAAATATATATTTAAATATATAATTATATTAATTAATTTGCATAAAGTAACTTTTTCGTTCGGACGCCAAATCAAGCCCAACGACTATCGGCCCTAGCTAATTACCCCCATTCCGAACACTATGGGATATGTATCATAGGCTGATTCGATCGTCTCGATCAGTTTCCGTTGAATTTACATTTAAATCGCTATATTGAATTTTAAACGTACATTTCAAATTACCGGGGTCACATACGAACTCAATAAATTGCAGAAAAATATTTTCTAGCTTCGTATTGACGATACGGTCCTAACAAAACTAGTTTCGTTGAATTCTGAGACCGTTTGAAAAATGGCCAATTTCCAGTCGATTAAAATCAACTAAAACTGGTCAAACGCGTTTTCCTTTGCCAGGCTCACATATTGATTCGAAAAATTATGAAATTTGGAATCTAGCAATAACTTGACATCACGGATCCAACAAAAGTGGTTTCGTCGAAATCCGAGGTCGATTGCAAAATTCCCATTTTTAAGGGCCTGAATTCCATAGCGACTATTCAGAATTTTCAACTGGACATATCTTTTGATTACCGCTATGAAATCTCGATTTTTCGGATTCGTTGGAAAGGTATCATCAATTAGATCCTAATGTTTTTGATTTCACTAAAATCCGGATTGTTTTGCACCCGGTACATTCAATTGAAGTTTGAAATCGAATTATCGAACTACCGCGTCATTTTCAATTCTATTTATAATTATATATAATTATATTCTAACGACGACGCATATAAATATATTCGCTCGAGTTATATAAATAAATAAATTTTTCATCGATATTATTTTTAAAATAATCTATTTTAAATATTCAAAATTCGCTAAATTTGCCAAAATAAAATTTTTAAACTGGCTCAGAATTTCCGGGTTATTACAATCTCCCCCACTTAAAACTTTTCGTCCCCGAAAAGGAACAAAGTCGAAAGTGGTTTGATCAATCAACTCTAGGTTCGATCTGGCTTCCATTCTCCAACTTTTCAGTTTCTGAGAATTTTCAAATTTTCAAAAATTTGGCTAACACCCTAAATTTTCGAAAAATTTCGCTATAACCTCCCCTGCACCGGGAGCCACGGGAAAATCCCGAAATTGTCATACAGGCCTTCTGATCTCAAAAAGAAAAAGAAAAAGCCAAGCGGCTAGCCAATAGGCTCATAAAATCATCATCACCCAAACAAAATAGTAAATTATGTAGTAAACATGTACCTATTTGTCGGGCAAACAAATTTTATTCTTCGGCTCTAGCCTCCTTGCTATGACCTGTTCAATGTAAGTATATGTATATGCAAGCAAATGCGACCAATTTTCAATACAATTCAAAATTTGATGCAATTAGGCATAATGGTTCGAAATTATCAAACAAATAAACATTCAACACAAACATCAATCAATTAGTGAATTAGAGTTTCAAATTCATAATTTTGATACATATACAAAAAATCATGTTTTTGATGCCAATTCACAACAATGTGTTCTAGCTATATAAGTTTTGGTTCTTACACCAGTCTAATGGAAATATATAGAAAATCACACCTTCGAAACTCGAACACACACTACTGATGCTATATAGTCATCAGTAGAATCATCTCCGGGTGACTAGAGTGTGACTCTATATCTATCTAATATATTAAAACTTCGAATATACGTTCATGACGCGTATATGCAAAGCCTTTATATATTGGATTGTCCAAATCAATACAAATAAAATATTCAAATACGTATAAATCGATTTAAATTTTCAAAACAAAATTGTTTTCATTTGAAAAATATACTCTTCACACTCGTTCTAGGATACTACTGATCCTATCTCTAACGAGTCACTCTAATTGGATATTGCTAATCCAATATCTGATGAATTCTTTCGTATGGTTCTAATGTGTCTTGTTCTCGAGCTCTGTAAACCAAAGCTCTGATACCACTGTAAGAACCCGTAACTTCCCCGTGAAAGAAAGAGCGGATACTTTGAGAACAACACACAAATGAACGCAGACGGAAGAACATTTCATTGTTATTACAACAATTCCATCAGATACAAGAATATACAGAGTATAATTGAATAAATTACATTCGATAAATATCAGATATTACAATAAATTATATAGCAGCGGAAAAATAATACAAAGCACAACTGAAGGTGATATACAGATACAGAGCTTTCCGGATATCATTCCAGCTGTAGACCAGGATCCTGTGAATATAAATCTGCCAAACCAAAACTACTAGCTGCCCGTGCGGAAATAGGGGCACCCAGAGTTTAGGTTAAAACAATAAACTCCAGGTCAGTCATGTGACTGGTGTGAGAACTAAAACAGTTATTAAAACTTTATTTTAAAAGATAGTAATTCAAGGGACCACGCCGTATAACACAGAACGGGTTTCCTCCCAAGAATACCAGTGCATAGAATAAACAATGCAATGCTTTTTCGAAAAATGAAGCTATTATAAGACCCAGGTCCCATCACATAATGCAACGCAAGCCGGAGGATAGGGTTTTCCCTTATAATAGCCAAACATGCTTGGTACGTTTAAAACAAATCATTTGATACTATAATAAGTGTATAGTGTCAAAACAATTTCAATCATAAATATAAATCATAGACGGCATAGTATCCCATGCTACTATGTCGCCATACTAGGCTCTACAAATAAAGCCGAAATATCTCGTATCGGAAATTGAATTTCCGTCATGAGTCGAGGCAAGGGGCAAGCTCCTCTCCGCGTTCGAGACACTCTAGCAAATGCCTCCGGGTTACGCACTCTGGGCAACCCCGGATCCTCCAAGGCCGGTCCTCACTTACGTTAGAGGATTAATTATGCCTGAACACACGTTTCCCGGTCCTTACAGACCTATAATCGAGGCGCCTCGCATTCCAACAACCACATAGGTGAAAAGTATATAAATGTCAGGGCTGGTAAGTCACTGACACCACCATAGCTAGAAAGAAACGTCATGCACTCCTTGGGTCCTTATCCCTTTTTTGACTCATACCGAGGTGTGAGGCTCGCGAATTCACGTTATACCCAAAGCTGCCTCGTAGGCCGTGCTTTGATCATCAACCATAAGACTTTGCTTTTCAACAGAAGCCTTGATCATTGCATCTTAGCGTGCCACACAGGCAATTCATGCCATGCGACTGATGTCCATCGATATACAACCTCTGAGCTCGTACGTCTCAGAGAAGGGCGTTAAGCAAAAGAATAAATTCTCCGCCGCCAAACAGATGTATATTTAATAAAAATCAATCAACACAGAATAAAATCCAGTGTCAGACACACAATCCATTTACAAGTCTGTTCTGGGTCTGAACGAAACCGGAGGCACTTTCCTCGCATATCCATCCATCTCCAAGTACGTCTGGACGACCACCAACTATTTCCATCCTCTTGGGTGTACTGCCCAATCAGGATCGTCAGTAATTATCCAAACGATGTGAAGACTTCCGGTCTTTGACCACCGTCTTCATCTTCGACTTATCGTCGAATCGGTTATTCAGAATGGGTATAAACCCGGACTTTCCGAACAACCCGCGTATATTAAAATGAATGTTACAAAAACACAACATACGCCTCATTCCAACTCAGAATATTCTTTTATTCACAAAATCATATTTTTAGGGAAAGGTTCCCATTAATTTTATCCAAGATAAATCCTTTGAAATTTATCCTTTAATCTTCCTTTGGATGTCGTTCAAACCAAATTATGGTTTTCTAAACTAGTCGAGATTAGCGAACCGTAACGAAGTAATTATTTATTTTATTTCCCAATCCCAACCTATTCATCCCATGAAGCAAAACTGGTAATACTCCATATCTAACACCACAGTGTTATCGGTAAAATTAATTACCATCTCACGTTCAAATCTAATTAATGATTTAACTATCGCTTTGGAGCAAAACTGGTGATACTCCATCCTCGCTTATTTGTCAAATTTGATAATTTAGATTATCAATTCGAATTTCAATCTAATTGCAGATTCATTAACACTCCTTTTACTGGGTTAAAGAACTAGGTGTTATTTAAAACACAGTTCACGACAAACCCAAATCACATTCTATTTATTATCGGGTTAAAGAACTAGTGTTATTTAAAACACCGTTCACGATAAACCCACAAATCAATTCTAGTTCAATTCAAATCAAATATATTAGGAATTCCGATTATTTAAAACCCCTTTTTAAATCTAATTTATTTATTTAAAAATAAAAACCCGGGTTTTAAATTGAGTTCAAACTAGTTCATTTCGATAAAAAATTATTTTTATCTTTTCAAATATGGAGTTTTTCACCCCAATTTTTCCCAAATCATTTCTTATGATTTTACACAAATTATTACTATTTTTAATAATTTTATCAAGGCCCGTACAGTCGATTTCCAACAACGGCCATCGAATTGCACTTACAGCGACCTTTTCCAAATTTGATTTGGACGTATCTCCAAATCCAACCGTTAGATTTTGAATTTCAAATATTCATTTGAAACCCCTTTTCGATACGAACCCAACGATTCTGGTTTTAGGAGAATCCGACGGTCGGATCTCCCGTAATGTCCGTTTGAAATAAATGGTCGAAATTCACGAACTGCCGCGGCGCGTTCTATTCAGGCCATTATATTATATATATAATATATATAATATATATTTCGTCGATTTCTATTTAAACGAATTTTATAAATAGTTTTTTTTTTAATTCGTTTCAAAATTCATATCAACTTCCATTTCAATTCAAGCAAAATTGAATTCTTCTTTATAAATTCATTTTAAAACTCATTTCTATTCAATTCAAATTTCAATTCAATTTGAATTGATTTCAATTCGCATTCAATTCAATTTGAATTCGTTTTCAATTCAATTCAATTTCAAAGTCGTTTCCTATTCGATTCAATTCAAATTGGTTTTCTATTCGATTCAAATTCATTTTTTATTCAAATCAAATTCGTTATATATTCAATTGAAATCAAATTCGTTATATATTCAATTGAAATAAAATTCGTTATATATTCAATTGAAATCAAATTCGTTATATATTCAATTCGAATTCAATTTGTTTTCAGTTCAATTCATTTCGAAATCGTTTTATATTCAATTCATTTCGAAATCGTTTTATATTCAATTCATTTCGAAATCGTTTTATATTCAATTCATTTCGAAATCGTTTTATATTCAATTCATTTCGAAATCGGTTTATATTCAATTCATTTCAATTAAAATTGATATAAATATCGTTCACGTCAAAATGGCGTTAATCTAATCAACATGGCTTCATATATTTCTATTTTCAAATATTCTATTTCAAATATTTCTATTTCAAATATTTCTATTCCAAAATATTTCTATTTCAAAACACGACTCTATATCTTTGTCAACACACGACTAATCTCAACGAATGAGTACCGTCCACGTGTGACTATTTTGTTATTTAATATATTTTATGAAAATTAAGGTATCTATCGTTTGATATTAAATCAGACTCCAACCGTAAATTAGTAAGAGAACGATTCCCTGAATATTAACCCCGAAGGCCGAAACCAACATCAGATTGATATCCAGGAGACCACTCATCTTATCTATTTTCCAGTCAGTTTCTAATTTTATATATGATAAAGATGTAGATTTTATTGTTAAAATATTTCGTTCAACACATGTCTAATCTCAACGGATGAGTACAGTCAACACATGAACTTTTACTTTATATTGATAAAGATGTAAATTTTATTATTAAAATATTTCGTTCAACACATGACTAATCTCAACGGATGAGTACAGTCAACACATGAACCTTTACTTTATATTGATAAAGATGTAAATTTTATTATTAAAATATTTCGTTCAACACATGACTAATCTCAACGGATGAGTACAGTCAACACATGAACCTTCATATTATAATATTCTTTATTTTCTAAATTGGAATGAGGCCCAATCAATCACCATATAAAATTAATTATATGGGTTTTCATACAACACATGTATATAATAGCATTGAAAAATAATCAACCATCAACCAAAGTGCACTACACTGTATAAGCATCAACTATAGATATCTAACGCTTATAACAGCCTGTCAATCAATCGATCGACATATTTAATCAATCAGGATGAGTGAACTTCAAATTTCATCCCAATACCCATGTGAGGTTTCAAATCAACAAACACAGATTTCATTTGTGCAGTTGGGCGATGTGTAAAATTTATCGTCCCAATCAATGTCATTTAAATAGGTGTACATAAACAAACCGTCCGGTTTGTAAATGAATATTTTATTTTATTCACTTCACGTTAAAAATTATATTTTTAATGATAAAAACATTTTATTTCAACATATGAATTTCTATTCAGTTCATTTACACAATAAAAATGATATTTTTTCTAACATATTTTAGAAAATTTCGGCGGCATAACGGCACAATACTAGAAACGGGACGAGGCCTAGCCTTATCCCCGGTCTAGTGAAGGCCCACGCCATTCACACATCAATAAAATTCACCAAACAACCAAATTCAAATCAAATCATCTAACTAATTTTTGCAATCAAACAAACAAGTCCATGGTCTGTGGATGATTGTGTCGGGTGCTACTAAACACCGTCTGCATCCTAGTATATATATATATAGCTAGAAAAAGAAATTGAAAGGTGAGAAATTCTCACTGATAGCTATCCAATCATCTTGACTCTTCTTTGATAGAAATCTTCATCGTTATCGTATCTTTGTCATCTTCGTTGCTGTAGCCACTACATATGTAAAAATCGAATTTTACTTCGCTGTTCAATATATAAAAATCGAACTTTTACCTTGATATTCAATATATAAAAATCGAATTTTTACTATGCTATTCAATATAAAAAAATCGATTTTTTACTTTGCTATTCAATATATAAAAATCGAATTTTTTACTATGTAATTCAATATATATAATTGAATTTTTTTCTCCGCTATTCAATATATAAAAATCGAATTTTTATTCCGCTACTATATAGATAAAAATTATATTTTCATATCGATGTTCATATAGTAAAGATTATATTTTTATCACGCCATTCTTCATATAAAGATTTCGCCTTTTCAAAAATAAAGATTTCGCCTTTTCAAAAATAAAGATTTCGCCTTTTCAAAAATATCATTAAAAAAAATCTCATTTTTATTTTTCTACACATAAAGAGATGATATTTCTAATATTCCTATCATGTAACAATTATATTTTTAATACCTCTACATAAGCAAAAATCATATTTTTACATCTTCTATATAGTAAAGATTATATTTTTAATACCTTAAAAATATAAAAATCATATTTTTATCACTTTAAAAATATAAAGATCATATTTTTATTTGCTACTAAAGATCAATTCTTTTTCTTTCAATAAAAACCCTAACACTATAGGTAAAAATCATGTCTTTCTTCGATAAATTTACATTTTTAACCTGCTACATGAATTAAAATCAAATCTATTTAATATACTATCTATATTTTTAAAATTCCCATCTTTAATTAAAACTATTTATATTTTCAACTAATACCAAAATTTATATTCAAATTAAAATTAATTACCTTCCATTCTTCCTCGTTGAAACTCAGAAGTGCTGAACCCAAAAACCCCGAGTCTAGGGCTTCAATTCGCTCGAAAATCAATGCACCAGAGGTCTGACGTCAGCCTGACAGTTGGAGGAGAGGCTTGGGGTCGCTGGTGGTCGGGAGGGGTGGTTTAGTGGCGGCGACAGCTTAATGGGTTTGGGGTTTTGTGGTTTTCGAAGTGGGCTGGGCTAACGAGGACGGAGGGCGACTGGATGGCTTCGGCTTGGCGGGGAGGCGGTGCCAGGGTCATCGGTGATAGAGGGGGTGGGCTTCTACGAGTTCTGGCGGGGTTAGGGTTTGGCGGCGGAAATGGAAGTGGAGAGGGAGCTCACGAGCAGGGGGGGTCGAGGCCGATGGCGAGGGGGCGGTGGGCTCGAAGGACAAGGCGGAGCGTCGATAGGGGTGGGGAGGCGCGCGCCATAATCGACCTACGGGAGTTTTTCTTTTTCGTTTTTTTTTCCTGAGGTATGAGAGAGAACGGTGAGGAAATATATATTTAAATCTATAATTATATTAATTAATTTGCATAAAGTAACTTTTTCGTTCGGACGCCAAATCAAGCCCAACGACTGTCGCCCCTAGCTAATTACCCTCATTCCGAACACAATGGGATATGTATCATAGGCTGATTCGATCGTCTCGATCAGTTTCCGTTGAATTTACATTTAAATCGCTATATTGAATTTTAAACGTACATTTCAAATTACCGGGGTCACATACGAACTCAATAAACTGCAGAAAAATATTTTCTAGCTTCGTATTGACGATACGGTCCTAACAAAACTAGTTTCGTTGAATTCTGAGACCGTTGGAAAAATGGCCAATTTCCAGTCGATTAAAATCAACTAAAACTGGTCAAACGCGTTTTCCTTTGCCACGCTCACATATTGATTCGAAAAATTATGAAATTTGGAATCTAGCAATAACTTGACATCACGGATCCAACAAAAGTGGTTTCGTCGAAATCCGAGGTCGATTGCAAAATTCCCATTTTTAAGGGCCTGAATTCCATAACGACTATTCAGAATTTTCAACTGGACATATCTTTTGATTCCCGCTATGAAATCTCGATTTTTCGGATTCGTTGGAAAGGTATCATCAATTAGATCCTAATGTTTTTGATTTCACTAAAATCCGGATTGTTTTGCACCCGGTACATTCAATTGAAGTTTGAAATCGAATTATCGAACTACCGCGTCATTTTCAATTCTATTTATAATTATATATATAATTATATTCTAACGACGACGCATATAAATATATTCGTTCGAATTATATAAATAAATAAATTTTTCATCGATATTATTTTTAAAATAATCTATTTTAAATATTCAAAATTCACTAAATTTGCCAAAATAAAAATTTTAAACTGGCTCAGAATTTCCGGGTTATTACACATATAATAATAGTTATCAATCCAGTATTGGTATGGCTCCATTCGAAGCTTTATACGGAAGACCGTGCAACTCATCATCATGTTGGTTAGAAACCGGTGAGAAATTTGTGCTTGGGCCAGATGTGATAAGAGAAACCTCAGATTAGAAAAAGGTTATCCAACAACGAATGAAGGCTGCCCAAGATAGGCAGAAGAGTTATGATGATAAGAGATGAAGAGAATTGAAATTCTTCGTTAGCGACTCGGTGTTTGTCAAGATTTCTCCGTTAAATAGCGTGATTCGATTTGGCAGGAGAGGCAAGTTAGCACCAAGATTTGTTGGTCCATTCCTAGTTCTCGAACAAGTCGGAAATTTAGCATATAAAGTTGAATTAACTGACAAGATGGCGGGAGTTCACAACGTATTTCATGTTTCCCAGTTAAGGAAGTTCGTGCACGGCCTCGATATGACTATTTCACCTGATCAGTTAGATGACATCGAAGTAGAACCCGAGGCGGTTGGGAACTGCAAGCCGATCTGTATTGTCGAGAACGATATGAAGCAACTTCGAAGGAAGGCGGTGAAACTGGTCAAGGTTCAGTGGGGCGAGAATGAGAATGACTGTACTTGGGAAACAAAGGAGAGCATAAGGAGGACATATCCAGAACTCTTTGCCTGGTAAGACTTTAACAACCATTTAGTTATCCCCTTGTTGGTAAACCGCGTGCTAGGTTAGACTTGTTATGTTGCTATGTATATTTGATTGTTGCAAATGAGTGATAGGCATGCGGGACCCAGTGTTTTTTTCTTAGTTAAGAAATTTCGGGGGTGAAATTTCTTAAAGGGGAAGAATGTAACGACCTGCATTCTACACATCGGAGAATCATAGAATACTTATTTCATTTTCATATGAGGTCGTGTAGTCATGTAATTTTGGGGAACGATTAATGGGATCATTTCCCATGTTCACAATTTTTGTCGATTTTTAAATGACTGTTTTGCCCCTGACGAATCTTGTTTCACCTATAACTTTTGATTGGTAAGGAGTTTTGACCTAAAACCATCTCCATTGGATTCAGATGATGGTTTATCTTTCCGTAGAGTGGTCACATTAGCCAAACGAACTTTCCATTTGGTAGATATGGCTGAAATAAGGTTTAGAAGGTGAAAAACAGCTTAACCGGGCCTAAATAGGGTGATTAGCAGCTAGGCCCATAATCCATTTCGGGATTAGGGTTATGGGGAGGCTGAAATCAGTTAGGAAAAGATTTATTTTTCATTTTCTCAGCCGCCACTTACCTCTCTTCAGCCCTAGCAATGGCCTCCACCTTCTAAATCACCCCCAAATCACCGTTTAAGCATATATTAGCCTAATCAACATCAAACCAAGGCAAAAAAACACCAAATCAGAGTTGGAGCTACTGTGTTGCATAGGAATTCGACCCAAAATAGTAGAGAAGTTCAGATCTATAATTCATTTGTGGCTTAAGTGAGTGATGTACATTGTTTTTCACTAATTACGGCTAATTCGGGGTGATTAGTGTTAATTAATGAAATTATGCATTATAAAAATCTAGAAAAATATGTTGAAATTCATAAATATTATTTTATGCCTATATTAGAAATTTGGGTTAATTTGGACATATTTTGCTAATCCTAATGCTGGATATTATTAAACTTGTTTAAGGAGAAAACATGGGTTTTGGGTATGTTTGATCCATATTGGCATGAGTATTCATCATTTTGGTGTTTATGGTTGATTATACATGTTTCTATGACTGTTGGTATGATTTGTGATTACTTAGAATAGTTAAAATGGTCGACAATGTCGTCGTATGGCGTAAACACTTGCTGGAAAAGTTGCAAGAAACGGTGCAGGAAATGGGATCAGATAGGGTTCCCCGAACCCACCCGCTCGTGGAGCACCTCGCAACTCCGACCCGCTCGCCTGAGTGCATCACAAACCAGATCGATGGAGAGGCGCGATCCGAACCGCTTGCACCCAAGCCACTTGCTCACGAGCTGAAGCACCCCGACCTGGAGGATAAATCACAAACAAAAAGGGGCACGACCCAAACCGAATGTTGATCACGAACCAGAGTGCTACTTTGAACCGAACCGCCATAAGGAGTGCACGGACCTATCTAGGTGGAATAGCCCAACCCGAACTGATGGTTCATCACGAACCGACTTGTATGGAGCAATCCGATCCGAACCGAAGTGGTGACCGCGAACCGAACCAAGGAGCTTGGACATGAGACGTGAACCACGAACCAAATGGGGACCGATCCGGAGAAGACTAGAACCTGAGATGAAAAGGTAGTTCAAATAGGAAGTAGAATTCAGGACCCAGATGGGAACCAATGAGTTAACTTCGTGAGTTGGACTTTGCTACGGGACGTGTGCACAGGGTTATCGATGTCTATAACTTGACTCACCGCTGAGAGACGGATATTGACTGTGGATCAGTGCAGTGGAGTTGTCATGACTCCATAGGGCAAAGTGATCGTAGCAGGGCTATGAGCCAGTGCAGTGGAGTTGTCATGACTCCATGGGGAAGAGTGGACATAGCAAAGTATTAGTTGTTACGGATCAGTGCAGTGGAGCCTTCATGACTCCATAGGGCAGAGTGATTGTAACAAAGGATTGGGTGATCAAAGTGGTGGATATCGTATACTTTACGCACTGAGTGAGAGATGTGAGGATGATTGCTATATTTGATGTTTTCTATCACCATGACATGCACACCCCCTCCCCATTATTTTCACACCATGTGTTAGTGTCACCTTAGAGTATCGTACATCCTGTTGTGCTAACTCTTTGGTTGCAGGTCCAAGTTCAGGTATGGTTATGTATACATGTTATTGTTCTGTTTTTGCTGCTTATCGCTCATACCAGACTTTTGTCTGACCCATAGTTTTATGTCTCTTCTTATTACTCTAGGTGCTCCTAAACAAGCAGACTAAAGACAGGTTAGCTGGTTATGCATGAGTAGTTGTCCGGAGACGAGCAGGAGGCTTACACATATTGTTCCCGTATATTCTCCCTGTGTTGTTGCTGGTCACTACTTTGGGCAGTAGTAGTGTACCTTTCTATTTTGCTTTAGAGACAGTTTTAAAAGTTGTAATAATGATGGTATAGATCATAAGCCGTATTTTGAATCTTTCTGCTGCTACTATAGTTTAGTTTTTAGCTTATGCTCTGTCTCGCCTGTTTTATATCAAGTTATGCTATTATTATATTTTGTTCCATGCGCTGTGAAATATACTACAGGTTCTTTAATGATACATATTTTCAAATTCCTTCCTTTTCCTTTTTTTGACGACCGTCCTGTGCTGGTTGGACGTCAGCACAACGCATTTCGTTGGAAATGTCGGCTGGTGCGGGCGGGCCGTCACATTGTGGATGTTGGATATGTCGGGCGGGTCTGGGTAGACTTCTTCCACAAGTCGGACTTAACCTCGTGTCTCAGCACGTTACATGTTTATGCGCTTAGACCCCTTACATTAGATTCACCACTTGTGATTGCTGGATATGCCGGGCGGGTCCGGGAAGACTTCTACCACAAGTGTAATCTAACCTCGTGTCTAAGCGCAGTTACAGTTTATAATTACTGTAAATGTAGGGATTTTCACTATTTAACAATTTTCCCTATTTCATTATAGGTTTTCATGCCACTTTTCCAAGTCCTATTCATTACTAACAAATTTTCATGTTTATCATTCCCGAAATTAAGATCATTAATCACAACATTGATTTATTCCCCCAAATCCATATTCATGTTTTCAATTCAAGTTATGCCCAAATTTCCCAATACAAGCTATGTCTAATTAAGATTTAGATCAGCATATAAATTATGTCCCAAATCCCAAGTCTTCGCTCAAGGTATGAATTATGCCCAATATTCCCAATTATGTTTTACAATATGAATTATCCCCCAAATTAATTATTCCCATCATTCCCAATTTCGTACGTTCGCGTATTTCAGTGGTATGCCTAGGCTCAAATGTAGCCTGGCTATAAAATAAAAAGGAAATATGATGGTAGAAATAGGCATGGCAAAAATAAGCATATAGTGACAAAATTGGGCATAATGACAAGATAGGCATACAGGAACAGATCCGATGAACATGTGATAACATAACTAATTCTAATACAATAGGGACATCATATATAGGCATGATGAGTTCTAAAATGTGAATTAGATCTACAAATAATGGCAGATCTGACATGATAAATAGGCATAGGCTTAGATCCAATTCATAGTCATGCCAAAATAACTTAGATACACAGGTTGTGGTAGGTCAGATATGATTCAATTAGTCACAGGCTTGTGTATTAAAAAAAAACTATAAAAATTATCTACAACGCTTGTGTATTAAAAGAAAATAAAACTATAAAAAAATAATTGTCATTCATAATTTATAAATAACATAAATTCATTTAATTATATTTAAAAAATAAGTAACAGATAATAAATGCTAAAAATAATTTATAATTGCTAGTTATTATAATATATTCAATAAATCGGGTGCATATCAATTATTAACTAAATATAATACTAAATAGTAAATCGGTTATCATTATTATTATTTTGCATGGTCGACCGGTTTCTATAGTGATTTGTAACACTTATTATTATAATAAATAATAATTACAATAGGTACATGAGGTTAGCAGATCACCTATCTATTACAGTCGATTTTTATAGTGGACTGTCCACTGCAATACATTACAAACTCCACGCAGGGAGATACTTAAAAACCATGCTCCACACAGGGAGACAATTAAATATGCCGGAGAAAAAGATTAAAAATAGTAAAGGCATACACAGGGTAAACCTATACACAATACACATCGTCGCAATATCACATCCTTGCATAACACAACTAACAAAACAATATCACATCCTAGCTTAACACAGCTAACAAAACAATATCACATCCTAGCAAGCTAGCATAGTGTACCCCAAGGTACATCACATCATAGAAAGGTATTCACAAATGAATGGCAAACTCGTACAGGGGAACTAGCTACCCAGCTTCTCGTGAACATGAAGTACAGAGGAACGAATAACGAGTGCTTCACCGTTGCAGCCGAACAAGGAGACAGACATAATAAACAAACCACCTTATACAGTAACAATTTGGCATGCAACAAGGAACCAATTTCCGTTGAAAGTTCAATGACAAAAACACTAAATTTCCTAAAAAAACTCATATGAACCAAAAGACAACACATCAAGGATAGAGAGGAAGCGAAAATACAGCATTGCGAACTCATACCAAAAGCTATTATGGAATAGCCATCGCCATGACAAGAGATGAGTGGAAAACACCACCACCAAGAAAGCACAGTTCCCCATCGACCTATCCAGTAGCACCACCCAATGTTCGAAAAGATGACAAGTGTAACGACCCAAAATTTATCAAGAAATATTTAATGGAAATTAAATATTTAAAATAACTTATTTTGAGAATTAACGACCTATAATTTATTTAAAACGAAGTTTGAATGTATAAATTTATAGTAATTATAAAACGAACTCATAACATCATGGTAGTTCGAAATATTTAATTTTGAATTTCAGTTGAATATACATAATTCAATACAAAATTCGTTAAAACAAGAAACATTAGGATTTATTGGATTTTAGTTTTCTAATGAAAGTGAAGAATCAAGATTTTGTGTTATAAATTGTAAGTTATGTCCAAATCAAAATTTCAAATAGTCATTGTGAAATCGTTTATAAATTTTAATGGTTTCTTTAAATAAAATAAAAGGATTTATTTTAAAATTGAATGTCGATTTAACTTGAATTTTGAAAGCATCGAGTTATAAACCCAAGTATGTTTATTCTAAAGCTATATGATATTTTATTTAGATACATATGATAATATTAATTTATTATTATAAATTTGAATTGTTTTGAATTTATTAATATTTTATTGGTTTTATTTATGCCTTAAAATGGTCATTTTTCAAATGACCTTCGTTTTTGACGAAACCAATTTTATTGGATCTAGAACGTTAAATTATTGTTGGATTTCAAAGTTTAGGTCAATCGGAGTTAATATGTAAATATATGTAATTTAAACGCATGTTGAAAATTCAGTTAGAATTTAACAAAAGCTAGAGATAAACCCAATTTTCAAATGGTTTCCAAATTCGACGGGACTAAGATTGTTAGGACTGTATTTGTGAATATAGCAGGATTTCTAATTTCGTAATTTTTGGAGTTAGTTTGTGGTCGTAGCAAATTAAAATGCATGTTGAAAATCAATATTTAACATTATATTGATTTATATTTTAATTTTGAAAAAAAAACAAATGAAAAAGATTGAATTTACTTTCGAAACCTATTCCATTGAGCCTTTTGAATAGGGGTATTTGGCTGGAGACATCAATCGTTGGAGTTCATTTGGAGTTCGAAGCGTTAAAATTCAAGTTTAAGAAATAATAGAATTAAATATTATTAGAAATAGGTTATAAATACCCTTAATTCTCCAAAACCCTAGCCCCCCTTAAATCTAGTTGCCGCGATCAGTTTCAATGGCCGAAATCATAGGAAACTAATCCCTTAATCACACACAATCCACAAAGAATTATCTGAAACACTCAACAAGTAAATCGAAGAGCACAGAGAGGGCTTCTGTAACACCCCGTAATTCTGTTAATATTAATATTCAGAAATTAAAGAATAACTAATCTCAGACATGAGAATTGTGGGAAATGGGTTGCGCCATTGTGTTCGTCTCGGAATTCTGGTTGAAATAGAGTCGCGTGAATTGGACTTCGTATGAAGAAGTTATGGCCATCGGAAGTTTCAGAAAATTCAAAACAGATTTCAGAAAATTTAAAATTCAAATTTCGAAGTCAAACAGGCTAGGCGGGGAATTTCCCGCCCAGCACCCCAAGTCGACTGGGGAGTCGACACCCCCCAAGTTGACTGGGGAGTCGACTGGGCAGTCGACCTGGGTGTCAACCTGGTCCAGTCGGCTAGGGTTTGGCTGAGCCTAATCTTGAGCTGCTGATGTGTCTTTAGGGCTGAGTTGGCAAATTAAACGGTTCAGATTGGTTCTAAGTTGATCTGACGGTCTAAATAAATCCTAAACTCTATAAATACCTAGGTAGTCTCTCACTCTAATTCACATGAAAAATAGAATAGCCACCGTCATACCGCCGCCATGGAACTCAGTGTAGCCGCCGCCAACTAAGAAGGAAGAAAGCTAATCAAAACCCTAATTCTACTCAACTCTAAAGCAAATCAAGACTCTCTTTCTTCTCTAATTGTGAGTATGATGATCTTAACAAGATTATTATTAAACTAATTAGATTAAGTTATAAATGGATTATAAGTGAATGATGTGGATTGTCATATATGTTGTTGTAAACCTTATGCTATCATGTATTTTGTAAATCCTATGTTATGTGATGATGATATCCTATATGTTGTAAATCATGCTATAATGATGTTATATATGTTGTAATTTTCTATGCTAAATTGTGATAAATCATACATGTTATAAAGCCATGATGTTATTATCTATGCTAATTAGTTCATGTTAATCAAATCATAATGTTGATATTATTTGGGCTATGTTGATCTAGATGACAAATCATGTATGCAAGTTTAGATTGATTAGTAAAGATTATGAACATATGTCATGACATCTATTTAGATCTAGAATTATGCTATGACATGGGTGAGTTCTATGTGTTAGATGCTAGTTCACACCATCATTATGTTGCATAAAACGCCATATGCAAATTTATACATGAATTTGGGTTATGATCATATCATTTAAATTGTGACATTTAACCAAACAAGTTGACACCTTTAGATCCATAACATGTGTAGTTTTATGCAAGTTTCACCCCTATTATGATTAGATCTATTTTATTTTTCTATATGTTGTGATAATTTATCTTTGTGTTATGAGTTAGACTATTCGAGTCTAACGTATATTTTGCGTTGAATAAGCAAACGTATAACGTGGGGTAGGGGTAATATTAAGGATTTAATATTGAGAAATTGGGATGCAATTGATATGATTTTGCATGCCATAAGTGGATGGCCATAATTGAGTCAATTATGGACATCATTAAAATTGGAATTAATTAATGATTTGAATAGGGAATTATTAAAACTGGGGTAAAAGATTATAAGTGTTAATCAATGCTTAGGACACGAGGTTGGACTCGTTTGTGACGTAAAACTGCCCGGACCCGCCCGGCAAATCCAGTAGTCATAAATGTCAGCCCAATGTGAGAGGTCCTAGGCCCAAATTAAAGCATAATAGTTGTAAAGACACGAGGTTAGACTCTTTTATGGTGTAAGACTGCCCGGACCCGCCCGACAAATCCAGCTGCCATAAATGTCAGTCTAATGTGAGAGGTCTTTATGAGGTTATGGCCTGAATGAATTAAGAAATACTTAACCAGATAAACATGTAAGGTGGGACATGGGGGTCAAGTAGGTGCCTTGGGTGGCATGAGGAATCTAGTGGTTTCCTTTAGTGGCATTTGAAATACGATTAGTAAGACTTAACCAAACACATGTAAATGAACATGACTAAGAAGAGGGTTAAGTGGGATATACTAGTGGGGATAAGCTTAGGTGGATAGCTTGTGGGGGCCCATTTCAACCAGTAACCCAAACGTATCTTTGTGGGCTCGACCCAAGTCGAGGACGGGACACGCATACTGGGTTTGACTATAAGAGGCCAAATGGGGTAGCGGTGGCAACGCAAGTCCAACGGGTTTCATATGCGTGTGTGGACCCGGGTTGGTAGGTAAGACGTTGTTGCATCGTGTAGGTATAAGCCGTGCATTCTCAAGTTGTATTGGGTTGCCACTTTAGGGGAGTGATACACCCCACTGTGGGGCCAGCACGGGTATCTACGAGTAGGGAGACGATCGAAAGTGGGTAGTGGGGTACACCTAGCGAAGATAGGGGCAGGCGGCACCTATGTAGTCAGCTAGGGGTACACGAAGCTATTTATATAATTTCTAAGTGAAGCAAGTGGGATCAACCTTTAGGGTGACTGGTGCGGTGCAGTGTAGTAATTATTCGTTAGTATTAGGTGTGCCTTTAACGTTTTCTTTATCTGCTTTTCCATACCCAATAGTTCATAGACATTTCCTTATTTTCCAGCTTATGCCTTAGTCTAGTTATTTTGATAATAGTATTGTTAGAATTATCATACTTACCAGACTTTATGTTTGACCCCCTCTATTTCTATCCTTTTCCCCCCTCCAGGTCCTCAGGGTCGGCCCAGCTCTAGTGGAGCTTGATTGGATTGCTTTATCTCTCTTTTGGGAAAGCTTGGACCGTTGAAGTAAAGTCCAGCTTGTTATCTTCTTTAATGGCTATTTATGTAATGGGATTGTGTATTTTGTTTTATCAAGATGGATATGATACTTGTCTCTGATTTATGGTTTTATGATGTAACAAACATGTTTAATTTCCGCTGCAATAAAATAAAGTTTTAGATTTCCAAGTACTACTTATTATATGTCTTGTTGTAATTTTTATGTTCTATATTCATTTAAAACCCCCATGGAAGTTAATGCATTCCCTTTGTGAGTGACATTAATGGACGTGGGGTGTTACAGCTTCAAATCCATATGGGTTTGATGGAGTTTTGTTGCAAGAATCATTTGAATTTCATGCACAAATAGGCCATGTTCGAACGCTGCTTTAGGGCCAGGGAGAGGTGCCAGTTCGCCAGCGTTCCTATCAGTGGGTGGCGATGTCAAGGTGGTCGACATGGAGTTGGTTGATCAGGGGCATGAGGTGTTTAGTGGCGCGCGCAGGTGGAGGAATGTGACGAAGATGGGTTTAGATTCGGTTGAAGAAAATATGAAGGAGGAGGATTAAAATGAAGGTTAGGAGAAAATTAATTAAAGTAAATTATTTAATTATCTTAATAATGTAATTAGTGCTTAAATTAGCATATCTTGTTCATACGAAAACAGAATCGGGAGAAACCAGTGGGATCATGGAATCGAGAGCTTCGCAGTGAAGCTGATTTGGAGGAATTTGGAGCTAGCCAGTAATTTTGATTAAATTAAACATCTTGTTTAATTTAATTAAAGCAATCGTTTTGTAAAGATTTCAAACCGATCAAGGTGAGAACTCCCTCTTCTGTTTTGTTAAGTTATTATAAGCATTTCTGAAAATGTATTGATTGTCTGTGATTGCAATGTTTTCTTTGTGGTTGATGGATGATTTTTACAGTTATGCTTGTTATTATTAAACTATGAATATAAGCGTTGTTGATTGAACTCTTATAATATAATAATTAGTTGATGGATGTGTTTACATTGTTGACACAAAAATATTACACCACGAATATGAGATTTGGAAATTGACTAAATTTCATTTTATTGGAATTTTAAATGAATTTTAGAAATTTGGTAAGAGAACAGAAATTGAATTTTAAAATCCAAACTGATTTGAAAACGGAGTTGATATAATTTCAAACAACTTTTGAAATGATTAAAATGGATTTGAAGAATATTTGAATTAAAAACGACTTGTTTTAATTTAAATTAGATTTTGAATAGTAAATTCAAAATGTGAATTCGAGTTAGGTATATAAACAGCATCTTTAACTCGAAGGAATTTTTCCAGTAATCTTATTTATTTTTATATTCAAAATATTATATTTTGAAAAATATTATTATTTTAATATTATAATAATAAGAATATTCAATTTTGATTTAAAATTGAATTGGGAGTTGAAATCATTGTTAAAATGAGCTGATAAATGTTTTATAACATACGTTTGAATGAAATCGATGAATTTTATTATAAATAATAAAATGGTTTGAATAAGACGTGTCGCTCGGCGACCGTTTGCGAATTTCGACCATTAACTTCAAATTGACGTACCGGGAGATCCGATCGTCAAATTTTCCTGAAATGAAAATCGTTTGGTTCAGAATGAAAAGAGTTTTCCAACGATATGTTAAGTCTTAAAATCTAAAGGTTATATTTCAAGAAAGATTCAAATTAAATTTAAAGAAAAACAACGCTATAGTTGTTAATGACCTGAAATTGGTTTTTAAAGAAATATGCTATTTTTAAATTATTACAAATAGGGAAAAAATATGATAAATCACAAAAAATGATTTAAAAGTGAATTGAACTAAATATATTTAGTTTTTGACAATATAAAGCTATTTTGTGAAAATAAGTTATTTTGACAAAAGTGATTGAAACGGTGTGAAGTTAATAAATACTTAACCAAACTAAGTTTTTCCGATGTATGAATATTGAATTTGAATGGAAATAATCTTCGAATATTTCAAAATTGGACTCCGTAATTATACGGATATTGTTTTGAGAATTTGGAAGATATTAAAATCGTTATTCCCTATACGGTATCTGTTGGTTTCAGAATTTGATGTTGAATATAAGTCTATACGATTTCTATTTAAAGCCTTATATTTGATATCAAATTGGATTTGGGTTTGTCGTGAATGTTGTCTTCAATAACACTATTCTTAAACCCAATTTATGGAATAATTCTTTTAATTAAGATCAATGAAGTTTTCTAATTAATAAATTTAATTTGAATTGAATGGAAATTTTATTTTGGGTTTATCGTGAACAATGTTTTAAATAATATTTGTTCTTTAACCCAGTTAAAGGAAAGATGATTTCTCAAGTTTGAGTTTTAATAAATCTTTCAATAAAGATTTGATTGAATGAAACGGAGATTAATACCATGTTAGAGTTTTAATACATCTTTCAGATTTGAAAAGAAAGAAGGTAATTAAACTTACCAAACACGAGGGGTGCTAGATATGGAATACCACCAGTTTTGCTCAATGAGATGAATAGGATGGGATAACGATACGAGATATTAACTTTTTGGTAAGGCTCAATAATCCCGATTAGGCTTATAAACCTTAATTTGAGTTAAGTTTGTAAAAAGAGATTATATAATGAAACACCCCACCTCCGTTAGGGTCACTCTCAAAGGGAATGCCCTAATTTTGGTGGAGGTTTATAAGTATAAGTCACAGATACACAAGACAGATATAAAAAAACACATATTTTTGAACAGCGGAAAACAACAGCAACTTTTATTTCATTAAAATACGTGTTACACGAACCATGCCATAATTTGTCTTACAATACTTCCAAAAACATAACATCTTCATAACTGTCTTGATTACATTATTTAAAGAAGCATAAAAACATAAGTAAATTGCATAAGTCCCATAATTGCTGTCCAAAGCCATAGTCCAAAACGAAAAAGATCCAAGCAATACTGTAACACCCGTATTTTTAATGTAATTAAAAATGTATACATATCCACATATAGGATTAATATGGTGATGTATAATGTAAATTAATTAATATATGAAAAAAATGAAAAGATTGGTTGCATGCGATGTAAATATGTTGCATGCACTGATTTGCAAACATAATGTATTAACATTAAAAGAAAAAGATTCATGCATTGGTTTAATTTAAGTATTGTAACTAACATGAAAAAAAGAAGTAAGGAAAGAACAATAATTATCATTGTTCTAAGACTTATTAACAAAAGACTTTGTAGCTCAGTTGTTTAAGGCATTGGATTTGTAACATGGAGGTCGGGGGTTCGAACCCCGGCGACAGCATAATTTTTATCTCTGTTTTAAAGAGGGCTAACTGAACATGCAAATATATGTACATATACAAATTCAAAATTTGAAAGGATAAGAACGTACATATAAGAAAATAAAGAAAATGTATGTATATACATGAGAATATATATATATATATATATATGTAGAAATATATGTATACGAAAGATAAAATTTAAGACAAGGCTATAGTAAATGAAATATGGCAAGAATTAAGTAACGGTGCAACATCGTTTGAATTTTGAAAATAAAATGAAAGTTGTGCGTATATATATATACGCGTAAAATGGTCGTTAAAGGAATTGTATACATATAAGAATATTTCATGTGAATAAAACAGTTAAATAAATTCCAGGAATTCAAAAGTTCGAAATTCAAATTTCTACGCCAAAACAGCTTGTGGGACCCAATGCTGACTTAGCACTGCATGTACGATAAGATTTGGCTAGATTCATCTGCGAACCTGGACTATTTTCTTAACTAGGTTCAATGCTGACTCAGCGCTGCGTGTACGATAAGGTCTTGAGCAACTATATAAACACCCCTGGTCTTCTTCTCTATTCACAATTCTTCTCTACCCTTATGCTGCAAAGATTCTTAGTAAACATGGCTTCCTCTCCTCCTCTTAATCAAATAATAAATAAAATAATATATATAAAATAAATCAAGACGAGGAGGTGCTGCTCAAAGACTTTCAAAGAGGAGATTCAAGCTAGAATTCAAGTGAAGATTCGAACGACTGCAACGACCGTTTTTCTACGAATCATAGCAACACCATCTTTCTATTATAATCTAATCTCTGTAAGTCAGTTATTTCTAGATTTGAACGTTTCTCTTTTCGTGACATGAAATTAAAGGAATAAAAGAGTATGCCAATTCTTTCTATTGAATCAGTGCCTATTTCTTTGGACCAAATTAAGAACTGTTATGATTTCGAGGACAAATAAGACCGTAACTATGAAACTATGGACCTTAGAATCATATGCCTCTTTGACTATGAACATTGCCTAAGACTATGAACATTGCTTAAGACTATGAACATTGCCTATGACTATGGACATTGCCTATGACTATGGACATTGCCTATGACTGTGACTGTGACCATGAGAATTATTTCGATGACTATAGCCTATACCTTTGATTAGGAAGCAAAAATATTGTCTATGACATAAATGGGACAACTGTGATTAAGCACATATGGTTCATGACTAGGAAAGTGTTTAAAATTTTGTGACCGTGAACCCGATTATCTATCTTGTTTGTTCTTTGGTTTTAGACCTTGGGAATTTACCTATTAAGTTAGGTCTACCCATGTTCTTGAACCTACGCCTTTATTCTGTCTATTCTTGGTTTTAGACCTTGGGAATTTACCTATTAAGTTTGGTCTACCCATGTTCTTGAACCGACGTCGTTATTCAACCCTTTTTATGCCAGTTAGTATGTCTATCTTTTGCATAGCATCTTTGGTTCATTCCCTATTTTCTATGAGCCTAGCTTTATTTATAATCTAGACAGAATCACGATTATACGAACGGTAGGAATGAAGTTTGGGCAAAATATTAAATTTACTAGAAACATAGTTATAAACTATGAAATTGGCATAAATTGGGAACATGTATTATGGCATGTTCATAGAAATGCAAATTGGATAAATTTGGCATGAATTATAAGATATGTAATTTGAATCTAGTATTGACATGTAAATCTAACATTTACATGAATAATGAAATAGAGTAATAAGTCTAGTTTGATGTAAATTAGAATGTTGAATCGGAATTAGATTAGCTAATTTGGCACGATAAGTATATTGGCATAAATGTGAAATTGGCCATAATTGAGAATAACTGTCAGGATTAGAAAAATCATGGTTAGTGACACTTAATTTGGTAAAATCCACATACCGAAAAGCATAAATATGATTTAGAAGGGGAAATGGGCCATAATAATAAATGTTGACAATTTACATTAAAAGAGTAATTGGGAAATAAGTAAATTAGGATTAATTTACTTATAGAATTTGTCCTAAAAGAGGAAATGTAAATTTAGACAAAACTAAAGGTTTATTAACGGCATCTCTTTTAATGACACACCAAAAAGTTCTAGGGTGACAGAGAGGATAGTGTCTAGGCTTGAGTTTGGAAAATACAAGTTTCCTGCTCTCCCTGGCTATCCCTAACTGATCCGACGAACGGGATGGTTACTTTCAAAACTTGATTTGAAAATAAGTTGAAACCCTTTGAACTTAGAAAACACGAATATGCCTAACCCGAGGTTAGACTGAGTTGCGATGTAAACCTGCCCGGAACCAACCGACACATCCAGTATTCGCAACAATACCTGTCTAATGTGAGTGGTAGTGGCTTTAATTTATTTAGTTAAAGCTAGAACAAGAATAGTAGGGTTAAGTTAACTAAGACACTTAACCAGTTCAACATGATAACTAGACTGATGGGTGGGGTTAGGTTCAGACTGACACTTAACCATTAATAATAACATGATAGTTAAAACAGACAGGCCAGGTTAAGTTAAAAAAGAATACTTAACCAACACAGAGTAAATGGGTAGGGTTAAGAAATAAGTACTTAACCAATATAACTTGGTTTGTGGTAGGGTTAAGTCAACATGAGTTACTGACAACACTTAACCAGTTTAACAGGGTAAATGAAGAGGGTTAAGTTGGCTTGAATTGACTAATGACACTTAACCAATCCAAATTGACGGGAAAGGGAACTAAGTAGAAAACCTTAGTTATGAAAACAACTATTCTGGAAACTAAGTGGTAAATCTTAATTAGTAAAACTAAGTAGTAACTCTTAGTATAACACGGGAAGGAGTCAATGTCCATCTGAATAGAAAGAAGGCTCCAACGAATTGGGTTACGAAGCCCGAGGCTTCGAGGGGACGTGAGGGTACTCTTGGTATCCCTCTGTTAGGCTGCAGATGATCCGCCTGGGCCCACGGAGGTTAAGGTCTGCATAGAAGAACCAGGGGTATGCCTTGGTTGCAATACATGTCAACCTAAAGACTAGGATGGACCGGCGTGATTCGGCGAGCAAACGGTAGCCCTGTGATAGCGACTCGTCATCTACCATCCATCTTCAGTCAATCAAGACACGTGAAGCGGAAAGGCGGAGAACTCCAAAAGACCATATACTTGCTATCTAGTTATGGGTGAGGATGGCCATAGGATAGTGGGGCACCGGGGGCCAGCGTATAGTTCTCATTTTACAAGGTGTGCCTTTCATTAGTTGAGGGAGGGGTCAAGTGGGACCATAGCCACAGAAATAAAAACAGACCTTAGCATCTGCATCGGCAGATATCTGAAAGCTCCCGACCGAGTTCTGTTTTCCTTGATTTGCCCTAACACAGGACTCGGACCGCACATTACAGGACATGTGCATCTAGACAAGCGATAACTATTCACGATACATGCGTGGGAAAGTTTAGGAACATATACCACTCAAGGTAGTGTGTCCTAGACTTGGGGCATCGTTCGATAGGTAGCATAATTCCTAGTTGAACTAGGTGGCATAAATCCTGAATCCGAGAAGCATCCAGCAGACAGCATAAACTCTAGTTAAATCTAGAAAGCACTTGATAGAAAACCCTAGATTAGATCTAGGTAATAAATAATAATTGTATGCCTGAAGGCAATGGAAATTTCAGGGGATTGGGATCACGTTATTGATACTAGTTGGAACACTAGTTGGGTGGTGTAGAGATAATAGAAATCTGTATAACAAGGAAATGGCGAAGCGATGAAAGTATTAGAGAACATCCAGTTTATCTTATCTTAGCATATCTTGTGTTGATCTCGTCTAATCTTGCTGACCCTATCATCATGGTGTTATCTTGTATTCAGTTAATTCATGTCGTTTTGTTTTCCATGTTCACATGCTAGAAGTTACTGAACTTACTCAGGCTTTATGTCTGACTCTGTGTTTCTTTCGTCTTCTTTTCTTCCGTTTCCCCCCCTAGGTAGTAAAGGAGGGAATAGTTTAGCTCAGGTTAAGTTGGACTGTCACCCTTTCCATCTTGAAGATTTGTCGAAGTTTGCTTGGATTCTCTTTTCAGATGCTATGGCTGGCTCTTGCAAAAATCGGGGAATATAAATGTTGTTTTTATGCTTCTTTATTTTGTAAGACAGATGATACTCTGATATTGTAAAGAAACCATTGTACAGACTATTTTATCAATAAAGCAAAGTTTTATTTTCCGCTGTTTAATTTCTGTCTGCCTTGTAATTTATCTGCATCTTTTACCCAAAATGCTCCACAGAACTTAGTGCATTCCCTTTGTGAGTGACACTAACGGACGTGGGGTGTTACACGTGGTATCAGAGCTAAAGGTTACCGGATCAGATAAAAGATTTGAAAAATTATTTTTCAAAACGGTTTTTAAAGAAGCATTTTCAAAAGAAAAGTTTTGTTTTAAAGGCATATTCCCCAAAGCCGTACGCACTGTCTTCTCTTCCTGTGTTTGAATTCTTGTCTCCTTCTTTCTTGAGTCTCTAGGGCTCCTGGCTTTCTGGGAGGTAACCTCATCGAAGGGCAAAGTAGTGCCCGACTTCTATCCATAGCCGTAGTTGTTTCATCTACGGGCAGTTTTCTTTCAAAGCTTATAAGGTTTTCCGGACGATGGAGACAGTTTTCGAGAGATTTGTCAACATGACTACACACGGAAGGGGATGAGGAGTTTGGCTAAGGAGCATAACCCTAGGATGAGGAATTCATGGATGTAGACTTAGCACACGAAGGAGGAAGAAATTATAAAACCTAAGACAAGAGGAAGTATCTTTACCAGGGTATGATATGGCATATACTTAAGGACAAGGGTAAGAATGAGGACGAGATTTTCAGAAGGACAAGTACATGCTTTCGCCACCAAGCGTACCTAGGAGAAAGGTAGTCCGGTTGGAAGAGTCTAGTTTTCTGTTCGTGCTATTTCCTTAGGTTCTAGCGCTTCTCATTTGTTCATATCCACTTCCATAGTTGGGTCTCTGCACCATAGTACTTGTATAGTAGAAAGATCCCACTAGAGTCTCAAATCCAATTGGTGGTCCGGCCAGTTTATTTTTTTGTTAGTAGGGATTTGAGAATAGCTATCGAGTTTGCTTATATCATCTCATGTAGATCGTCTAAATTCGGGGGAGATATTCCTTGGGTGCTTGTCTGATATTGGTTTAGGCCTTTGGGGCTTGTACTTGAGGAATGTCAAGTTCGGTTTGGATGGTTTGCGGGAGAGATGAATAGTTGTGGTAGGCACTCCAAAGAGCACGTAGTGGCCTTTCGACTCTTATAGTTATGGCATGACGGATAAGAGGGAAACCTCTAATCATCTTAGTACATATACTTGGTACCGTGATTGACATCTGTTTATTTTGGAATTGGAGGTCGGAAACTTCACAACCGTGAAGTTAAATTAGTTAAGATACAGTGGAGTAAAGCTCAAGAAGGCAAGATACTAGCGTCATACCCTTTTCTTTAAGGGTGTATCCTTGATTTCTTTGTTTAGGAGCTTTGTGCATAATTGTTTCTCTCTTTCCAAAGTATATCACCTAGGTCGTATCTTCGATCCTTAGGTAGAAGCCAATGGATGTAAACATGTATTTGAAACATTTTATGGTTGATGGATGCAAGTGGTTGCTAATGGTTGCTTGTGAATGCATATGCATATGTATTAGACACTAGATCGGTTCGGACGTTTTCATATTACATTTACATATATGTATTTAAGTTGAGCCTGATATGTTATCATATGGATGTTACATATGGATGAATGGCCGTGCACGCATGTAGTATTTGCATAACTAGGGATGCTTGCATACATGATTGGACGCATGGCACCGACATGATTCGCATTAAGGAGGTCGACTGAATCAGTAGACCACCTGAATTTACAGTAGATAAAGACATATACACACACTATGCATATGAACATGAAAGCATTAGAAATCTTTTAAGGAAAATGGATGCCTGTGATTGGACGGTTGAGTAGATGGGTGATTGGATGGTAGGACACATTCTTCCTAACTAGAAGATTTTGGGGACGAAATCCTTTTAAGTGGGGGAGAATGTAACACCCCGTATTTTTAATGTAATTAAAAATGTATATATATCCACATATAGGATTAATATGGTGATGTATAATGTAAATTAATTAATATATGAAAAAAAAGAAAAGATTGGTTGCATGCGATGTAAATATGTTGCATGCACTGATTTGCAAACATAATGTATTAACATTAAAAGAAAAAGATTCATGCATTGGTTTAATTTAAGTATTGTAACTAACATGAAAAAAAGAAGTAAGGAAAGATTATCATTGTTCTAAGACTTATTAACAAAAGACTTTGTAGCTCAGTTGGTTAAGGCATTGGATTTGTAACATGGAGGTCGGGGGTTCGAACCTCGGCGACAGCATAATTTTTATCTCTGTTTTAAAGAGGGCTAACTGAACATGCAAATATATGTACATATACAAATTCAAAATTTGAAAGGATAAGAACGTACGTATAAGAAAATAAAGAAATTGTATGTATATACATGAGAATATATATATATATATATATATATATATATATGCAGAAATATATGTATACGAAAGATAAAATTTAAGACAAGGCTATAGTAAATGAAATATGGCAAGAATTAAGTAACGGTGCAACATCGTTTGAATTTTGAAAATAAAATGAAAGTTGTGCGTATATATATATATATACGCGTAAAATGGTCGTTAAAGGAATTGTATACATATAAAAATATTTCATGTGAATAAAACAGTTAAATAAATTCCAGGAATTCAAAAGTTCGAAATTCAAATTTCTACGCCAAAACAGCTTGTGGGACCTAATGCTGACTTAGCACTGCATGTACGATAAGATTTGGCTAGATTCATCTGCGAACCTGGACTATTTTCTTAACTAGGTTCAATGCTGACTCAGCGCTGCGTGTACGATAAGGTCTTGAGCAACTATATAAACAGCCCTGGTCTTCTTCTCTATTCACAATTCTTCTCTACCCTTATGCTGCAAAGATTCTTAGTAAACATGGCTTCCTCTCCTCCTCTTAATCAAATAGTAAATAAAATAATATATATAAAATAAATCAAGACGAGGAGGTGCTGCTCAAAGACTTTCAAAGAGGAGATTCAAGCTAGAATTCAAGTGAAGATTCGAACGACTGCAACGACCGTTTTTCTACGAATCATAGCAACACCATCTTTCTATTATAATCTAATCTCTGTAAGTCAGTTATTTCTAGATTTGAACGTTTCTCTTTTCGTGACATGAAATTAAAGGAATAAAAGAGTATGCCAATTCTTTCTATTGAATCAGTGCCTATTTCTTTGGACCAAATTAAGAACTGTTATGATTTCGAGGACAAATAAGACCGTAACTATGAAACTATGGACCTTAGAACCATATGCCTCTTTGACTATAAACATTGCCTAAGACTATGAACATTGCCTATGACTATGGACATTGCCTATGACTATGGACATTGCCTATGACTGTGACTGTGACCATGAGAATTATTTCGATGACTATAGCCTATACCTTTGATTAGGAAGCAAAACTATTGTCTATGACATAAATGGGACAACTGTGATTAAGCACATATGGTTCATGACTAGGAAAGTGTTTAAAATTTTGTGACCGTGAACCCGATTATCTATCTTGTTTGTTCTTTGATTTTAGACCTTGGGAATTTACCTATTAAGTTAGGTCTACCCATGTTCTTGAACCTGCGCCTTTATTCTGTCTATTCTTGGTTTTAGACCTTGGGAATTTACCTATTAAGTTAGGTCTACCCATGTTCTTGAACCGACGTCGTTATTCAACCCTTTTTATGCCAGTTAGTATGTCTATCTTTTGCATAGCATCTTTGGTTCATTCCCTATTTTCTATGAGCCTAGCTTTATTTATAATCTAGACAGAATCACGATTATACGAACGGTGGGAATGCGGTTTGGGCAAAATATGAAATTTACTAGAAACATAGTTATAAACTAGGAAATTAGCATAAATTGGGAACATGTATTATGGCATGTTCATAGAAATGCAAATTGGATAAATTTGGCATGAATTATAAGATGTGTAATTTGAATCTAGTATTGACATGTAAATCTAGCATTTACATGAATAGTGAACTAGAGTAATAAGTCTAGTTTGACGTAAATTAGAATGTTGAATCGGAATTAGATTAGCTAATTTGGCACGATAAGTATATTGGCATAAATGTGAAATTGGCCATAATTGAGAATAACTGTCAGGATTAGAAAAATCATGGTTAGTGACACTTAATTTGGTAAAATCCACATACCAAAAAGCATAAATATGATTTAGAAGGGGAAATGGGCCATAATAATAAATGTTGATAATTTACATTAAAAGAGTAATTGGGAAATAAGTAAATTAGGATTAATTTACTTATAGAATTTGTCCTAAAAGAGGAAATGTAAATTTAGACAAAATTAAAGGTTTATTAACGGCATCTCTTTTAATGACACACCAAAAAGTTCTAGGGTGACAGAGAGGATAGTGTCTAGGCTTGAGTTTGGAAAATACAAGTTTCATGCTCTCCCTGGCTATCCCTAACTGACCCGACGAACGGGATGGTTACTTTCAAAACTTGATTTGAAAATAAGTTGAAACCCTTTGAACTTAGAAAACACGAATATGCCTAACCCGAGGTTAGACTGAGTTGCGATGTAAACCTGCCCGGAACCAACCGACACATCCAGTATTCGCAACAATACCTGTCTAATGTGAGTGGTAGTGGCTTTAATTTATTTAGTTAAAGCTAGAACAAGAATAGTAGGGTTAAGTTAACTAAGACACTTAACCAGTTCAACATGATAACTAGACTGATGGGTGGGGTTAGGTTCAGACTGACACTTAACCATTAATAATAACATGATAGTTAAAACAGACAGGCCAGGTTAAGTTAAAAAAGAATACTTAACCAACACAGAGTAAATGGGTAGGGTTAAGAAATAAGTACTTAACCAATATAACTTGGTTTGTGGTAGGGTTAAGTCAACATGAGTTACTGACAACACTTAACCAGTTTAACAGGGTAAATGAAGAGGGTTAAGTTGGCTTGAATTGACTAATGACACTTAACCAATCCAAATTGACGGGAAAGGGAACTAAGTAGAAAACCTTAGTTATGAAAACAACTATTCTGGAAACTAAGTGGTAAATCTTAATTAGTAAAACTAAGTAGTAACTCTTAGTATAACACGGGAAGGAGTCAATGTCCATCTGAATAGAAAGAAGGCTCCAACGAATTGGGTTACGAAGCCCGAGGCTTCGAGGGGACGTGAGGGTACTCTTGGTATCCCTCTGTTAGGCTGCAGATGATCCGCCTGGGCCCACGGAGGTTAAGGTCTGCATAGAAGAACCAGGGGTATGCCTTGGTTGCAATACATGTCAACCTAAAGACTAGGATGGACCGGCGTGATTCGGCGAGCAAACGGTAGCCCTGTGATAGCGACTCGTCATCTACCATCCATCTTCAGTCAATCAAGACACGTGAAGCGGAAAGGCGGAGAACTCCAAAAGACCATATACTTGCTATCTAGTTATGGGTGAGGATGGCCATAGGATAGTGGGGCACCGGGGGCCAGCGTATAGTTCTCATTTTACAAGGTGTGCCTTTCATTAGTTGAGGGAGGGGTCAAGTGGGACCATAGCCACAGAAATAAAAACAGACCTTAGCATCTGCATCGGCAGATATCTGAAAGCTCCCGACCGAGTTCTGTTTTCCTTGATTTGCCCTAACACAGGACTCGGACCGCACATTATAGGACATGTGCATCTAGACAAGCGATAACGATTCACGATACATGCGTGGGAAAGTATAGGAACATATACCACTCAAGGTAGTGTGTCCTAGACTTGGGGCATCGTTCGATAGGTAGCATAATTCCTAGTTAAACTAGGTGGCATAAATCCTGAATCCGAGAAGCATCCAGCAGACAACATAAACTCTAGTTAAATCTAGAAAGCACTTGATAGAAAACCCTAGATTAGATCTAGGTAATAAATAATAAATGTATGCCTAAAGGCAATGGAAATTTCAGGGGTTGGGATCACGTTATTGATACTGGTTGGAACACTAGTTGGGTGGTGCAGAGATAATAGAAATCCGTATAACAAGGAAATGGCGAAGCGACGAAAGTATTAGAGAACATCCAGTTTATCTTATCTTAGCATATCTTGTGTTGATCTCGTCTAATCTTGCTGACCCTATCATCATGGTGTTATCTTGTATTCAGTTAATTCATGTCGTTTTGTTTTCCATGTTCACATGCTAGAAGTTACTGAACTTACTCAGGCTTTATGTCTGACTCTGTGTTTCTTTCGTCTTCTTTTCTTCCGTTTCCCCCCCTCCCCCCCCTAGGTAGTGAAGGAGGGAATTGTTTAGCTCAGGTTAAGTTGGACTGTCACCCTTTCCATCTTGAAGATTTGTCGAAGTTTGCTTGGATTCTCTTTTCAGATGCTATGGCTGGCTCTTGCAAAAAACGGGGAATGTAAATGTTGTTTTTATGCTTCTTTATTTTGTAAGACAGATGATACTCTGATATTGTAAAGAAACCATTGTACAGACTATTTTATCAATAAAGCAAAGTTTTATTTTCCGTTGTTTAATTTCTGTCTGTCTTGTAATTTATCTGCATCTTTTACCCTAAATGCTCCACAGAACTTAGTGCATTCCCTTTGTGAGTGACACTAACGGACGTTGGGTGTTACAAATACATTCTTTCTCTTCAAGCTGGATGTGAAAACTAGTCAAGCTGCGGTATTCCCTCCCTGTGTACTTGGGGGGGAAACGAAAGAAAAGAAGACGAAAGAAAAGTAGAGTCAGACATAAAGCCTGAGTAAGTCTAGGACTATTCAGTCTATGAATAAAGAATTGGGCATGATAAGTATAAACTGGAAATGGGAAAGCACTATAAACTAGGTTAAGTTGTCTAGAGTCGAATGTACTATCGTATCCCATATTAATCTCTATACCCATATAAACTAGTTCCCAACAGGCACCCCCAAAATCATGGTGAGGTGATCCATTTCTGATGATCGGCTCCTACTCGCATAGTTACATGTGTCTTACGGCCCCCGATGTTGTAGTTACCTATGCCCAGTGCCTTATTTTTCTGCGCCGGAGTGTGTGCACGCCTGCACCCCGTTAGAACCTACATTGCTGCACCCCCGCCATCGATTTGACCTCTTACAGTCAGCCCAGTAATCGTGCCCCACCCTGCCTAGTTCAAGGTATCCTGATACACCTTGTAGGGTTACTGCTGAAAAGGGTCCCCCGCTACTAGGTTTTCTATTTCTAGCCAACATGCTAAGTTTGTTAAGTGTTTTGTAAACCTAACCCCCAATCAGTCTATATAGTTTAGCATGTTCCATTTTTTATTAAGTATTAATTCAATTTACTTAATCCTACCAATCCTGACTCAGCCTTAATTGTCTTATTAAAGCCTCGACCTCTCACATTAGACAGATATTGTTGTGGCTGCCTGTTGCCGGTTGGGTCTGGGCAGTCTTACGCCACAACTCAGTCCAACCTCAGGTCCTTATTGGGATCCGTGTTTAACCACCCACATTGGATAGGTATTGTTATGACTACTGGACAGCCGGGCGGTTCCGGGCTGGTTTACATCACAACTCAATCCAACCTCGGGTTAAACACATCGTATTTTCTAAATTTACATATTTTGTCTCTTTTCTTTGTATATGTAAATATTTGCGGCCCATTATTCAAATTCATCTTTATTGGGTAAAATTAATTTACACCACTTAATTGTTTTTCAAGGTCGTTGGCATGCGTCAAACATGCCAACACATATGTTCTATATTTTAACCCAAACTTCATTACCCTCGTTTTATACGTTCGCTACAATATAACATATGTTGGGTTTAACATTTAAACCCAACTTAGCCACATGAAAAAGGGGAGGCTTAGAACATGGTGTTTATATATTCTAAGTAACATAAAAAGGGGAGTGTGAACGCATGAACTTGCAACATAGCAAACTAATTAACATAAATTTGGCACTTGTGAACTTGCATTGTAATAACATATAATCATGGCATAAACATACCTAAACATGAAATCATGGTTTTTGATCTATTCATGCAAACTTGCAATTGGAATGTAAATCTAACTTAGCTATGTGTCACATATATTATCATATGATTTTGATAACAATATAGGCCTAAAACATGTTTTTCAATTAGGCATAACACCAAACATAGTCTAGTCATGTTCATAGAGTCAACACAAGTTCACAAAGGTGCTTACTTTTGTCTCTAATACAAAAGTATGGTTTTACACTTGAATCATGATGCCAATTCCAACATAAATTCACATAAGTCATAATACCCAAATGGATCCAACTACACTAAAAGTGATTATAATATATATTATGTTGGCATAATAGTGAATCATATACTTGCATGAATCTCAAATAAACTACCACAAACATGTAGTTGTTAACTTTCAACATGAATCACATACTTGCAAATATCCAATCGTTATACCATAACATCCCAAATCGTTTAGAATCAAAGCAACATACAAATATGAATTATTATCACCACAAATCAAATACAATTCTATTTCTCATTTTACACAAATCAAAACACAATTATTTATTCACATCGGAATAGCACTCTACTTACAACGTATGACGAATCTTCAATTCAGGAATCTGAATTCTGAATTTGGAGATGCTATCCTTTGTTGTAGGCGTTGTTTTGATTTAATTGACGTTGCTTTAAGCTTTCGAATTGTCTCCTAATTGTCTCTCAATTTTGACGGCTATTCCTAGTCTTTCCTCAGCAGCATGATGGTCTCATCTTCATTTTTGTTTGTGTGAATTAGGTGGAGTCTTAGGTCCTTTTTATAGAGTTTGTGAATTGATTAGGATCGTCGATGGAGCTTGGTTTAATAATAGCCGTTCGTTTGAAGGAGAGACCAATCAGGAGCTGACACCTAGCCCTAGTGACGAGGCAAGGCTCAGCAATTCGGCCAAGCACAGACCAGGCCAGCCAGGGGGGCTGGGTTCGACCTGGCTCAGGGGCCAGGTCGACCTCCCAGTCGACCCCTAGGTCGACTATGTAGTCGACCTGGGTGCCCCAGGTCGACTACCCAGTCGACCTGGGTGCCTTGGGCGGGAAAATTCCCGCCCTGGCCAATCCGGCCCGATTTTTGAAATTCGAATCTGATTTCTGAGCTGTTTCTGTCTGTTTGAATTTTAAACTGAATTCTGAAACTTCCGGAGGCCATATCTTCTTCATACGGAGTCCGTTTTACGCAAACTCGGACTCTATCTCAAGCAGAATTCCGAGACGAACGCAATAGTGTATCCCGTTTCCCTTAATTCTTTGATTAGAAATTAATTATACTTTAATTTGTGAGTTTCACTGTTATAGAATACACGGGTGTTACATATAATCTTTTGAAATGTTTTCGAGGAAAGATTTAAACAAGAGTTTAAATGATGTAAATCTCTGATAACATTTATAGGAGTAATTCCCAATGTAAAGAATATTTGAATAAAAGAATATTCTAAATTGGAATGAGACTTATGATATGTTTATATATCACTTGATTTTAATGATACGATAGTTATTCGGAAAGACCGGGTTTCAACCCATTCTGACTAACTAATACGACGATTGTCGAAGATATTGAAAACGGTGGTTGAATATCGGAGATCTTCACATCGTTTGGATTATTGTTGATGCCTTGGGTAGCTCCCATTATAAGATTAAAGTGGTGGTCGTCTAGACGTGCCTGGAGATCGATCGGATATGCAAGGGCCCCTCTCCCTTAAGGGACGAGGAGTAAGGTGCCTTTGGTTTCATTCAGACCTAGAATAAACTTGTAAATGGATGTGTGTCTGACATTGTATTTCATAACATAATTGATTAGTTGTTACTGATGGTATATCCATGGTGATGGATAATTTATTCTCTTAGATTAACACCCTTCTTTGAGGCGTATGAACTCAAATGTTATATTATTAATAAAAATTGATCATATGTGTGAATTGACTATATGGCATTCTAAGTTGTTGATTGATCAAAGCTTCTTGTTGAAAAGCAGAGCTTTATGGATGATGATCATAGCATAGATTTGTGTTGAAACGTGACATCGACAAGCCTCACAGCCCGTGAATGGCCTAAAATAGGATGAAAGATGGCAGAGTAAGGACATACATTTCCTTTTAGTTGAAAGTGATGCCATGATGGAGCACAGACAATTTACTATGTGGATGATGGAATTGAGGCACCTCAGATGATGGTCAATCAACAACCAGTGTGACAGTCAACTACGACTGGGGAACATTATGTTCAGGTAATTTACCTAACTCACCGGGTATTGGCAGCCCAGCTCTACTGATCTAGGGCTCACAAGTGGCTGAATCCTGGGACATATGCTAGAGTGTCCCGAATCGGATAAGGAAGATCCTTTGCCTTGGTCATTGATGGAAATCCAACATCCAACACGAACCTTGTGTTTTCAGTTGTAAACCTATATGGTGACATAATAGGATGAGTATTATGTCCTCTAAGATTGATTCATTTATTTTCGAAATTGATTTTCACACTATGCACTAGTAATAATAAAAGAGAAATTTCGTGTATCAAGCATGTTTGGCTATTATAAGGTAAAACTCTATCCTCCAGTTTGAATTGCATTGTGTGATGGGACTTGAGTCTTATAATAGCTTCATTTTTCAAAAAGCATTGCGAGTTTTATGACTGGTATTCATGTGGAGAAAACCTATTACGTGTTATACGGCTTCGTATCGTGATTTACCCAACTTTAAAATAAAGTTTAAAAATTGTTTTGGTTCTCATACCAGTCCCACAACTGACTCTGAGTTTATTGTTTCCCACTCAAACCTTGGGTGCGTATATCTTCCATACGGACAGCTAGTGTTTTAGTTTTGCAGATATTTTATTTAGCAGGAGCTATACACTGGATTACTTCATAGTCTTCCGCTAAAAATATTTGTGTTTCCGCTGAAAGTATTTATGTTTCCGCTGTGTATTGTAATCTGTTAATCTCTGATATACTCTGATATATTCTTGTACTCTGATGTAAAATTGTTGTAATAACTATGAAATGTTCTTTTGTGTTTTGTTTTGATGTGTTATATCCCATAACGGTTCGATGATTTCTGTTGTTTCGGATCGGAACTGTGCGGCTTACGGTCGATTCGAAAGGTCGGGAGTCTCGGGTCATTACAACATGCAAAAAAAACCACCCCTAAAATCTAGCAAGACTAGAGCGGAGCTTCACTTGATTGTTGAATTTGCATAAAGTGGAGAAAAAAAGAATGACACACCATCAACTTCGACCGAAACACCCCAAAACTGGACCAAGCATCCAAAAGAAGCTAACTAGAAACTGCCAACACACACTTATTACTCCGTTCAATATACAAAATAATCACTCCACAACACAAGGTAAACCCAAGTCAAGTCACTCAACCAAAAACCTACAACCCCAACCAAGCCAAGTCCAACCAAAGCCCAACAAATGATGGATCGAAAACTTACCAAAGCCACAAAAAACTCACCAGAACATATACCTAGGCAGCACGTCGATTAAATCGATCCACAATCAATTGGCCTGCCTTACGGTAGGAATACGTTAGAGAAGAGAACAATGGAAATAGCAAGCAATGAAAAAGTGGAGTCGCAAAATGGGGGGAGCACAACATACAGAGGAGGTTGCTGAGTGGGTGAGGAAACACTACAAGGAGTAGGGAGAAGAAAGAGTGACGTTAGGCTATAATTCAGCGAAAATGCTCGAGTAGTAAAAAGATGCATTTACAGATCGGAGAAGCATATAGAAGTACAAACTAGATCTGAAACTGGGGAACAATAACGCTAGACCACATTAGCGAAAACTGGAAGAGAAAGGAGAAACGGGTGTTAAGAGGAGAAGACAGAAAGGACAAAGAAGATTCAGAAGATGGAAGAGAGAATGTGTCAGAAACGAAAAGAAAAGGATGGAAAGAAGAGAGAATTTTCAGTCACCATTGTTGATGGAAGGAGCCGTTGTCTTTTATCAGTTATTATTTTAATTATTAGTTAAAATATTAATCATAAATTTAAATAATAATCAATATTAATTATTAAAAAATTAAAATAACTAAATATTAAAAATTAGTTATTAAATATTAATTATATTTAGCATTTAATATTGATTATTGATTATTAATTACTAAATGTAATTAATAAATATTAAGTATTAACTATAATTAATAAATATTAATTATAATTTACATATGATTGATAGTTAAGTATAATATATTATTAAATATAAAAAATGACTATTGATTTTAGATAATAATTGGTAATTACAAATTATTTATTAATATTCATTTATTATTATAAATTATAAATAATGACTTTTATAAGTTGTCCTCTATAATTATTAATTTTAAATGACCATTTACAAATTATCAAATATCTATTATTTGATATTAGTTATAAGTTACCGACTATAGAAATATAAATATATTAAAAAAATTAACATGGACTTTTCCTACATTGGATGTTCCGTTAAAGATTTTAATGCTTTATTGGTAAAGCAACTTTTGCTATAGTAAAGTAATATTTACAACATTTGGATAAAAGTTTTGAAAAAAATGTTTTAACAACATTTTTGTAACAAAATGTGTTAAAAGAGTATTATTACAATTTTCGCACAAAAAACTTGCAAAAAGTAGTGGTTTTACAACATTTTTGATAAAAACAATGTATAAAACAAGGATTTTGCCAAAAAGGTTGTTAAAAAACAAACTTTTTACAATGTTTTAGCAAGAAACATTGCTAAAGGACATTTTTACCATGTTTTGTAAATAAATATGGTTAAAAAAAATTGTAATAGGTTGTTTTTGTTGTAGATCCCTCTCATTTCTTATTAGCTCTAAACTTAAATCTACTCTTGTTTATCCCTAAATTCTCAAATGAACGTCTAAATTCACAACAAATCATCTCTAATTATTCATTAGAGATTAAATCTATATCGATTAATTAAATCTCACCATTTTAGTGGAACATCTACTCAAATGCTTATTGCTTGAATTAAATCAACTAATTACATCGAATTGTGAGATTATGTAAATGATTATGATTTCTCACATGTCTATAATGGATCATACGTTGAATTAGAAGTTTTTATCATCTATATGTTAAATTAACCCAAAATTTGGTTATATCTAGTTAATTTCATATTTAGAAGTCCTAAGTTAATCTAATTATGCATATATGAGACTACTATGCTAAATCCAATATAATTAGTGAGTAATTAACCATGTTTAGTGTTAGACCCATAATTAGATTTGACAGATTCATGTTTGTATTTTTTATGTAATTGGATGATTATGTATGCTTAAAGTTGATTGAATTTGTTTTATGAATCGCTGAATTGAATGTTATGCTTGATTTTTGTATTAGTGTTGAGCATCTTTTAGGACTTAGATGATCAAAGCATACCAAAAGTAAATTTCATCAAAATCGAATGAAATTTGGAAAATATGCTCTAGAGAAAGACACGAAGTTACATCATGGATCGCATCTTTGTTGGGGCAATATGTATGAATCAGGGCCGATCCATATATGTGATGGATCGATACTGAAACATACTGAGAGCTCCATTGAAGGAGCGACTTGTGTGGTCCTATTCATCAAGTCTTGAAGAGGCTATCTTAAAGATTTTGTCATGACTAGATTAGCCAAGTGTTGATGGATTGACTACGATACTTGGAGGTAAAGCACCAAAGTCCAAAGGGGACATATCGAGGTTAAAGACAAAAAGGAGTAGGGCATCGAAGACCAGAAGACAACTCAGCCAAAAGTTGGATAAATACATGGATCAGTGCAGAGCCCAGAACGGAAGGATCGGTCTTGATCCATCAGGTTGAAGGTTTAAGGGGTGCAATCCACAGGGCCGGTAGAGGTCTTCTTCAGGAATATGTTGCAAGTTGTGGTTAGTCGATAACTTCTACGGTGTGGAAGTTATGGCCTGTTGAAATTGCGACTCTTTGGTTGGAGACTCAGATTGGAGTAGAATCGAAGACGTTGTGATAGAAAACTCAATACGGAATGAGCTACGTGATAATAGACTGGCTTGAGTGGGACTCGAACCTTAGGTGGAGTTGCGGAAGCTCTTGTGATTCGAAATGCTAAGGAAGGAATCATTGATAACTCGGACTATTTTGATTATTGACTCAAAGTAGGGGTATGGTGGGGACGCTCATTAGAACTGGTAGCAATGGTCGAGTTCCCTGGATCACTCAGATTAAGGAAATCTAATATTGGACAACTGGGTACTGAAGGTAATATGCTCGATAGATGGTGTGACAACCCGAATTTTGGCGGACCAATTTTTTTCAAAATTCCAATCCATCGAAACTCAAGTTGTTGTGCTCTGGTATCCTACAGAAAAGACAAAGACATGAAATATGTCAGAGCTCAGAAAATATCTCACAGCGAAATGGATAAAATATAGTATAATCAAAACATGGCCTTATCGTATTATTAATACTGCCCAACGTATCATGTCTCTGCCACAAATCTAACCTGCGAGTATGCTATGAGGAGGGGGTCAGAACACAAGTTCTGGTGGGTGGATTTAAACTATACACTTTAGATAATCCTACATATACCACTCAATCATATTATATTATTTATTAGGTTACTTGAGTTATCAGCACTCAAGGCTTACACATACGTCGTACCCATTTACTTCCCAGTGGATTAACCTAATATAGTATATATGTAGCTACCCCCAGTATTAAGGTACAACCCATGGTACCCCACTCGCACGGTCTCCACCGTAACACCATCGAAATATATGCAGTCCTCATCCTACGCCGTAGTGACTTATGGATAACAATACTACGTTCCGCATATATTTGTCATTACTCTGCTACGCAAAAATACAGACTGCCACCTTTATTCAAATCCGAATTCATACCGGAGTAATGTCCTCAAGCCTACGATACACCACCCAGAGCCGACATGCATGCATCTAGACTGTCCACCATACATATCTTCAATTGTATTTCGATGCCTCAATCGTACGTCCTCGAATGTGCACCGAATTCCATGGCAGGGCGACACAAGAAACACAGAACTCGATCGGGATCTTTTCCATATCTGTATAGGCACGTCTTAAAGAGCCTCTATATATAGATATACCTTGGGTCTATTTTCATGGTGGCTATGGCCCAACCTTGACCCCTCCCTCAGCTAGTAAAGACTATAAGAGCTAAGCGACTGCCCCTAATAACAAACAGTCTAAATATCCATTTGGCGTCTCCCCTTCAACCCCTTACCCTGATAGTGAAGGGTGAATGGTATCTTGAGTTTAGCTCTAGTCTTTTCGCATCCCACCGGCTGTCGATGACAGATATCCGACGATCTACTATCCTTGTTGGTCGTGACCCTCCGCCTCCCCGTTGAGGCAACCACCGAATCACCCTGGTGTCACCGCATCATAGCATACTGACTGCATAACTATTTCTGCAGTCAAGGCCCACTCACCTGTAGTTACGCGCAGACTCAACTTCTGCGAGCACAGCCTAAGACATCTGTCACCGCACAGAGGACTACAAGGAGCACCTTACGTACCTCAGGAAGCTGCGTGCTTCTCCTTCTAGTCCTTTGGAGCCGCCAGAACAATCATATAAATGTGCGCTTCCCTCGTGCCTTATGACACCTCGATGATCTACCCCGTTGGGTTATTCACCCTCGAACGTACGGACTGGTCCAAGCGCCTCACTTTAATATGCTATTAGAACCTATGTTTAAACATTCTTTTACACACTTTCTTTTCCTTACCAGGTTTCCTTTTAACTTTGTTTTTCCCATTCACATTGAATTCTTCATCAGTTACCAAGTTCCTCTTGCTTATTAATTTCAGTTATAACTTAACACATTTAAGTTTATTAATAAGCCCACGACATGTTATTCTCCAGACTGTGGCCCAAGGTCTGTAATCCACAATCTCTTTTATATTCTTTTTTGATTTCATCATTACACTAACATGTTTTACTTGATTTGTAATTAAGTATATCTCAATTCACATATTTTCCAATTAACATGTCACTTACCATTTATGATTAAATATAACTTATTTCATTTCATAAGTTTTCCTCGTCCTTTCTCATTTAATCATAATTCCACTTTACATCGTCAATACAACTTATCGTTGTTTACTTATTAACTTAGTTCTATTAACTAAGGCCTACTAATAAGTTTCTCTACCCATTTATTATATGTTATAATTTCCCCTTGTCCCTAGGACAAATTTTAACATGTTATTCTTATCAGCGGGTTTCAGACCTCCAAGTTTACAGATTATTTAATTTATAATTAAGTACAATATATTTTCCCCCTTTCTTAACTTGTTTCAGGTTTTCCCCTTTACTAATTACTTAATTTACAATTAAGTGTCCCTTAACTCAATTCACCAGTTACCTCATTCCCTTACTAGTTTATTATAACCTAAGTTATAATATTCACTTGTCCCTAGGACAAGTCTACCTATTATACAACATTTTCATTAATGTTATTTATTTATAATAGATTATTATCATTCCCCTTTTAAGCCAAATCATTTACTGTTGTATCTTTCTTTCATTCAATTCCATTTATTACCATTAACTTCAATTAATACTATTTATCAGTCCGGCTATTTTTGTGTATATATATATATACATGTACCAGACCTCCCCATTAAGCCTACAACCTGTAGATGCTAGATATGCCGGGCGGGTCCAAGTAGACTTCTTCCATAAGTCCGACTTAACCTTGTGTCTTGGCACATTTCATGTTTATGCACTTAAACACTTCACATTAGATTCGCCATTTGTGGTTGCTGGATAAGCCGGGCGGGTCCGAACAGACTTCTACCACAAGTGTAATCTAACCTCACGTCTAAGTACGGTTACAATTTCTAATTACTGTAATTCTAGGCATGTTTATTCTTTAATAATTACTCATATTTTATTATAGGTATTCATGCCCCTTTTTCCAAGTAATATTCACTAGCCCAATTTAAGATCTTTAAACATAATTTAGTCGATGCCCCAATTCAATTCTATGTTAACATGAAACCATATAATCATATACTTACTCCAATTATTTTAAGTATACATTTGGGAGAAATTAACTGAAACACCCCACCCTTCATTAAGGTCACTCACAAAGGGAATGCCTTAACCTTGGTGGAGGTTTGTAAGTAAAAGTCACGGATAAACACAAGACAGATATATATAAACACATATACATAAGCAGCAGAAAACAACAGACTTTTTATTTCATAAATATGTGTTCATACAAAACATTTCCATAACTGTCACATAATAACTTCCAAAACATTACATCATCATTTCTGTCTTGGTTATTAAATAAACAAGCATAAACACATAATTAAAACTGCATAAATCCCCATAGAGTGTGTCCAACAGCCATAGCCAAAGAGAGTCCAAACCGTACATCTACTATCTCGAAGCTTGCAAAGAGTCTGGCTAAGCTGGGTTGTTTCCTCCCTGTGGACCTGGGGGGGAGGGGGGAGGGAACGGAAGAAAAGAAGACGAAAGAAAATAAGGTCAGAAATAAAGCCTGGTAAGTCTAGTGACTTTTTAGTATGAGAATAAGAAAAAGGACATGATAAGTATAAACTGGAAATAGGAAAGTATCATAACTAAGGTAAGGAAGTTTGAATCGAATATACTATCACACCCCACACTATATCTCTACACCTATTTGTACTGTCTGAACTGGCACCCCATGCAGGAGGTGAAGTGATCCCCTTTCTTTAAAGATCGGCTCCTACTTGCATAATCTTCTGTGTCTTACAGCCCCCAAATAATGTAGACACCTATGATGGCCCCACCATGGGGTGTATCAAGTCCCATGGTGGCGACCCGACACAATCCTTAGAATGAATAGGTTATACTATTGGTGCCCCCAGTGCCTGTTTGTCTGCTCCGATGCACGCCCGCACTCCGTTATAACCTACACTATTGCACCCACCGCTGTCGCTTTTGACCGCTTACAATCAGCCCAGTAATCGTGCCCCACCCTTCCTAGTTTCAGGGTACCATGATACCTAATTGGGTTACTGCTGAAATGGGTCCCCGTTACTAGTGTTTTCTAGTCAAACATGTTAAGTGGTTAAGTGTCTGTATTTACCTAACCCCACCCATCAGTTAAATTTAACATGTTGAATTGGTTAAGTGTTTTAGTTAACTTAACCCTACCATCCTAACTTGTTTGTCCTTAGCTTTTTAAAGCACTGACCACTCACATTAGACAGATATTGTTACGGTTACTGGATGTGCCGGTCGATTCTGGGCAGATTTACACCGTAACTCAGTCTAACCTCGGGTCCTTATTGGGCTTCCTGCTTAACCACCCACATTGGATAGGTATTATTGTGACTACTGGACAGCCGGGCGGGTCCGGGGAGGTTTACATCAAAACTTAATCCGACCTCGTGTTAAGCATACTCGTATTTTCTAAATTTACATATTTGTCTTTATTACTTAATATATGTAAATTTGTCAACAATTAAATGTTGTGGCCCACTTTCCAAGTTTAACATTTTTGGTATAAGAATTTATACCATTCAAGTGCCACCAATTTCGGCATGTGACAAACATGCCAATTTCATATATTTTCTTATGTCAAGTTTTCCTATAATTACCAATTTATCCCAACGTTACCCCGTCTAAGTATTAGGCTAACAAACTTAGCCTAATTTTTCGTTCGCATGATTTTCAACATATAATATTAGGCTAAAAACTTAGCCTAATTTAGCGTACACAAAATTGGCATAAAGCAATTCACTAACATAAACATGACATAGTTGTAAACTTGGCATTTTTGGCATAGTCAATATGAACATCATAGGTGTGAACTTGCAAAATAGTCAACATGAATGTCATAGGTGTAAACTTGCATTGAAATAGGGATCTAACCAAATAGGTGTCACATAAATTAGCATTTGATTTAGACAACATAAGCCTAAACATGTTTTGGATCTAGGCATAACATCGAACATCACTAGCATATGACAAGAATATGACATTTTCATAAGTATGTATAAATTTTATGACAAGGGTGTGAACTAGATCCAATCATATATCCAATTACAACATGAAACATGTATTAAAGTAGATCTTGGCATGGATCCAATTAACTTGCAACTTTCTTACAAACATTCTAGCATGTATGTGAACATAATCGTTTAGGCATAAAGGTTCTAGCATATATATACATGAAATCTTAATAACATACAACCTATATAATCACATAAACATATAGGTGTCGATTACAACATAAACTGTATAACTTTCATGTGATTCTAAATGTACAATAGGATCAATATCAATTCAACTATACCACAAATACCACAATACCACAATCATTTCAATACATAGGTATGAATTAACATCGTTGTTACACAATAACACAATTCCATTTCCATTTTACATTGAATCAAATCCTAACTTTTATTCACATCGGAAAAATCACTATACTTACAACAAACGACGGTCTTGTTTTCTGATTTCTGAATTCTGAATTTGAATTGCTTTCCTTTGGGTAGACAAACGTTGATTTGATTATTGTTTTAACTTTGATTTTGGCTCGTCTCTAAGATTTCTACAAGTGGAGGCAAATCTTGGCTTCCTTCTAGCAGCATGATGGCTCTATCTCCAACTTATTTGTGTGAATTCAGGTTTAGACTCAAGTTGTATTTATAGAATTTCAAATTAATTAGAGCCGTCGATGAAGCTAGAGTGAATCCAGACCATCCATTTCAAGAGAAGCCAATCAGAAAGCGACATGTAAGCCCTAGTGACACAGCCAAGCCACAAAAATTGACCAGAAACCCAACCAGGCCAGTCAGGGCCAAACCATGTCGACAGGGCAGGTCGACCCTATGGCGACCTGGTCACCCAGATCGACCCCTAGGTCGACCCTATGGTCGACCTGGTGCCTGGGCGGGAATTTTCCCGCCTAGCCAGTTTGGGTCTGATTTTTGAAATTTGAACTTTGTTTTAACCGTTTGAATTTTAATTTGAATTCTGAAACTTTCGGAGGTCATAACTCCTTCATACGGAGTCCGATTCACGCAAACTCGGACTCTATCTCCGGAAGAATTCCGAGACGAGCGCAACGGCGTAACCTGTTTCCCTTAATTCTTTCATTAAGAATTAATTATACTTAAATTTGTTAATTTATAGTTAACAGAAAATTCAGGGTGTTACATTCTCCCCTCCTTAAAGGATTTCATCCCCAAAATCTTCAAGTCTTGGAGAACGTAATTCCTAACATCCAATCGTCCATCTACTCAACCATCAAACATAGGCGTCCATTGTCCTTAAAAGACTTCTAATGCTTCATGATCATATGCACAGTGTGTGTACATGTCCTTATCTAATGCAAAAATTAGGCGGTCTACTGATTCAGTTGACCTCCTTAATGCAAATCATGTAAGTGCCATGAATCAATTATGTATGCAAAATTTTCCCTATTCATAATTCTACATGAATGCGCAACCATTCATACAAATGCGACATCCATATGACAACATATCAAATTTCAACCACATACAAATATGAATACATATATGCATATGCAGTATGAAGTGACTGAGCCGATCTATAACTTAGGTTGTGTGTGTATATGCATCCACGAGCAACCACTTGCAACCACTTGCAGCCATCAATCATAACATGTTTCAGATACATGTTTACATCCATTTGTTTCTACCTAAGAATAAAAGGGTAAGACTGAGGAGATATACCTAAAAAGATAGATACAAGCATTACTTAAGGAAAAAGAGAGAGATCAAAGATGTACCCTCAAAAAGAAAAGGGTAAGCCGCGCGTATTCTGTCCTCTGTTTCCCAGGTCGCGTCTTCCTCGGCATCACTCCATTGAACTTTGACGAGCTTGACTTCGCGGTTGCGTAGCTTTTTCACTTCAGTTCCTATGATTCGAGTTGGAACTCTCCTTACAGTTGCTTCGCGTTCCACTTCGGCTTCTTCTAGAATGCTCGGCTCCACCACTTCCGCAGATTCATGTAGACATTTCCGGAGATGAGAAACGTGAAAGATGTTGTGAATTCCAGCCAACTTTTCAGGAAGCTCTACTCTATAAGCCATTTTCCCAATCTTCTCGAGGATAGGGAACGGTCCTACAAATCTTGGTGCTAGCTTTCCTGCGAATCCAAAGCGAACGACGTTCCTTAAAGGGGATACCTTAAGGAAAACCCTGTCCCCAACCTCAAACTCAAGGTCAGTCCTTCTTTTGTCGGTGTAGGATTTCTGTCTATCTTGGGTTGTCTTCATTCTCCTTCGTATCAGGTCTACTTTTTCTGAAGTCTCTCTAATCGTGTCTGGCCCAAGTATAATCTTGTCAGTAGACTCCCACCAACAAGTTGGTGATCGACAAGGTCTTCCATATAGAGCTTCGAAGGGCGCCATGCCAATAGTGGCTTGGTAACTGTTGTTGTAGGCGAATTCCACTAAAGGAAGATGATCCTCCCAAGTCCCTCCGAAGTCAAGAACGCACAGTCTTAGAAGATCTTCTAGTACTCTATTCACCCTTTCTGTCTGACCATCAGTTTGGGGGTGATAAGTCGTGCTCAAGCATAACTGTGTGCCTACAACTTCTTGCAGACTCCGCCAAAATTCGCTCGTAAAGATGGGGTCTCTGTCACTCACTATGATGGAGGGTATTCCATGGAGTCGAACTATTTCCTTGAGATAAAGAGAAGCTAGAGATGAGGCAGTCCTTCTACTCTTGATAGGTATAAAGTGGGCTCTTTTAGTAAGCCTGTCCACTATTACCCAAATGCTAGTATTGCCTCTTCTTGACCTAGGCAACCCGTCAATGAAGTCCATTGAGATGATATCCCACTTCCACTATGGGACTTCTAGAGGATGAAGTAGTCCTACAGGTTTCTTTTGTTCCGCCTTGACCTGTTGATATGTCACGCACTTAGAAACGAAATCTGCCACATCCTTCTTCATGCCGCTCCAATAGAAAACTCTCTTTACGTCCTTGTACATCTTGTTTCCACCCGAATGTATTGTCATCTTGGAATGATGTGCTTCCTCGAGAACCATCTTCACTAAATCCCTTGCTTGTGGGACGCATAGCCTTCCATCTCGCCTCAGCCAACCCTTATCATCGATGGAGTACCTATTGAGGTGACTGGAAGTTTCACCCCTAATTAGTTTATCAATCACATCAACAAGCTGAGCGTCTTCGCGTTGTGTGGGCCCTATTGAGTCTAAAATAGTGGGCCGTACTTGTAGGGATGCCAATAAACCAGGTATAAAATCTAAGGAGGGCCTAAAGTCGAAACTGGCTATATACTCCAAGCTTTGCCTTCCCACAAAGAGAGGGCTTAGGCTCAGCCTCTTTCTACTCAACGCGTCTGCTACTACGTTGCCTTTGCCAGGAGTATAGGAAATCTCAAAATCATACGAGGCAAGGAACTCCATCCACCTTTGCTGCCTCAAGTTAAGATCTTTCTGCAAGAAAAGATACTTCAACGATTTATGGTCAGTATATAATTCGAACTTCTCACCTAGGAGATAATGGCGCCAAGACTTAAGCGCAAAGACGATGGCGGCCAACTCAAGATTGTGGGTTGGGTAGTTCTTTTCATGAACTCTCAGTTGTCTTCCACCATAAGCTACTACCCTCCCTTCTTGTATCAGAACAGCGCCTAGTCTCGTACTACAAGCATTCGTGTATACTGTGAACATCTTGCTTCCATCTGGCAAAGTCAGAACTGAGGCTGTTGTGAGAGCCCTTTTTAAGCATTGGAAAGCAATGTCACAATCCAAATCCCAAGCGAACGCCAGATTCTTCTTCGTTAGCCTTGTGAGTGGAGCTGAGATTTTCGCGAAATCCCTAATGAACTTTTGGTAAAAAAACGGCTAGCCTAAGAAAGCTTCGGACTTCGGTTGCATTTCTTGGTGCCTTCCAATCTTGCACTGCCACTACTTTCACGGGGTCCACAGCTAACCCTTCTTTGGACACTATATGTCCAAGAAATCTTACTTCTTCTCTCCAAAAGTGGCACTTGGAGAATTTGGCTTTTAGCTGATGAACTCGAAGAGTTTCCATGATCTCCTTCAGATATTGATCATGTTCTTCCTCATTATTTGAGAAGATCAAAATATCGTCTACGAAGACCACCACGAACTTATTGAGGAATTCTCTTAACACCCTGCTCATTAGGTCTACGAAATAAGCGGGTGCGTTTGTCAAACCGAAAGGCATGACAAGCCACTCGAAGAAACCGTTTGGGGTTCTGAACGCTGTTTTGTCAATACTATCTTCAGCTACCCTTAGCTGATGGAACCCAATAGCCAGATCAAGTTGGGAGAAGACTGACGCACCTACAAGCTGATCAAACAAATCGTCTATTCTGGGAAGCGAGTGTCTATTCTTTTTAGTCAGCTTGTTTAGCTCCCTATAGTCCACACAAAGACATAGTGAACCATCTGCTTTGGTGGCGAACACCACTGGAGCACCCCATTCCGAGATATTTCTCCTTATAAACCCCTTCTCGAGAAGCTCCTTAATTTGCTTACTGAGCTCCTTTCTCTCTTTTAGAGCCATGTGTCTAACAGACAGAGCTACGGGCTTTGCATTTTCAACAAGATATATGCGGAAGTCTATTTCCCGCTTCGGAGGTAAGCCTTTCACCTCTTCAAAGACATCCGGATATTCCCGGACCACTCTAACTGACTGCAAATTCTCAACAGAAGCATCAAGCGACTCTAGATAACTAAGCGTAACAGCATTCAAGGGATTACAAGAAATTTCAAGAGTGCTACCGAGCCGAGTCAAGAGTCTAACCACTCTTTTCTCATAATAAAGAATGGCACAATTAGTGGATAACCAGTCCATGCCTAAGATCAGTCCATATCCTGAGAAGCCCAAAACAAAGGCACTACATCTAAATTCAACACTTAGAATAGAGATTTTCAAATCCAAGCAAACCATCGACAAATAAGCCGAGCCCCCAATTGGATTCGAAACAACCAATGGATCTTCTACCATACTAGTGTCTAGGTGCAGAGATTCTACTAAAGCAGATGAAATAAAGGAGTGTGATGCACCCGAATCAAATAGAGTGCGAACTAAATGATCATAAAGATAAACCAAGCTTTCTACAGAAATATTTCTACCTCGTTCCTGTGGAGGTCCCACCAGCGCGTGAACCTGTCCCCCTGAGGTGGATCCAGTCCTCTGTCCCTGCCCCCGCTTCTTTGGGCAGTCCTCAGCCAAGTGTTCATCTCTCCACAATGGAAACAACCCTCATTCATCTTTGCCTTCTTCTTCCTGCAGTCTTTTGCTATATGTCCCACAATGCGACAGAAATTGCACCTTCTCTTTTCACGGGATTTGTTGTTCTTCCCGCCTTTCTTGAAGTCTGTCTTCTTAGCCTGTAAACCTTCTTTCTTTTCTTGAGGCACTTCCACCTTTGCCTCCTTCTTGCCTTTATCTTCCTCGTGTAGCAGCGCCGTATCCACCAAGCTTTCATAAGTTGCTCCCATAGGTATATGGGTCATTGCAAGGCTGTGTAGAGGCTCATTCAGACCCTTGACGAAGCGAAGGGCCTTCTTGTGTTGGGTGTTTACTAAATCCATCCCAAATCTGGCCAGCTGATTAAACTAATTGACATACTCCTTGATCGTCATACTTCCTTGATTAAGAGTTAGGAACTTCTCCATCTACAAGCTTCTTTCAGCTTGGGAGAGGAACTTCATCTCAAATCTCATCCTGAAATCTTACCAAGTCTCCACTGGCCTCTCAGCATGGGTAACTTCCCACCAATAGGAAGCTTCATCTTTAAGCAACCACACTGCTAACTGTATCTTTTTCCTGTCGTCAACTTCGAAGATGAGGAACAAGTCTTCGGTCTCCTTCAGCCAGTTCCTTGCTACCGCAAAGGATTCAGTTCCATAAAAGTCCTTTCCACCCATAGCTTTGAAGTCTCTACATTTCTTAGCGAAAGTATTTCCACGAGGAGGAGGAGGAGGAACCGCTGCCACTGTTGGAGGAGGAATGCTGCTGGGCCCGCACCATTGGCCCTAGCCTCCAGGTACCTTCGGAACCAGCCAGGAATCGGTACTCCTTCTAGAAGGTTAAGAACCCCAGACATGCTGGAACAAAAAGGAAAGTATTCAAGGAAAAGGATAGAGAGATAGTGCATATGGCTTTTTTTTTGGGAATTATGCCTTTTAAAAACAACTCTTTTTCTTGAAAACAATGCTTCTTTAAACTTCTTTTTGAAAATAGTTTCATAAACTTTTATCTAGTCTGGTAAAACTATGCTCTGATACCAAGTGAAACAACCCACCCTCCATTAAGGTCACTCACAAAGGGAATGCCTTAACTTTGGTGGAGGTTTGTAAGTAAAAGTCACGGATAAACACAAGACAGATATATATAAACAAATATATATAAGCAGCGGAAAACAACAGACTTTTTATTTCATAAATATGTGTTCATACAAAACATTTCCATAACTGTCACATAATAACTTCCAAAACATTACATCATCATTTCTGTCTTGGTTATTAAATAAAGAAGCATAAACACATAATTAAAACTGCATAAATCCCCATAGAGTGCGTCCAGCAACCATAGCCAAAGAGAGTCCAAACCGTACATCTACTATCTTGAAGCTTGCAAAGAGTCTGACTAAGCTAGGTTGTTTCCTCCCTGTGGACCTAGGGGGAACGGAAGAAAAGAAGACGAAAGAAAATAGGGTCAGACATAAAGCCTGGTAAGTCTAGTGACTTTTCAGTATGAGAATAAGATAAAGGACATGATAAGTATAAACTGGAAATAGGAAAGTATCATAACTAAGTTAAGGCAGTTTGAATCGAATATACTATCGCACCCCCACACTATATCTCTGCACCTATTTGTACTGTCTTAACTGGCACCCCATGCAGGAGGTGAAGTGATCCCCTTTCTCTAAAGATTGGCTCCTACTCGCATAATCATCTGTGTCTTACGGCCCCCAAATAATGTAGACACCTATGCTGGCCCCACCATGGGGTGTATCAAGACCTATGGTGGCGACCCGACACAATCCTTAGAATGCATAGGTTATACTATTGGTGCCCCCAGTGCCCTGTTTGTTTGCTCCGAAGTGTGTGCACGCCCGCACTCCGTTAGAACCTACATTGTTGCACCCACTGCCGTCGCTTTTGACTTCTTACAATCAGCCCAGTAATCATGCCCCACCCTGCCTAGTTTCAGGGTACCATGGTACCTAATTGGGTTACTGCTGAAATGGGTCCCCGCTACTAGGGTTTTCTAGTCAAACATGTTAAGTGGTTAAGTGTGTATTTACCTAACCCCACCCATCAGTTTAATTTAACATTTTGAATTGGTTAAGTGTTTTAGTTAACTTAACCCTACCATCCTGACTTGTCTGTCCTTAGCTTTTTAAAGCACCGACCACTCACATTAGACAGATATTGTTACGGTTACTGGATGTGTCGGACGGTTCCAGGCAGATTTACACCGTAACTCAGTCTAACCTCGGGTCCTTATTGGTCTCCCTGCTTAACCACCCACATTGGATAGGTATTGCTGTGACTACTGGACAGCCGGGCGGGTCCGGGCAGGTTTACATCACAACTCAATCCAACCTCATGTTAAGCATACTCGTATTTTCTAAATTTACATATTTGTCTTTATTATTTAATATATGTAAATTTGTCAACAATTAAATGTTGTGGTCCACTTTCCAAGTTTAACATTTTTGGTATAAGAATTTATACCATTCAAGTGCCACCAATTTCGGCATATGACAAACATGCCAATTTCATATATTTTCTTATGTCAAGTTTTCCTATAATTACCAATTTATCCCAACGTTACCCCGTCTAAATATTAGGCTAACAAACCTAGCCTAATTTTTCATTCGCATGATTTTCAACATATAATATTAGGCTAAGAACTTAGCCTAATTTAGCGTACACAAAATTGGCATAAAGCAGTTCACTAACATAAACATGACATAGGTGTAAACTTGGCATTTTTGGCATAGTCAATATGAACATCATAGGTGTGAACTTGCGAAATAGTCAACATGAATGTCAAAGGTGTGAACTTGCAATGAAATAGGGATCTAACCAAATAGGTGTCACATAAATTAGCATATGATTTAGACAACATAAGCCTAAACATGTTTTGGATCTAGGCATAACATCAAACATCACTAACATATGACAAGAATATAACATTTTCATAAGTATGTATAAATTTTATGACAAGGTTGTGAACTAGATCCAATCATATATCCAATTACAACATGAAACATGTATTAAAGTGGATCTTGGCATGGATCCAATTAACTTGCAACTTTCTTACAAACGTTCTAGCATGTATGTGAACATAATCGTTTAGGCATAAAGGTTCTAGCATATATATATATACATGAAATTTTAATAACATACAACCTATATAATCACATAAACATATAGGTGTCGATTACAACATAAACTGTACAACTTTCATGTGATTCTAAATGTACAATAGGATCAATATCAATTCAACTATACCACGAACATCATAATACCACAATCATTTCAATACATAGGTATGAATTAACATCGTTGTTGCACAATAACACAATTCCATTTCCATTTTACATCGAATCAAATCCTAACTTGTATTCACATCGAAAAAATCACTATACTTACAACAAACGACGGTCTTGTTTTCTGATTTCTGAATTCTGAATTTGAACTGCTTTCCTTTGGGTAGACTAACGTTGATTTGATTATTGTTTTAACTTTGATTCTGGCTCGTCTCTATGATTTCTACAAGTGGAGGCTACTCTTTGCTTCCTTCCAGCAGCATGACGGCTCTATCTCCAATTTATTTGTGTGAATTCAGGTTTAGAGTCAAGTTGTATTTATAGAATTTCAAATTAATTAGAGCCGTCGATGAAGCTAGAGTGAATCCAGACCATCCATCTTGTGACGGCCCGCCCCGCACCAACCGACATTTACTCCAAAGGTGCGATGTACACATGTCCAGTTAGCACGGGACGGTCGTCAGAAGGAAAAGAAGAAGACGAAGAATCAACAAGGATCTTGCAGAATGTCTCACAGCGCATAGAACAAAATATAATAACAACATACTTGACATAAAACAGGTGAGACAGTGCATAAGCTGAAAACAAACTATCATAGCAGCGGAAAATCCAAATATAGCTTATGTTCCACATCATCATTATTACAACCTTTCAAACTGTCTCTAAAGGTAAAAGCAAGAAAAGGTAGGTACACTACTAATGCCCAAGTAGTGACCACCAACGACACGGAGAATATCTATATATATCATACGTGGAAGCCTCCTGCTCGCCTCCGGATCAGCTACTCGTGCATCACCAGCTAACTTGTCTCTAGTCTGCTCGTTTAGGAGAACCTAGAGTAATAAGAAGAGACATAAAACTCCGGGTCAGACAAAAGTCTGGTGTGAGCGATAAGCAGCTAAACAGAATAATAAAAGGTATACTAAACCATACCTGAACCTGGACCTGCAACCAAAGAGTTAGCACTACATACTGTACAACACTCTAAGGTGCCACTAACATATGGTGTACAAACATACGGGGGTGGGAGTGTGCATGTCATAGTGATGGAAAACAATCATGCATAGCAACCATCCTCACATCTCTCACTCAGTGCGTAAAGCATATGATATCCACCACTCTGATCACCCAATACTTTGCTATGATCACTCTGCCCCCATGAAGTCACAACGGCTTCAATGCACTGATCCTAGCCACTAATCCTTCGCTATGTCCACTTTGCCTCATTGAGTCATACACACCCCACTGCACTGGCTCATAGCCTTACTAATCCTTTACTAAGTCCACTCTGCCCCATGGAGTCACAATGACTCCACTGCACTGGCTTATAGTCTTGCTACGATCACTTTGCCCCTCGAGTCACGGTGACTCTACTGCACTGATACGTAGCCCCCATTCCTTTTCAGCGGTGAATCGAAGTCATGAATGTCGACAACTCCTTAGCACACGTCCCGCAGCAAAGCCCAACCATGAAGTGAACTCATTGGTTCCCAACTGGATCCTGAGCTCTAACTTCCATTTGGACTACCTTTGCATCTCGGGTTATTGGTCATCACTGGATCGGTTCGGATCCTCAGTCCTTCTTCTATGTCGGTTCGGATCGGTCTCTTCCAAGTGCTTCGGGTCGGATCTTGGCCTCCAAATCCCTTCGTAGTACATCGGTTCGGTTCAGGTGCTCTATGGTGGGTCGGGTCGGGTAGATGCATCTTGGTTCGGTTCGGTGTACTCTTGCTCCATCGGTTTGGTTCAGGTTCCTGGTCTCCGATCCGATCCATTTCCCCTTCCTCTTCCGTTCCGATCCCCTTTCTTTAGCTCAATCCAATCCTAGTTTAACCATTGTGGCCTTCCTTTTTGCCATACTTTCCCTTGTGCCAAGCCTCGGTTCGGTTCGGTGATCCCTTGCCCAGTCCACTATCTGGTCCGAGCCCATTCCCCCGATCCGATCCGAAAGCTTGCACCATTTTCCTGCAACTTTTCCAACGAGTGTTTTACGCCATTCAACAGCATTTTCAACCATTCTAAATATTCTAATCAATCACAAAGCGTGCCATACAATCATAGCAACATGTAGAAGTGACCTCAAACACCAGAACATAAATATGATAGGTTAAAATGGATCAAACATAGCCAAAACCCCATATTTTCCCTTAAACATGTTCAAGCATAATTAATGATAGGATTAGCAAAACTTAACCAAATTTACCCAAGTTCATATCAGAGGTCTAAAACATCATTTTAGAATTTTACAAAAAAAATTTCTAGATTTTTCTGAGTTATAATTTCGCTAATCTTCACTAATTACCCTAATTAGCCATAATTAGTGAAAAACAATGCAAATCACTCACCTTAGCCACAAATCAACCTTAGATCTGAAATAAATCTCTGATATGGCATGAATACTAATGCTAAACAGCAGCTCTAATCTTGATTTGGTGAAGATCTCCCTTGATTTGATGTTGCTAAGCTTAATCCTTAATTAGAAAGTGGTTTGGAGTTGACTTAGAGGTTGGAGGCCATTTTTAGGGTTTCTAAGAGGTAAGTGGAGGCTAGAAAATTGAAATGGAATGAAACCCTAACTCTTTTCAACCTCCCCATAACCCTATTCCCGAAATGGGTTATGGGCTCATTCACTAATCACCCTATTTGGCCCGGTTAAGCAGTTTTTCATCTTCTAAACCTTATTTCAGCCATATCTCCCAAACGGTAAGTCCGTTTGGCTATTATGACCACTCTAAGGAAAGGTAAACCATCAAACGAATCCAATGGAAGTTGTTTCAGTCAAAATTCCCTTCCAGTCAAAAGTTATGGCTAAAACAGTATCAGCAAGGGGCAAAACGGTCATTTAAAAATCGACAAAAATCATGAACATGGGAAATGACCCCAATGGTCGTTTCCCAAAGCCACATGACTTCATATAAGAAAGAAATAAATATTCTATGACCCCCCGATGCGTAGAATGCGGGTTGTTACATTCTCCCCTCTTAAGAAATTTCGCCCTCGAAATTCCCTAACCAAAACACACAAAGAGTCCTGCATGTTTATCAACCATAAAACAACAATCAAACATGCAAAACAAGCCTATCCTAGCATGCAGAAAAACTAAATTGCAAAGAAAATCTTACCAGGCAAAGAGTTCTGGATACGTCTTCTTAATGCTCTCCTCTGTCTCCCAAGTACAGTCATTCTCGTTCTCGCCCCACTGAACCTTGACTAGCTTCACCGCCTTCCTTCGAAGTTGCTTCGTATCGTGCTCGACAATACGAATCGGTTTATGGTTCCCAACTGCCTCGGGTTCCACTTCGAAGTCCTCTAACTGATCAGGTGAAATAGTCATATTTGGGCCGTGTACGAACTTCCTTAGCTGGGAAACATGAAATACTTGTGAACTCCCGCCATCTTCTCGGGTAAGTCAACTCTATATGCCAAATTCCCAACTTGTTCGAGAACTGGGAATGGGCCAACAAATCTTGGTGCCAACTTGCCTCTCCTGCCAAATTGTATCACGCTCTTCAACGGAGAAACCTTGACAAACACCAAGACACCAACGGAGAATTTTAAGTCTCTTCTCCTCTTGTCAGCATAACACTTCTGCCTATCATGGGCAGCCTTCATCCGCTGTTGAATGATCTTAATCTTATCTGAAGTTTCCCTTATCACATCTGGTCCAAGCACAAACTTCTCACCGGTCTCTATCCAACATGATGGTGAGTTGCACGGTCTTCCGTACAAAGATTCATATGGTGCCATACCGATACTGGATTGGTGGCTATTATCATATGCAAACTCTACTAGATGCAGATGGTCATCCCATGATCAACCAAATTCCAATATACAAGCTCTCAAGAGATCTTCCAATATACGATTCACCCTCTCTGTCTGACCGTCGGTTTGAGTATGATACGCGGTACTGAGATATAATTCCGACCCTAGAGCCTCTTGTAAGCTCTTCCAAAACCCACTAGTAAACAACGGGTCTCGGTCACTCACAATGCTTTTAGGTACTCCATGAAATCTCACTGCCCACTTCATATACAATTCTGGTAACTTAGCTGCCGTTCTGGTCAATTTGACTGGTACAAATCTTGTACTCTTGGTCAATCGATCCACAATTACCCAAATGCTATCATGTCTCGATTTAGTCCTTGGTAAACCATCTATGAAATCCATCGAGACTTGCTCCCATTTCCATTCGGGAATCTCTAATGGTTGCAACAAACCACTAGGCTTGTTTTGCTCGGCTTTAACTAGCTGGCAATTCATGCACTTGGATATAAACTTCCCAACATCTCTTTTCATCTCTCCCCAGTAGTAAGTCTGCTTCATGTCTCGATACATCTTATCACCACCGGGGTGTATAGTCAGTTTCGAGTGACGACATTCCCTAAGCACTTCATCTCTCAAACGATTCACGTTGGGTACAACTAGTCTTCCATTCTTTCGAAGCCATCTTTCTCGATCAAGCCCATACAAATTCATCTTCTCACCGTCGATATTCATCTCTAACTTGGAGATGATTTTCAATAAATTAGGATTGTCCCTCTGGCTGGAACCAATCCGCTCAATCAAAGTGGGTTTGATCGTCAAACTAGCTAATATCTCTGGATCCAATTCGCACTTTGGTCTGTAATCATACCCTGCGATATACTCCAGTTGCCTCCATTCAAGAAACATAGCCCCTAAACTGGCATGTCTCCTACTCAAGGCATCGGCTACCGCATTGCCTTTCCCAAGTATATATGCGATATCAAAATCATACGATACCAAGAACTCTAACCATCTTTGCTGTCGGAGATTTAGATCCTTTTGAGAGAAGAGATACTTTAACGATTTATGATCGGTAAATAACTCAAATCTCTCTCCCAAGAGATAATGTCTCCACATCTTTAATGCGAACACGATCGCTGCCAGTTCCAAATCATGGGTAGGATACTTTTTCTCATGCGGCTTTAGTTGCCGACTAGCATAAGCTACAACCCTTCCTCCTTGCATCAATACAGCACCTAGTCCGGTACCACAAGCATCCGTGTATACCGTCATCTCTTCATTCCCTTTAGGAATGACTAACACTGGCGCACGCGTCAACTTTTCTTTTAGACTCTTGAATGCATTCTCACACACTCCGTCCCAGATGAAGGCTTGATTCTTCTTAGTCAACTGAGTCAACGGTGCTGCTATCTTAGAGAAGTCCTGGATAAACTTATGATAATATCCAGCTAACCCCAAGAAGCTTCTTACGTCTGTTGCATTCTTGGGCGTAGACCAATCCTGTACCGTAGCCACCTTCGCAGGATCCACGGCAATACCATTCTCCGAAACAACATGGCCCAAGAATCTCACTTCCCTCCTCTAGAAGTGACACTTAGAAAATTCGCTTTCAATTGGTGTTTTCTCAACACCTCCATCACTATCCTCAAATGTCCCTTGTGTTCTTCCTCTGTCCTTGAGTAAACAAGGATGTCGTCAACGAAAACAAGAACAAACTTATTCAACTGATCTCTGAATACCCGATTCATAAGATCCACGAAGTATGCTGGTGCATTGGTCAACCCAAATGGCATGACCAACCACTCATAGAATCCAGACGGCGTCCTAAATGTCGTTTTCGGAACACTCTCAGCCGCTACTCGGAGCTGATGAAATCCTGTCGCGAGGTCCAACTGGGAGAACACTCTTGCTCCTTCCAGTTGATCAAACAAATCATCTATTCGCGATAGAGGATATATACTTATTCTTCCTCGTCACCTTATTCAACTCGCGATAATCCACACACAAACGAAGGGAACCATCTGCCTTAGTGGCAAACACAACCGGTGCTCCCCACTCGAAGACACTTCTTCTAATAAATCTCTTCTTCAAAAGATCGCTTAATTGCACCCCAAGCCCTCGCTGCTCCCTTGGTGCCATACGATGAAGTGGCATCACTATAGGTCTGGCATCTTTCACTAAATGAATACGGAACTCAATCTCTCGGTGTGGTGGAAGTCTGGTCACTTCCTCGAAGACGTCCGGATACTGGCCAACCACGGGCACATCTGACAACTCATCATGCGGGATGTCGAGGGAATTTATAAAACTAGCTATTACCCCATCACTAGGTAGACTACCAAACACTACCCTCCTCCCATCATCCGCTCTAACTGTCACCAAAAAGCCCTCACAGTCTACCACCACCCCGTATTTTTGGAGCCAATCGACCCCCAATATAATGCCATACCTGTAACGCCCCGAATTTTCTATTAACACTAAAGTTGCTAAAATATTAATAAGTTTGTAAGAGGGGGGATGTATCTAATATGAATATAAAAGTGTGTAAGAGAGGGGATGTATCTAATATGAATATAATAATATTAATAAGTGTGTAAGAGAGGGGATGTATCTAATATGAATATAAAAATATTAATAAGTGTGTAAGAGAGGGGATGTATCTAATATGAATATAAAAATATTAATAAGTGTGTAAGAGAGGGGATGTATCTAATATGAATATAAAAATATTAATAAGTGTGTGAGAGAGGGGATGTATCTAATGTGTATATAAAAACAATAATAAGTGTGTAAAAGGGGGGGATGTATCTAATGTGTACATTGTAGAATATATATATATATATATATATATATATATATATATATATATATATATATATATATATATTGCTGAGTGTTTGCTGAGTCACTTTTGACTCATTGCTGAGTCAACAAGATAAACCCCATCTTGTCTGAACGGCTGCGGTTATTTCTAGGTTAAATCTAATGGCCTAAATGCATTCTAAAATCTATAAATAAGTGGGTAGACCCTAAACCTAAATCACTTGTAAAATTAGAGAAGCTACCGTCATGCTGCTGCCATGGAGTTCAGCGTAGCCGTCACAAACTAAGAAGAGGAAGCCTAATCATCTACAACTAAATCTACACAAATCAAATCAAAAGATCTCTCTTTCTCTAATTCTTTTCTTTTGTTGGTGAGTATGATGATTCTCACAAGACTATTACAAACTAATTTGACTCAGTTATGAATGGATCACAAGAAAGTGATGTGATTTGTAATTGTAAATTCTATATATTGTGGATCTCTTATTATGTTATTATGTTTTCGTATGATGTAAATTATATATGCTATGTCATGCTATGTTGTAAGTTCTCTTATGCTATGTCGTGCTATGTTGAGAATCATGTCAAGCTATGTTATACTATCATACTATGCCATGTTATAAATCATGCTATATTATGTTGAAAAATCATGTTGTTGGATCATGCTTAAAGTTATGTTTTTTTTCTTAATTTAAATGGATCTTGTTTATGGGAATTTGCCTATTAGGTTAGGTGTACCCATAAACTTGAAACTATAATTAAATAAAACTTGATTATGGGAATTTGCCTATTGAGTTAGGTGTACCCATATAAAACCATGTTGTTAAAAAAAAAATTAGATGATGTTGATTCACACATGTTCATATGTAAGTTTATGAAAATTTATTGAGATCATATTAGGTGAATTTTGAACAAGTTGACACCTTTAGATCCATGACATGTATAATCTATGCAAGTTGGACATATGCAAGTTTCACCCCTTATTATGATTCATTTGGTCACATATACATGTTGTTATTATGATAATCTCTTTTATGCTATGAGTTAGGCTATTTGAGTCTAACATATATTTTGCGAATAAACGTTCAAACGTGGGGTAGGGGTAATATTAGGAATTAATAAATTGGGTGCAATTTTGTAAGATTTTGCATACCATGAATGGATGTCCATAATTGAGTCAATTATGGACATTGTTAAAAATTGGAAGTAATTAATAATTCAAGTAGGGAATTATTAAAATTGGGGGAAAGTGGATTATTATTAATAATCAATGCTTAGGACACGAGGTTGGACCCGTTTGTGATGTAAACCTGCCCGGACCCGCCCGGCAAATCCAGTAGTCACAAATGTCGGCCCAATGTGAGAGGTCCTAGGCCCAAACTAAAGCATAACAGTTGTAAAGACACGAGGTTAGACTCTTTTATGGTGTAAGACTGCCCGGACCCGCCCGGCAAATCCAGCTGCCATAAATGCCAGTCTAATGTGAGAGGTCTTTATGAGGTTATGGTCTTAATGAACTAAGAAATACTTAACCAGATAATCATGTAAGGTGGGACATGGGGGTTAAGTAGGTGCCTTGGGTGGCATGAGGAATCTGGTGGTTGCCTTTAGAGGCATTTGAAATACGATTAGACTTAACCAAACACACATGTAAATGAACATGACTAAGTGGGTTAAGTGGGATGGACTAATGGGGACAAGCTTAGGTGGAATGCTTGTGGTAAATAGTGGGGGCCCATTTCAACCAGTATCCCAAAACGTATCTTTGTGGGCTCGACCCAAGTCGAGGACGGGACACGCATACTGGGTTTGACTATAAGAGGCCAAAACAGGGAGCGGTGGCAACGCAAGTCCAACGGGTTTCATATGCGTGTGTGGACCCGGGCTGGTAGGTAAGACGTTGTTGCATCGTGTAGGTATAAGCCGTGCATGTCCGTTGTACTAGGTTGCCACTTTAGGGGAGTGATACACCCCACTATGGGGCCAGCACGGGTGTCTACGAGTTAGGGAGCCGATCGAATAATGGGAAGTAGGGTACACCTAGTGGAGATAGGGGCAGGCGGCACCTATGTAGTCAGCTAGGGGTACGTAAAGCCATTGGGAAAGTTTCTAAGTGAAGCTAAGTGGGATGAATCTTTAGGGTGACTGGTGTGGTGCAGTATAGTGTTTATCCTTTAGTATTTAGGAGCGCCTATAACGTTGCCTTTAGCGATTGTCTATGTCCTTAATCTGCTCTTCATAGACATTTTCTTGTTTTCCAACTTATGCCTTAGTCCAGGTATTTTGGTAATAGTATTGTAGAATTATCATATTCACCAGACTTTATGTCTGACCCCCTCTTTTCCATCCTTTTTCTCCCTTCAGGTTCGCAGGTTGGGCCAAGTTCTAGTGGAGTCTAGTTGGATCGCTTATCTTCTGGAAAGCTTGGACTGCTGAAGTAAAGTCCAGCTTGTTATCTTTCTTTTTAATGGCTATTCATGTAATGGGATTATGTACTTGTTTTATCAAGATAGATATTGTACTTGACATTGAATATGGTGTTATGATGTAATCAAACATGTTTTGACTTCTGCTACAATGAAATAAAGTTTTTGAATTTCCAAGTACTATTTTATATCTGTCTTGTTGTAATTTTACTGTTCTATATTCACTTAAAACCTCCATGGAAGTTAATGCATTCCCTTTGTGAGTGACATTAATGGACGTGGGGTGTTACACGTGGTATCAGAGCATAAGGTTACCAGAACAGATAAAAAAAAAAAAATTTAGAAAAATATTTTTTTCTAAAGTATTTTTGGAAGAAGTGCTTTCAAAAAAAAAACATGTTATTTAAAGAGATTTTTTATGAAAAACATAATCCCAAATAGCCACATCCTTATCTTTATCTTTCGAATTCTCCATTTTGAATCTTTCCTTTTTCGTTTCAGCATGGCTGAAGATCTTAATCTCCAAGAAGGTGTGACGATTCTAGGGTGGTTTAGAAGATACTTGGAGGCTAGGGCCACCACTGCAGGCCCAGCGGATACTCCTCCACCCCTAGTTGCACCCATTCCTCCTCCTCCTCCTCGTGTTGACACTTTTGCAAAGACGTGCAAGGAATTCAAGGCTATGGGAGGAAAAACTTTTCAAGGGACTGAGACGTTTGTGGAGGCCAGAGATTGGCTTAAGGAGACTGAGGAATTGTTGGATATCTTTGAAGTGGAAGATGGGAGGAAAGTCCGTTTAGCTGCTTGGTTAATGAAGGGAGAGGCCTCGTTTTGGTGGGAGGTCACTAACGGGGAACGTTCAGTTGATTCATGGGCGGATTTCAGACGAAGGTTTGAGGCAAAGTTTCTTTCAAGGGCAGAGGAGAACTTAAATATGGAAAAATTCCTGGCACTAAAGCAAGGGAGCTCATCAGTAAAGGAATATGTCAATAAATTTAATCAGCTAGCAAGGTTTGGCTTGGAGTTGGTGAACACGCCAGAGAAGAAAGCTTTGAGGTTCGTTAGAGGCTTGAATGAACCGTTGCAAGGGTTGGCTATGACCCACATCCCTATGGGAGCCACCTTTGAAAAGCTAGTAGAAATGGCACTTATGCATGAGGATAAGGCAGTTGAAAAGAAAGGGGATCAGAAGAAACCCCAACAGCAAAATAAGAAGGGTGGTAAAAACAATAATGGCAAAGGGAAGAAGAAATGCTTCAATTGTGGGACGCCTGGCCATCTCAGCAAAGATTGTAGAAAGAAAAAGAAGTCTGGTTGTTTTCATTGTGGAGATGTGGGACATTTAGTGAAGGACTGTCCAAAGAAGGGGCAGAGGGCAGGGTCTACCTCGGGAGGACAGGTGCAGGCTCTTATGGCACCAGGGCAGGCAAGGGGGCAAGTTCAGGCTATTGCGGCCCCACCGCTGCAAGAAAGAGGTAGAACAATTTCTGTTGAAAGCTTAGTTTTTCTGTTTGATCATCCTGTCCGTACCTTATTCGATTCTGGTGCATCTCATTCGTTTATCTCTGCATCATTAGTTGAATCACTGCACTTGAACACCAGTTTAGTAGAGGATCCCCTGGTCATTTCAAATCCAATTGGGGGTTCGGCTCATTTGACCATGATATGTTTGGATTTGAAAATCTCTATACTTAGCGTTGAATTTAGATGTGATGCTTATGTATTGGGCTTCATGGGCTATGGGCTAATTTTAGGAATGGATTGGTTGTCTAGAAATAGGGCCATTCTTGATTGTGAAAGGAGAGTAGTTAGGCTTGTGACTCGCCTTGGTAATGCTCTCGACATCTTTTGTAATCCCATAAATTCCGTTATGCTAAGTTATCTTGAATCGCTTGACGCGTCTGTAGAGAACCTGCGATCGGTAGAAGTGGTCCGGGAATATCCGGATGTGTTTGAGGAGGTGAAGGGATTACCTCCAAAGCGGGAGATAGACTTTCGAATTTATCTTGTGGATAATGCTAAACCCGTATCTTTGCCAGTGCGCCACATGGCTCTTCGTGAAAGGAGGGAACTCAATAAGCAAGTAAAGGAGTTGCTTGAGAAGGGGTTCATAAGACGTAGTATATCGGAGTGGGGTGCTCCAGTAGTTTTTGCCACAAAGGAGGATGGGTCTCTTAGACTTTGTATGGACTATAGAGAACTAAACAAGCTTACTAAAAAGAACCGACACCCACTGCCGAGGATTGACGATCTCTTTGATCAGTTAGTTGGCGCCTCAGTGTTTTCGCAGTTGGACTTAGCCACTGGCTTTCATCAACTGAGAGTGGCTGAGGATAGTATAGATAAGACTGCTTTTAGGACTCCTGACGGATTCTATGAATGGCTAGTGATGCCCTTTGGTTTGACAAACGCCCCTGCATATTTTGTTGATTTGATGAGTAGGGTGTTTAGGGAATACCTTAACAAATTCGTGGTAGTCTTTGTGGATGACATCTTAGTCTTTTCTAAGAATAAAGAAGAGCACTCCCTACATCTTAGGGAAGTGTTGGAAACCCTTCGAGCGCATAACGTTAAGGCAAAATTTTCTAAGTGTCACTTCTGGAGGAAGGAAGTACGGTTCTTAGGGCACGTGGTTTCCAAAGAAGGGATAGCAGTGGATCCCGCAAAGGTAGTGGCCATCCAAGATTGGAAGGTCCCTAAAAATGCAACCGAAGTAAGAAGTTTCTTGGGGTTGGCTGGCTATTATAGGAAGTTTATCAAAGACTTTGCAAAAATATCAGCTCCATTAACACGGTTAACGAAGAAGAACCTGGTTTTTACGTGGGACAAAGATTGCGATGATGCGTTCCAACGTTTAAAGAGAGCCTTAACTTCAGCCCCAGTCTTAGTGCTTCCAGACGGGAATAAACCGTTTACCATCTATACTGATGCTTGTGGGACGGGACTTGGCGCGGTCCTCATGCAAGAGGGAAGAGTAATAGCCTATGGTGGAAGGCAGTTGAGGGTTCATGAAAAGAATTACCCCACGCATGACTTAGAGCTAGCCGCAATTGTTTTCGCGCTTAAGTCTTGGCGTCACTATCTTCTTGGTGAGAAATTCGAACTGTTCACTGACCACAAATCATTAAAATACTTATTCTCTCAGAAGGATTTGAATTTAAGGCAGCAACGGTGGAGGGAATTCTTAGCCTCCTACGATTTTGAAATAGCATATACCCCGGGCAAGGGTAACGTGGTGGCAGACGCCTTAAGTAGGAAAAGGTTGTCCTTGAGTCCGTTGTTTGTTGAATGAAAAAGCTTAGAATTCATCTCTATGTTTGACTTTAGACCCTCCGTTGACTTAGTACCCGGTCTGTTAGCATCCTTGGAGGTTAGACCTACACTTCTAGGACGGGTTGGTGAGGCACAGCGAGACGACCCACAGTTGGTTGAGATAGTAGAAAAGCTCAAAGGGGGGGAGTCGTCAAGCCATCTTCGTAGGTATACCCTAGACGATAAGGGTTGGTTACGAAGGGATAATAGACTTTGTGTACCACAAGACAAAGACTTAAGGAAGGCCATTCTTGATGATGCTCATCGCTCAAAAATGACCATTCATCCCGGCGGGGATAAGATGTACAAAGATATGAAGCGGGTTTTCTTTTGGGCCGGTATGAAAAAGGATGTGGCCGAGTACGTCGCTAGATGCTTGGTGTGCCAACGAGTTAAAGCAGAACAAAAGAAACCCAGTGGGTTGCTTCACCCATTAGAAGTTCCACTATGGAAATGGGAAAGCATCTCAATGGATTTTGTGGATGGATTACCAAGATCAAGGAAGGGTAACACGGGGATTTGGGTTATAGTAGATAGACTTACTAAAAGCGCCCATTTTATTCCCGTGAAAAGTAAGAGGACTGCTCCGTGGTTGGCTTCTGTATACATTAAGGAGATAGTTCGTTTGCACAGTATTCCTTCTAGTATAGTAAGCGACCGTGACCCCATCTTTACTAGCGAATTTTGGAAGAGTTTACAAGAGGTGGTAGGGACTCAGCTATGTTTGAGCACCGCATATCATCCTCAGATAGACGGCCAGACCGAGAGGGTGAATCGCATTCTAGAGGATCTTTTAAGGCTTTGTATCCTAGACTTTGGGGGTACATGGGAAGAGCACCTTCCGTTAGTAGAATTCGCATATAATAATAGCTTTCAGTCTAGTATTGGCATGGCACCTTTCGAAGCTCTTTATGGAAGGCCTTGCCGTTCGCCTACATGTTGGTGGGAATCTACCGATAAAATCCTACTTGGGTCCGATATGGTTAGGGAAACCTCGGAGAAGATTGAGTTGATTCGAAGGAGGATGAAAGCAGCACAAGATAGGCAAAAATCGTATGCTGATAAGAGGAGGACAGATCTTGAGTTTGACATTGGGGACATGGTTTTTATCAAAGTATCTCCGTTACAGAATGTTGTTCGCTTTGGGTCCGTGGGGAAATTAGCACCAAGGTTTGTATGGCCGTTTCCTGTAAAAAAAAAAAAGGATTGGGAAGATGGCATATAGGGTGGAGTTGCCTGAGAAACTTAGTGGAGTACACGACGTATTCCATGTATCACATTTGAGAAAGTGTTTGCACAAGACCGCGGAGGTGGTAGAGCCGAGCTTGCTTAAAGAGGTGGAAATAGAGCGTGATGCAACAATTAGACGAGCTCCTACATGCATTCTTGGGTCGGAGATCAAAAAGTTGAGGAATCGAGAGGTCAGACTGGTTAAAGTGCAATGGGGAGATGATGAGAGCAACGCAACTTGGGAGACAGAAGAGAAGATGCGTTCGTTGTACCCTTTTCTTTTTGAGGGTATGTCTTTTAATTTCTCCTTTATCGCTTAGCTTATCTTATATTATCTTTAGTATGTCCTCTCATTAGTATCTTTGACCTTTAGTTAGGATAATCCTATGGTTGAAACATGTGTTTGAGACATGTTATGTATGATGGATGAAAAATGGATGCAAGTGTTTGCTAGTGGTTGCTCGTGGATGCATATATACACACACTTTAGGCACTAGATCGGCTTAGTCACTACATATTGCATATTGCATATATATATGGATGTATTTAGTAAAATGGATGAACGATGGTTGTATTATCATGTGGATGCTGCATTCAGATGATGGTTGTGCACGCATATAGAAGTATTATGTAGCATTAAGAATCTTTTGCATACATAATGGATGCATGGCACGATCATAGTTGCATTAAGGAGGTCAACTGAATCAGTGGACCGCCTGATTTTGCATTAGATATGGACATATACACACACTGTGCATTTAAACATGAAAGCATTAGAAGTCTGTAAGGACAATGGATGCCTGTGTATGATGGATGAGTAGATGGACGTTTGGATGGTAGGATATACATTCTTCCAGACTTGAAGATTTCGGGGACGAAATCCTAAAAGGAGGGGAGAATGTAACGCCCCGAATTTTCTATTAACACTAAAGTTGCTAAAATATTAATAAGTGTGTAAGAGGGGGGATGTATCTAATATGAATATAAAAGTGTGTAAGAGAGGGGATGTATCTAATATGAATATAATAATATTAATAAGTGTGTAAGAGAGGGGATGTATCTAATATGAATATAAAAATATTAATAAGTGTGTAAGAGAGGGGATGTATCTAATATGAATATAAAAATATTAATAAGTGTGTAAGAGAGGGGATGTATCTAATATGAATATAAAAATATTAATAAGTGTGTGAGAGAGGGGATGTATCTAATGTGTATATAAAAACAATAATAAGTGTGTAAAAGGGGGGGGATGTATCTAATGTGTACATTGTAGAATATATATATATATATATATATATATATATATATATATATATATATATATATTGCTGAGTGTTTGCTGAGTCACTTCTGACTCATTGCTGAGTCAACAAGATAAACCCCATCTTGTCTGAACGGCTGCGGTTATTTCTAGGTTAAATCTAATGGCCTAAATGCATTCTAAAATCTATAAATAAGTGGGTAGACCCTAAACCTAAATCACTTGTAAAATTAGAGAAGCTACCGTCATGCTGCTGCCATGGAGTTCAGCGTAGCCGTCACAAACTAAGAAGAGGAAGCCTAATCATCTACAACTAAATCTACACAAATCAAATCAAAAGATCTCTCTTTCTCTAATTCTTTTCTTTTGTTGGTGAGTATGATGATTCTCACAAGACTATTACAAACTAATTTGACTCAGTTATGAATGGATCACAAGAAAGTGATGTGATTTGTAATTGTAAATTCTATATATTGTGGATCTCTTATTATGTTATTATGTTTTCGTATGATGTAAATTATATATGCTATGTCATGCTATGTTGTAAGTTCTCTTATGCTATGTCGTGCTATGTTGAGAATCATGTCAAGCTATGTTATACTATCATACTATGCCATGTTATAAATCATGCTATATTATGTTGAAAAATCATGTTGTTGGATCATGCTTAAAGTTATGTTTTTTTTCTTAATTTAAATGGATCTTGTTTATGGGAATTTGCCTATTAGGTTAGGTGTACCCATAAACTTGAAACTATAATTAAATAAAACTTGATTATGGGAATTTGCCTATTGAGTTAGGTGTACCCATATAAAACCATGTTGTTAAAAAAAAATTAGATGATGTTGATTCACACATGTTCATATGTAAGTTTATGAAAATTTATTGAGATCATATTAGGTGAATTTTGAACAAGTTGACACCTTTAGATCCATGACATGTATAATCTATGCAAAGTTGGACATATGCAAGTTTCACCCCTTATTATGATTCATTTGGTCACATATACATGTTGTTATTATGATAATCTCTTTTATGCTATGAGTTAGGCTATTCGAGTCTAACATATATTTTGCGAATAAACGTTCAAACGTGGGGTAGGGGTAATATTAGGAATTAATAAATTGGGTGCAATTTTGTAAGATTTTGCATACCATGAATGGATGTCCATAATTGAGTCAATTATGGACATTGTTAAAAATTGGAAGTAATTAATAATTCAAGTAGGGAATTATTAAAATTGGGGGAAAGTGGATTATTATTAATAATCAATGCTTAGGACACGAGGTTGGACCCGTTTGTGATGTAAACCTGCCCGAACCCGCCCGGCAAATCCAGTAGTCACAAATGTCGGCCCAATGTGAGAGGTCCTAGGCCCAAACTAAAGCATAACAGTTGTAAAGACACGAGGTTAGACTCTTTTATGGTGTAAGACTGCCCGGACCCGCCCGGCAAATCCAGCTGCCATAAATGCCAGTCTAATGTGAGAGGTCTTTATGAGGTTATGGCCTTAATGAACTAAGAAATACTTAACCAGATAATCATGTAAGGTGGGACATGGGGGTTAAGTAGGTGCCTTGGGTGGCATGAGGAATCTGGTGGTTGCCTTTAGAGGCATTTGAAATACGATTAGACTTAACCAAACACACATGTAAATGAACATGACTAAGTGGGTTAAGTGGGATGGACTAATGGGGACAAGCTTAGGTGGAATGCTTGTGGTAAATAGTGGGGGCCCATTTCAACCAGTATCCCAAAACGTATCTTTGTGGGCTCGACCCAAGTCGAGGACGGGACACGCATACTGGGTTTGACTATAAGAGGCCAAAACAGGGAGCGGTGGCAACGCAAGTCCAACGGGTTTCATATGCGTGTGTGGACCCGGGCTGGTAGGTAAGACGTTGTTGCATCGTGTAGGTATAAGCCGTGCATGTCCGTTGTACCAGGTTGCCACTTTAGGGGAGTGATACACCCCACTGTGGGGCTAGCACGGGTATCTACGAGTTAGGGAGCCGATCGAATAATGGGAAGTAGGGTACACCTAGTGGAGATAGGGGCAGGCGGCACCTATGTAGTCAGCTAGGGGTACGTAAAGCCATTGGGAAAGTTTCTAAGTGAAGCTAAGTGGGATGAATCTTTAGGGTGACTGGTGTGGTGCAGTATAGTCTTTATCCTTTAGTATTTAGGAGCGCCTATAACGTTGCCTTTAGCGATTGTCTATGTCCTTAATCTGCTCTTCATAGACATTTTCTTGTTTTCCAGCTTATGCCTTGGTCCAGTTATTTTGGTAATAGTATTGTAGAATTATCATATTCACCAGACTTTATGTCTGACCCCCTCTTTTCCATCCTTTTTCTCCCTTCAGGTCCGCAGGTTGGGCCAAGTTCTAGTGGAGTCTAGTTGGATCGCTTATCTTCTAGAAAGCTTGGACTGCTGAAGTAAAGTCCAGCTTGTTATCTTTCTTTTTAATGGCTATTCATGTAATGGGATTATGTACTTGTTTTATCAAGATAGATATTGTACTTGACATTGAATATGGTGTTATGATGTAATCAAACATGTTTTGACTTCTGCTACAATGAAATAAAGTTTTTGAATTTCCAAGTACTATTTTATATCTGTCTTGTTGTAATTTTACTGTTCTATATTCACTTAAAACCTCCATGGAAGTTAATGCATTCCCTTTGTGAGTGACATTAATGGACGTGGGGTGTTACAATACCCAGTAAAGCCCAAAACAAAGCAATCACAAACAAACATACATCCATGACTCGATAAGACCAAATTTCGGCAAATCATACCAAGGTTAGTCGAACCACCAATCGGGTTCGTCATAACCAACGGTCTATAGACTATCTCAGGTTCCAGTCCCAACCTATCTACCTGGTCACTAGATATGAAGGAATGGGAAGCCCCGGTATCAAACAAAACTCGAACATGTACATCATGAATAGAAAGCATACCTTGAATGATGACATTCTTTCCTTTCTCCGCCGCAGTTGGGGCATTCGACGAAGAAGGAATAGCACTGATAGCATATGCTTTCACAATCTGCTTCTCCTTAAGAGGTTGTGGACATTTATCCTTATGATATCCCACTTGGCCACAGTTGTAGCACTTCCTTTCCGCTGGCTTGGCCCAATACTCTTTGGCATAATGGCCCTTCTTACCACAGCTGAAGCACTCAACATCTTTCTTGCTCTTTTTCTGGCCATCCTTAGTTTGGTTCGGCTTCCACTTGTTCTGAGGGTTATTCCTGCCTCCACCGCCTGCTTGCGGCTTCAGCCCTTCTGCAGATGCAACCTCAATCTTCAACTTAGGGTAAAGACTCTCTGATCTCAAAGCTTTCCCCACAATCGATTCAAAAGTCTCATCGATGTGGTTGATAAGCCTTTCCCCCAAGTATCCATCCAAACCAGTAATGAAATTTTCATTCTTCTTCTCAGGAGTATCGATAAGGGATAATCCATACTTTGATAAAGTGTCGAACTCAGCAATATAGTCCGAGACTGCCCTACCATTCTGCTTAAGCTCCAAGAACTTCCTAAACAATTCCGACTTCTGAGCAGCTGGGATAAACTTGTCGCTAAAGCGAGCCTTAAACTGATCCCAAGTAACCTGATCCTGTGGAGTAGCTGTCTTATTAGCATTCCACCAATTCATCGCTCTCCCTTGCAGCTGACGAGATGTTAGCCTTCTCTTCGTCGCATCTTCGATACCCAAGTCATCGAAGATACGATCACAGCTATCCAACCAATCCTGAACATCCGTGGCCGACTCCGTTCCGTGGAACGTCTTCCCACCAAGGTTAGTGTAATCCTTGCACAGCTTGGCGAAATCGGCCCTAGGCGCCTGCATTATTGAACCACCACCATTGCCGGCATTGGGAGCTGCCCCTGCACATCCCTAAGCATTTCTCTCATGAGTTTAGTAAACATCGTCCTCATGTTAGCAGCATTCCCATTATTGGCTCCTCTACCAGCACCTCTTGTGTATCGGCTCATCGTTCAATCTGTAAAGAGAAAACGATTAACCATCTCCATAGTGGTGCTAGTGCAGTGCGACTTCATCCTTAGCTATACTAATAGTATATATATATGTATAGCTTTTGAAAACCAAAGTAATCACAAATACGCACTCTCATATACATACTATCTCTCCCTAGTGTCTTTTCCTAAGTTAACTACGCAACCTAGAGCTCTGATACCAAATGTGACGGCCCGCCCCGCACCAACCGACATTTACTCCAAAGGTGCGTTGTACACATGTCTAGTTAGCACAGGACGGTCGTCAGAAGGAAAAGAAGAAGATGAAGAATCAACAAGGAACATGTAGAATGTCTCACAGTGCATAGAACAAAATATAATAACAACATACTTGACATAAAACAGGTGGGACAGTGCATAAGCTGAAAACAAACTAACGTAGCAGCGGAAAATCCAAATACAGCTTATGTTCCACATCATCATTATTACAACCTTTCAAACTATCTCTAAAGGTAAAAGCAAGATAAGGGAGGTACACTACTAATACCCAAGTATTGACCACCAACGACACAGGGAGAATATCTATATATATCATACGTGGAAGCCTCCTGCTCGCTTCCGGATTAGCAACTCGTGCATCACCAGCTAACCTGTCTCTAGTCTGCTCATTTAGGAGCACCCAGAGTAATAAGAAGAGACATAAAACTCTAGGTCATACAAAAGTCTGGTGTGAGCGATAAGCAGCTAAACAGAACAATAACAGGTATACTAAACCATACCTGAACGTGGACCTGCAACCAAAGAGTTAGCACTACATATTGTACAACACTCTAAGGTGCCACTAACATAAGGTGTACAAACATACAGGGGTGGGGGTGTTCATGTCATAGTGATGGCAAACAATCAAGCATAGCAACCATCCTCACATCTCTTACTCAGTGCGTAAAGCATACGATATCCACCACTCCGATCACCCAATATTTTGTTATGATCACTCTGCCCATGAAGTCACAACGGCTTCACTGCACTGATCCATAGCCACAAATCCTTCGCTATGTCCACTTTGCCCCATGGAGTCGTACACACCCCACTGCACTAGCTCATAGCCTTACTAATCCTTTACTATGTCCACTCTGCCCCATGGAGTCACAACGGCTCCACTGCACTGGCTCATAGTCTTGCTACGATCACTTTGCCCCTCGAGTCACGGTGACTCTACTGCACTGATACATAGCCCCTCATTCCTTTTTAGTGGTGAATCGAAGTCTTGAATGTCGACAACTCCTTAGCACACGTACCGCAGCAAAGCCCAGCCATGAAGTGAACTCATTGGTTCCCAACTGGATCCTGAGCTCTAACTTCCATTTGGACTACCTTTGCATCTCGGGTTATTGGTCATCACTGGATCGGTTCGGATCCTTAGTCCTTCTTCTCTGTCGGTTCAGATCGGTCTCTTCCAAGTGCTTCGGGTCGGATTGTGGCCTCCAAATCCCTTCGTAGTACATCGGATCGGTTCGGGTGCTCTATGGCGGATCGGGTCTGGTAGATGCATCTTGGTTCGATTCGGTGTACTCTTGCTCCATCGGTTCGGTTCAGGTTCCTGGTCTCCGATCCGATCCACTTCCCCTTCCTCTTCCGTTCCGATCCCCTTTCTTTAGCTCGATCCGATCCCAGTTCAACCATTGTGGCCTTCCATTTTGCCATACTTTCCCTTGTGCCAAGCCTCGATTCGGTGATCCCTTGCCCAGTCCACTATCCGGTCTGAGCCCATTCCCCCGATCCGATCCGAAAGCCTGCACCATTTTCCTGCAACTTTTCCAGCGAGTGTTTTACGCCATTCGACGGCGTTTTCGGCCATTCTAACTATTCTAATCAATCACAAAGCATACCATACAGTCATAGCAACAAGTAGAAGTGACCTCAAACACCAAAACATAAATATGATAAGTTAAAATGGATCAAACATAGCCAAAACCCCATATTTTCCCTTAAACATGTTCAAGCATAATTAATTATAGGATTAGCAAAACTTAACCAAATTTACCCAAGTTCATATCAGAGGTCTAAAACATCATTTTAGAATTTTATAAAAAAAATTCTAGATTTTTCTGAGTTATAATTTCGCTAATCTTCGCTAATTACCCTAATTAGCCATAATTAGTGAAAAACAATGCAAATCACTCACCTTAGCCACAAATAAACCTTAGATCTGAAATAAATATCTGATATGGCGCGAATACTAATGCTAAACAGCAGCTCTAATCTTGATTTGGTGAAGATCTCCCTTGATTTGATGTTGCTAAGCTTAATCCTTAATTAGACAGTGGTTTGGAGTTGATTTAGAGGTTGGAGGCCATTTTTAGGGTTTCTAAGAGGTAAGTGGAGGCTAGAAAACTGAAATGGAATGAAACCCTAACTCTTTTCAGCCTCCCCATAACCCTATTCCCGAAATGGGTTATGGGCCCATTCACTAATCACCCTATTTGGCCCGGTTAAGCAGTTTTTCATCTTCCAAACCTTATTTCAGCCATATCTCCCAAACGATAAGTCCGTTTGGCTATTATGACCATTTACAGAAAGGTAAACCATCAAACGAATCCAATGGAAGTGGTTTCAGGTCAAAATTCCCTTCCAGTCAAAAGTTATGGCCAAAACAGTATCAGCTAGGGGCAAAACGGTGATTTAAAAATCGACAAAAATCATGAACATGGGAAATGACCCCAATGGTCGTTTCCCAAAGCCACATGACCACACGACTTCATATAAGAAAGAAATACATATTGTACGATCCTCCGATGCGTAGAATGCGGGTTGTTACACATCTCAAGAGAAGCCAATCAGAAAGCGACATGTAAGCCCTAGTGACACAGCCAAGCCCCAAAAATCGACCAGAAACCCAACCAGGCCAGCCAGGGCCAAACAAGGTCGATTGGGCAGGTCGACCCCCAGGTCGACCCTATGGTCGACCTGGTCACCCAGGTCGACCCCCAGGTCGACCCTATGGTCGACCTGGTGCTTGGGCGAGAATTTTCCCGCCCAGCCCAGTTTGGGTCTGATTTTTGAAATTTGAACTTCGTTTGAACCGTTTGAATTTTAATTTGAATTATGAAACTTCCGGAGGTCATAACTCCTTCATACAGAGTCTGATTCACGCAAACTCGGACTCTATCTCAGGCAAAATTCCGAGACGAGAGGAATGGCGTAACCCGTTTCCCTTAATTCTTTCATTAAGAATTAATTATACTTAAATTTGATAATTTACAGTTAACTGAAAATTCGGTGTGTTACATTAACATTTAACAAGAACAGTCACAGTTGATACCCATATTCTAACAAGTTCGTAACATGTAAACTTTTTAGCACTTCAACTAATTCAATATATGAATTTTTCCAACATGTTCATATTAATATTATAACATGTAAACATACCAACATTCCAACTTATTCATATTAACAATTTGACGTTATATCATGTTAATCATTCTCGCATGTTATATATCATTATTAGCATATGTTTAGGCATCTTAACAGGTCATATTCCAATTTATCATAATGGGGAATGCTAAATAGTAATATACCATTATCTAAAATAATATGGCTTAAATCCACTCACCTCGTAAGCTTTCCCAATCCTGGATCTGATCCAGTTTTAACATCCATGGTTTTTCCCCTTTAATCAGATTCACAACCTAACGACCATGGATTTATTATTTTCATTATAAGAGAGAAGGGAAAGGAAGAGTAAGAATTAGAATAGACTAGATCTTAGAATTTTTCCTTTCTTTCATGATTCTAGATAATCTTTTTATTACTGTCAATTCTCTCTTCCAGATCTGGATTCGTCATTTTCCTAAGCTAATATTTTAGTTTTCAGAATAGATTTGAGAAGAGAGAGAGTAATGGTAGAGCTTCAGCGCAGCTGTCAAATTATGAGGTTTAGGGTTAAGTCTAAGGTCTTATTTATAAGCGCTCAAGACCTTATCGTACACGCAGCACTAAGTCAGCATTGAACCCAGTTAAGAAAATAGTCCAGGTTCGCAGATGAATCTAGCCGGATCTTATCGCACACGCAGTGCTTAGTCAGCTTTGGGTCCCACAAACTGTTTTAGCGCAGAAATTTGATTTTTGAATGTTTGAATTTAGTTAACTTTTATATTCACATGTAATCTTCTTATGCATATACAATTCTTATAACGACCATTTTACGTGTATATATATCGCACAATTTTTGTTTTGTTTTCATATTTCAAACGGTGTTGCACCGTTATTTGATTCTTGCTATATTTCATTGAATGCGGCCTTATCTTGAATTTTATCTCTTGTATACATATATTTATATATATATATATATATATATATATATATATTCTCATCTATATATACATACATTTTCTTTATTTCCATATATGCACATTCTTATCCTTTCAAAATTTGAATTTGTATACGTATATATATTTGTATGCTCAGTTGGCCCTCTCTAAAACAAAGATAAAAATTATGTCGCCGTCGAGGTTCATACCCCCGACCTCTATGTTGTCTTAACCAACTGAGCTATGATGTCTTTGTTAATAAGTTTAGAAACAATGGTAGCCATTGTTCTCCTTCTTTTACCTTATTCTCATGTTTTGCTACAATACTTCATTTAAATGTATCTTTTTCACCTTAACTCAGTTTTCTGCAATCCATAGGTCTAAATTGACCAGAAAATCGCCACGAACGCAATGACGCTAATCCCATGGCCAAATTCTTGAAGCTCTTCAAAAAAAATATTAAAAAAATATGCATTTTAGTCGCATTGCATTTCTTCTTATTGCATGTAATTTATTAATCTTTTCTTTATCTTAATTTGTGAACTTATTACATGCAATCATATTATCATACTTTATTTTATTGTCATAAAATGCGGGGTGTTACATTCTCCCACCCTTAGGAAATTTCGTCCCCGAAATTTGATAAGGGAAAAATCAATTAACCCCTCGTATAATATACATCCATCATGTGTGCATCTAATTTTTTCTAACATTGTGCACTTTTGTAAAGTGAAATACAACATAATAACATATGTATGCCTAAGCAGTACCTGCTATGTGCATGCAAATTTTCAAAAATCCTTTTAAAATATGATGCTCACATCATAAATATACTTGCAGCTATATATGAATGCAATATTTTGAAAATCAAAAGATATTTTCATCCAAATTTTCCCACTCTTACTGGGTAAGAGCGTAGTTCATCCAATTTTGCATCCATAATCCTACCAACCAACTTTATTTTTCGAATTTCAGAAAAATCTAGTTTCCTAAATTTGATTTTTATGTTACAAAAAGCTGGGAAATGGAAAATTTCACACCTTCCGTGTAACACCCCGCGAATTCTATAACTGTGAAATTCACAAATTAAAGTATAATTAATTTCAAATCAAAGAACTAAGGGAAACGGGATACGCCATTTCGTTCGTCTCAGAAAAATACGCGAAATAGAGTCCGAGTTTTCGAAAAACGGAGTCCGTATGAAGAAGATATGGCCTTCGGAAGTTTCTAAATTAAGTTTAAAATTCGAACAGAATAAAACAGCTCAGAAAAATAAGTTTTAATTCCAAAATCGGGCCCAATTGGCCAGGGCGGGAAAACTCCCGCCTAATGCACCCAGGTCGACTGGGCTGTCGACCTGGTCTAGCCAGGTCGACAGGGCTGTCGACAGGCAGGTCGACCTGGTCCAGAGCCAGGTCGAACCCAATCCAACCTGGCTGGCCTATTCTATGTTGGTCGATTTTCTGTAGTCTGCTTTGTCATTAGGGCTAGGTGGCAGGCTCTAATTGGTCTCTCTTTCGAATGAATGGCTACGATCAATCCAAGCAACATCAATGGTCCTAATCAGTTCATAACCCCTATAAAAATGACCCTAGACTCAACCCTAATCTATTCATTCAAAAATAAGAACAAATCCGTCATGTTGCTGAGGAACGACTAAGAGTAGCCACCAATTGGAGAGAGGATTAGGAGGCAAATTCTAAAGCATAAAGCAACTTAATCAAATCAAACCAACAGGGAATCGCATCTCCAAATCCCTAAATTGGAGAATTCGCCACACCATTGTAAGTAGAGTATTATTTTGGTATGAACAAATAATTGTGTTGGTTTGTATACTTGATTGTGGCGATAAAGTAATTCATATTTGCACGCTACTATGATTCTTATCGATTTGGAATATTGTATACATTTGGATATTCGCAAAGCATGTTATTTATTATAAAAACTACATGCGGTAGTTTTATTCAAGTATACGTTTGGAATATTCGCAAATTATGTAATCCATGTTGAAGCTACATGTATGTAGTTGATTAACTGAAATTCATGCAAGTTTGGGGTTTTGCTACTATGCCATCATAATGTATATTTTTGTACAAAAATCATTTTGTACGTAATTGGGACAAATTTGGATTATTATAGTTCATATGAAACTATGTTGAAATTTTGGCACCATGATCTATGTATTAAGCCATGTTTCGTATTAGAAAACCTATTTGCAAACTTATGAATATGACTAGGCTATGATTGATATTTTGCATAATTGAAATCTATGTTAGGTCTATATTGTTAACAAGAATTATATGATGACATATGTGGTATATAGCTAGGTTAGATTCAAAAATCCCTTTTGCAAGTTTGCATGACTAAAGTAAAAATCATGATTTCACGTTCGAAATATTTATGCCATGGTTATGTGAATAAATTTAACTATACTTTTGTATTAGTCACAAAAGTAGGCACCTTTGTAAACATGTAGTAATCTTATGAACATGATTTGCTTATGTTTGACATTATGCCTGAATAAAAATATAGATTTATGTTGTAGTTAAGCCTAGGTGTCGATAGTGATACTCTTAAACTTAACTACAAGTTTACATGGTTTGATTCATGTCACTTATGCTTTATGACCAAAGTATATGTTACTACTATGCAAGTACACCAGTTTCTATTTTGTAGTTCCAACATCACATTGCAAGTTCATGCGTTCACATTCCCCTTTTTGTGTATGTAATCACGCTTTAAGCCTCCCCTTTTTCGCATGGCTAAGTTGGGCTTAAAAGGGCTAAGCCCAACATATATAAAATAAACGGACGTGTTAAACGGGGGAAAATAACGTTGGGTTAAATTAATTAATAAATGAAAACATAAAGTAGAAGGGCCCAAATTCAAGTATGGGTTGGGCCCATGATTGGTGTAACCTTTACACCATTAACTTAATAATGGGCCGCAAATATTTACATATAAGAAAATAAAGAAGAAAGACAAAATATGTAAATGTAGAACATACGAGGTGTTTAACCCGAGGTTGGATTGAGTTGTGATGTAAACCTGCCCGGAACCGCCCGGCTGTCCAGTGGTCACAACAATACCTATCCAATGTGGGAGGTTAAACATGGAGCCCAATAAGGACCCAAGGTTAGACTGAGTTGTGGCGTAAGATTGCCCGGAACCGACCGGCAACAGGCAGCCACAACAATACCTGTCTAATGTGAGAGGTCAAGGCTTTAATAAGACAATTAAGGATGAGTCGGGATTGTTAGGATTAAGTGAACTAAAGACTTAATCAAAATGGAACATGCTAAACTAAACGGACTGGTGGGGGTTAGGTTAGAAAACACTTAACCAACTTAGCATGTTGGCTAGAGATAGAAAACCTAGTAACGGGGGACCCTTTTCAGCAGTAACCCTAGAAGGTGTATCATGATACCCTGAAACTAGGCAGGGTGGGGCACGATTACTGGGCTGATTGTAAGAGGTCAAATCGACGGCGGTGGTGTAGCAGTGTAGGTTCTAACGGGGTGCGGGCGTGCACACACTCCGGCGCAGAAAAATAAGGCACTGGACACCAGTAGCATACCTGTGCACTCTAGGATTGTGTCGGGCCGCCACCATAGGACTTGATACACCCCATGGTGGGACCAGCATAGGTAACTACAACATCGGGGGCCGTAAGACACATGTAACTATGCGAGTAGGAGCCGATCATCATAGAATGGATCACATCACCCTGATTATGGGGTGCCAGTTGGAAACTAGTTTATATGGGTCCAGAGATTAACATGGGGTACGATAGTATATTCGACCCTAGACAACTTAACCAAGTTATAGTGCTTTCCCACTTCTTGTTTATACTTATCATACCCAGTTCTTTATTCATAGACAGAATAGTACTAGACTTACTCAGGCTTTATGTCTGACTCTACTTTTCTTTCGTCTTCTTTTCTTCCGTTCCCCCCCCCCCCCAGGTCCATAGGGAGGGAACACTGCAGCTTGACCAGCCTTAACATCCAGCTTGAAGAGGAGAAATGTATTGCTTGGACCTTTTCTTTTTGAACTATGGCTTTGGACAACCACTATGGGGCTTTTGCAGTTTTATCTATGTTTTCTTTATGCTTCTTTAAATAATGTAATCAAGACAGATTATGAAAGTGTTATGTTTTTGGAAAAGATGTAAGACAATTATGGTGATGTTGTTGTAACACGTATTTTCTTTTATGAAATAAAAGTTGTTGTTTTTCCGCTGTTTACAAATATGTGTTCTTATATCTGTCTTGTATATCTGTGACTTATACTTATAAACCTCCACCAAAATTAGGGCATTCCCTTTGAGAGTGACCCTGACGGAGGTGGGGTGTTTCACTTGGTATCAGAGCATAGGTTTACCAGATAAGATAAAAAGTTTTGAAAAATTATTTTAAAAAGGAAATTTAAAGAAGCATTTTTAAAAGAAAAATATTATTTTATTTTAAAAAGGCAAAGTCCCCCCCCCAAAGCCATAGGTACTATCTCTTATCCTTCGTTTTGAATCTATCCTTTTTGTTTCAACATGTCCGAAGATCTTAACTTACCAGAAGGGGTGCCAATACCTGGTTGGTTTAGACGGTTCTTAGAAGCAAGAGCCACTCAGCCAGGTCCTACCGTTCCTCCTCCCCCAGCTGCCGGAAATCATCCAGCTGCAGCGGCACTTTTTCCTCCACCTCCTCCTCGGGGAAACACTTTTGCTAAGATATGTAAAGATTTTAAAGCTATGGGAGGAAAGGATTTCCATGGAACTGAGTCCTTCGTGGCAGCTAGAAATTGGCTGAAAGAAACTGAGGACCTATTCATCATCTTTGAGGTAGAGGATAAACAAAAAGTACAATTGGCAGTGTGGCTATTGAAGGGCGAGGCTTCCTACTGGTGGGAAGTCACTAATGCTGAAAGACCAGTGGAGACATGGGAGGACTTTAGGGCAAGGTTTGAGACTAAATTTCTCTCAGATGCGGAAAGAAGTTTGCAGTTGGAAAAATTCTTATTTCTTAAGCAAGGGGACAAGACAGTCGGAGAGTATGTAAATCAGTTCGATGAGCTGGCTAGGTTTGGGCTTGACCTAGTCAACACCCCGCACAAGAAGGCTCTCCGTTTCGTCAAAGGGTTGAATGAGCCATTACACAGTTTGGCCATGACCCATATACCCATGGGAGCCACGTATGAAAGATTGGTGCAAATGGCATTGCTGAATGAAGAGGATAAGAGCAAGAAGGAGGCGAAGGCAGAAAGCTCTCAAGGGAAGAAAGAGGGTTTGCAGCCCAAGAAGACAGACTTTAAGAAGGACGGGAAAGGCAACAAAGAGAAGAGGAAGTGCAATTTCTGTGGCAAAGTGGGGCACTTAGTAAAGGACTGCCGGAAAAAGAAGGCCAAGGAGAATGGTGGGTGCTTTCCTTGCGGTGAGACAAGCCACAGAGCTAAGGACTGCCCAAAGAAACGAGGACAGGGGCAGAGGGCTGGATCCACCCCAGGGGCACAGGTTCATGTGCTGGAAGCGCCACCTCTGCAACAGCGAGGTATAAATACTTCTGTAGAAAGTGTAGTTTATCTTTATGATCACCCCGTTCGCACTTTATTTGATTCTGGCGCATCACACTCCTTTATCTCGTCTGCTTTAGTAGAATCTCTGCACCTAAAAACTAGTATGGTAGAGGACCCCTTAATTGTTTCAAACCCAATTGGGGGCCCAGCTCATTTGTCTATGATCTGTTTGGGATTGAAAATTTCTATTCTAAGTGTAGAATTTCAATGTAGTGCCTTTGTTTTGGGCTTTTCGGGGTATGGTTTGATTTTGGGTATGGATTGGCTATCCAGTAATGGGGCCATCCTTGATTGTGAGAAAAGGGTTGTTAGGCTCCTAACCCAGCTCGGTAATACTTTGGAAATTTCTTGTAATCCCTCATACGCGGTTATGCTTAGTTACCTTGAATCGCTAGATGCCTCTGTTGAAAATTTGAAATCAGTTAAAGTGGTCCGGGAATATCCGGATGTCTTCGAAGAGGTGAAGGGCTTGCCTCCGAAGCGGGAAATAGACTTCCGCATATATCTTGTAGATAATGCAAAGCCCGTTGCGTTGCCCGTCAGACACATGGCTCCACGAGAAAGGAAAGAGCTCAGTAAACAGATTAAAGAGCTTATAGAGAAGGGGTTCATTAGGAGGAGCATTTCAGAATGGGGCGCTCCAGTGGTGTTCGCTACAAAGGCAGATGGTTCACTCCGTCTATGTGTTGACTATAGGGAGCTCAACAAGCTAACGAAAAAGAACAGGCACCCGCTCCCTAGAATTGACGATTTGTTAAACCAGCTTGTAGGAGCGTCTGTTTTCTCCCAACTCGATTTAGCAACCGGTTTTCATCAGCTAAGGGTGGCTGAAGATAGCATCGATAAAACGGAATTCAGAACCCCAGACGACTTCTTTTAATGGCTTGTCATGCCTTTCGGCTTGACAAATGCACCTGCTTACTTCGTGGACCTGATGAGCAGGGTATTTAGAGATTTCCTCAACAAATTCGTAGTGGTCTTCGTAGATGATATCCTTATCTTCTCAAAGAGTGAAGAGGAACATGCTCAACACTTAAGGGCAATCTTGGAAACTTTGCGAGTCCATCAACTAAAAGCCAAATTCTCCAAATGCCACTTTTGGAGAGAAGAGGTGAGGTTCCTTGGGCACATAGTATCCAAACAAGGGTTAGCAGTGGACCCTGCTAAGGTAGTGGCGGTACAGGATTGGAAGACACCAAGGAATGCAACTGAGGTCCGAAGCTTTCTAGGACTAGCGGGTTTCTATCGAAAGTTCATAAGGGATTTTGCGAAAATCTCAGCTCCGCTCACGAAATTGACTAAGAAGAATCTAGTGTTTAATTGTGACTTGGATTGCGAGTTTGCTTTCCAACGACTGAAAAGGGCTCTCACAACAGCCCCAGTTTTGACGCTGCCAGATGGGAGCAAGATGTTCACTGTTTATACGGATGCATGTGGGACAGGGCTAGGCGCCATCTTAATGCAAGAAGGAAGGGTAGTAGCTTATGGCGGGAGGCAGTTGAAGATGCACGAAAAGAACTACCCAACCCACGATCTTGAGTTAGCCGCCATCGTCTTTGCACTCAAGTCTTGGCGACACTATCTCCTAGGTGAGAAGTTCGAACTTTACACTGACCATAAATCGTTGAAATGTCTTTTCTCGCAGAAGGATCTTAACTTGAGGCAACAAAGATGGATGGAGTTTCTTGCCTCGTACGATTTCGAAATCTCCTACACTCCGGGCAAAGGCAACGTAGTGGCAGACGCGTTGAGCCGAAAGAAATTAACCCTAAGCCCGTTGTTTGTTGAAAGACAAAGCCTAGAGTTTATAGCTAGCTTCGACTTTAGGCCTTCCTCCGATTTCGTACCAGACTTGCTAGCATCTCTCGAAGTGCGCCCAACTTTAGTGGATTCGGTAGGGGCAGCACAACGCGAAGACCCTCAGCTTGTGGAAACAATTGATAGGCTAATTAGGGGTGAGACTTCAAGTCACCTCAACAGATACTCCATCGACGATAATGGTTTGCTAAGGCGAGACGGAAGACTATGCGTCCCACAGACAAAAGATTTAATAAAGAAGGTTCTCGAGGAAGCACATCACTCCAAGATGACGATACACCCAGGAGGAGATAAAATGTACAAAGATATAAAAAGGACTTTCTTCTGGAACGGCATGAAAAAGGACGTGGCAGAGTTCGTTTCTAAGTGTATGGTGTGCCAACAGGTTAAGGCGGAACAGAAAATGCCTGGCGGACTGCTACATCCTCTGGAGGTCCCGCAGTGGAAGTGGGATAGCATCTCAATGGACTTCATCGATGGGCTGCCTAGGTCTAGGAGAGGCAACACTAGCATTTGGGTAATAGTGGATAGGCTTACTAAAAGCGCCCACTTTTTACCTGTCAAAAGTAAAAGAACTGCCTCAACCCTAGCATCACTTTACCTCAAAGAAATCATTCGACTCCATGGAATACCATCTAGCATTGTTAGTGACCGAGACCCCATCTTCACCAGTGAGTTTTGGCGGAGTCTGCAAGAAGCAGTAGGAACGCAGTTATGCTTGAGCACAGCCTATCATCCCCAAACCGATGGCCAAACAGAGAGAGTGAACAGAGTTTTGGAAGACCTTTTAAGGCTATGCGTCCTCGACTTCGGAGGGACATGGGAAGACCACCTTCCTTTGGTGGAATTTTCCTACAACAACAGCTATCAAGCAACCATCGGAATGGCGCCCTTCGAAGCTTTATATGGAAGACCGTGCCGATCGCCCACTTGTTGGTGGGAGTCTACTGATAAGCTCATACTTGGACCAGATATGATCCGAGAGATTTCAGAGAAAGTAGACTTAATACGAAGAAGGATGAAGACGGCCCAAGACAGACCAAAGTCCTATGCCGACAAGAGAAGGACCGACCTTGAATTTGAGGTTGGAGACAGAGTTTTTCTCAAAGTATCACCGCTAAGGAACGTTGTTCGTTTTGGAACCACAGGAAAACTGGCACCAAGGTTCGTAGGCCATTCCCTATCATCGAGAAAATTGGGAAAATGGCCTATAGATTAGAGCTACCCGAGAAGTTGGCTGGAGTCCACAACGTTTTTCACGTTTCACATCTCCGAAAATGTCTACATGAGTCTGCTGAAGTGGTAGAGCCAAATATCCTCGAAGAGGCCGAAGTGGAGCGCGAAGCAACCATAAGAAAAGTTCCAACCCGCATATTAGGAACGGAAGTGAAGAAGCTACGCAACCGTGAAGTCAAGCTCGTCAAAGTTCAGTGGAGCGACGACGAGGGAGACGCGACTTGGGAAACTGAAGCTAGAATACGCACTGCCTACCCTTTTCTGTTCGAGGGTACATCCTTGATCTTTCATTTTCCTTAAGTTGCGCTTTTATCTATCTTTTTAGGTATATTTCCTCGACCTTATCTTTTAGGTAGAAACCCTTTGGATGGAAACATGTAATTGAAACATGTTATGGATGATGGTTGCAAGTGGTTGCAAGTGATTGCTAGTGGTTGCTCGTGGTTGCATATACACACACAATCTAGGTTTTAGATCGGCTCAGTCACTTCATATTGCATATGCATATATGTTTGCATTCGTATGTGGTTGAACTTTAATGTGTTGTCATGTGGATGTTGCATTTGTATTGAATGATTGTGCACTCATGTAGAATCAAGAATAGGAAAATTTGCATACATAATGGATTCATGGCACTTACATAATTCGCATTAAGGAGGTCAACTGAATCAGTAGACCGCCTGATTTTGCATTAGATAAGTACATGTACACACACACACTTCGCATATGATCATGAAGCATTAGAAGTCTTTTAAGGACAATGGATGCTCGTGTTTAATGGGTGAGTAGATGGATGATTGGATGTTAGGATATACATTCCTCCTAACTTGAAGATTTCGGGGACGAAATCCTTTTAAGTGGGGGAGAATGTAACACCCCGTGAATTCTATAACTGTGAAATTCACAAATTAAAGTATAATTAATTTCAAATCAAAGAACTAAGGGAAACGGGATACGCCATTTCGTTCGTCTCGGAAAAATACGCGAAATAGAGTCCGAGTTTTCGAAAAACGGAGTCCGTATGAAGAAGATATGGCCTTCGGAAGTTTCTAAATTAAGTTTAAAATTCGAACAGAATAAAACAGCTCAGAAAAATAAGTTTTAATTCCAAAATCGGGCCCAATTGGCCAGGGCGGGAAAACTCCCGCCTAATGCACCCAGGTCGACTGGGCTGTCGACCTGGTCTAGCCAGGTCGACAGGGCTGTCGACAGGGATGTCGACAGGCATGTCGACCTGGTCCAGAGCCAGGTCGAACCCAGTCCAACCTGGCTGGCCTATTCTATGTTGGTCGATTTTCTGTAGTCTGCTTTGTCATTAGGGCTAGATGGCAGGCTCTAATTAGGCTCTCTTTCGAATGAATGGCTACGATCAATTAAAGCAACATCAATGGTCCTAATCAGTTCATAACCCCTATAAAAATGACCCTAGACTCAACCCTAATCTATTCATTCAAAAATAAGAAAAAAGTCGTCATGTTGCTGAGGAACGACTAAGAGTAGCCACCAATTGGAGAGAGGATTAGGAGACAAATTCTAAAGCATAAAGCAACTTAATCAAATCAAACCAACAAGGAATCGCATCTCCAAATCCCTAAATTGGAGAATTCGCCACACCATTGTAAGTAGAGTATTATTTTGGTATGAACAAATAATTGTGTTGGTTTGTATACTTGATTGTGGCGATAAAGTAATTCATATTTGCGCGCTACTATGATTCTTATCGATTTGGAATATTGTATACGTTTGGATATTCGCAAAGCATGTTATTTATTATAAAAACTACATGCGGTAGTTTTATGCAAGTATACGTTTGGAATATTCGCAAATTATGTAATCCATGTTGGAGCTACATGTATGTGGTTGATTAACTGAAATTCATGCAAGTTTGGGGTTTTGCTACTATGCCATCATAATGTATATTTTTGTACAAAAATCATTTTGTACGTAATTGGGACAAATTTGGATTATTATAGTTCATATGAAACTATGTTGAAATTTTGGCACCATGATCTATGTATTAAGCCATGTTTCGTATTAGAAAACCTATTTGAAAACTTATGAATATGACTAGGCTATGATTGATATTTTGCATAATTGAAATCTATGTTAGGTCTATATTGTTAACAAGAATTATATGATGACATATGTGGTATATAGCTAGGTTAGATTCAAAAATCCCTTTTGCAAGTTTGCATGACTAAAGTAAAAATAATGATTTCATGTTAGAAATATTTATGCCATGGTTATGTGAATAAATTTAACTATACTTTTGTATTAGTCACAAAAGTAGGCACCTTTGTAAACATGTAGTAATCTTATGAACAAGATTTGCTTATGTTTGACATTATGCCTGAATAAAAATATAGATTTATGTTGTAGTTAAGCCTATGTGTCGATAGTGATATTCTTAAACTTAACTACAAGTTTACATGGTTTGATTCATGTCACTTATGCTTTATGACCAAAGTATATGTTACTACTATGCAAGTACACCAGTTTCTATTTTGTAGTTCCAACGTCACATTGCAAGTTCATGCGTTCACATTCCCCTTTTTGTGTATGTAATCACGCTTTAAGCCTCCCCTTTTTCGCATGGCTAAGTTGGGCTTAAAAGGGCTAAGCCCAACATATATAAAATAAACGGACGTGTTAAACGGGGGAAAATAACGTTGGGTTAAATTAATTAATAAATGAAAACATAAAGTAGAAGGGCCCAAATTCAAGTATGGGTTGGGCCCATGATTGGTGTAACCTTTACACCATTAACTTAATAACGGGCCGCAAATATTTACATATAAGAAAATAAAGAAGAAAGACAAAATATGTAAATGTAGAACATACGATGTGTTTAACCCGAGGTTGGATTGAGTTGTGATGTAAACCTGCCCGGAACCGCCCGGCTGTCCAGTGGTCACAACAATACCTATCCAATGTGGGAGGTTAAACATGGAGCCCAATAAGGACCCGAGGTTAGACTGAGTTGTGGCGTAAGACTGCCCGGAACCGACCGGCAACAGGCAGCCACAACAATACCTGTCTAATGTGAGAGGTCAAGGCTTTAATAAGACAATTAAGGCTGAGTCAGGATTGTTAGGATTAAGTGAACTAAAGACTTAATCAAAATGGAACATGCTAAACGAAACGGACTGGTGGGGGTTAGGTTAGAAAACACTTAACCAACTTAGCATGTTGGCTAGAGATAGAAAACCTAGTAACGGGGGACCCTTTTCAGCAGTAACCATAGAAGGTGTATCATGATACCCTAAAACTAGGCAGGGTGGGGCACGATTACTGGGCTGATTGTAAGAGGTCAAATCGACGGCGGTGGTGTAGCAGTGTAGGTTCTAACGGGGTGCGGGCGTGCACACACTCCGGCGCAGAAAAATAAGGCACTGGACACCAGTAGCATACCTGTGCACTCTAGGATTGTGTCGGGCCGCCACCATAGGACTTGATACACCCCATGGTGGGACCAGCATAGGTAACTACAACATCGGGGGCCGTAAGACACATGTAACTATGCGAGTAGGAGCCGATCATCATAGAATGGATCACATCACCCTGATTATGGGGTGCCAGTTGGAAACTAGTTTATATGGGTCCAGAGATTAACATGGGGTACGATAGTATATTCGACCCTAGACAACTTAACCAAGTTATAGTGCTTTCCCACTTCTTGTTTATACTTATCATACCCAGTTCTTTATTCATAGACAGAATAGTACTAGACTTACTCAGGCTTTATGTCTGACTCTACTTTTCTTTCGTCTTCTTTTCTTCCGTTCCCCCCCCCCCCAAGGTCCATAGGGAGGGAACACTGCAGCTTGACCAGCCTTAACATCCAGCTTGAAGAGGAGAAATGTATTGCTTGGACCTTTTCTTTTTGAACTATGGATTTGGAAAACCACTATGGGGCTTTTGCAGTTTTATCTATGTTTTCTTTATGCTTCTTTAAATAATGTAATCAAGACAGATTATGAAAGTGTTATGTTTTTGGAAAAGATGTAAGACAATTATGGTGATGTTGTTGTAACACGTATTTGCTTTTATGAAATAAAAGTTGTTGTTTTTCCGCTATTTACAAATATGTGTTCTTATATCTGTCTTGTATATCTGTGACTTATACTTATAAACCTCCACCAAAATTAGGGCATTCCCTTTGAGAGTGACCCTGACGGAGGTGGGGTGTTTCATTCCGTTTTTATTTTATATACCTATTTCCAACCGTACTTGGATTTCATGGAACTATTACAAAGATTCTCCTATTTTCCTATCCAAGCACAACCCACATAAGAAAATTTTCTTTTAATACTGATTTTCTTTTTCATCTTATCTTGGAAAGATTTATCTTTATCCATCTTTTCTCATATTTTTCCATTTTTGTTGCTTTAGTGAATTTTCTGTTTCCTTTTCAGTTGTATCTTTTTCTCTTTTCTTAGCTTATTTAATCAATTGATCTTAGTTTAAATTTAAATAAGCCTTCTAGTCTTTCAACTAAAACAGGAGAATATACACCTTACACAGCTATTACTAAGGGCTAAGAATCTCGGGATTATGTCCCCCTCAGACAGAAAAGTCCAAATTATGGGATCCATGACAAGTTTAGGTGTTACCCTAACTTCTCGACAAGAACAATATAATGGAACGATCCCAACCGAAATGTAGTAACAGGTTTTACTCCTATCATGGAAATTAGCAACGGGATCTAAACACTTACTTGCCCTTTTCTATCTAATAGTTGCTACTAGTCCTAGCTATGTACCAATAATTATTCCAAGCAACATCCTAGGCTATTCAGTGCTTACGCATTTACGGGAACTCGCTATTATTCCAGGATAATTCTCGCTATTTACTTTATAGCCTCAAAACTTCTCCCGTCTTTCCTAGGAACTAACCCTTACCTACTACATACTTTAAAACACGGTTTGGCTTTTCTTTTTCATTTAAAATTTTCTTCTAAAAATTCAAAAGTGTCAAAACTTTATTTTCCTCATGAAAACAAACTTTTTCCCACAAAAACATGTCATCTTAAAAAAAATGCAAATAATTTATTCTTTTTTTTTAATCACAAAAACTGGAGTAGATAAGGGCAACTATTCCTCAATCGGATTTAGGACTGGTTCTTACCTATAAGGTCGGTTCAGTCCCTTATTACAAGGTGCAAACATCAACTCTACTCCTAATCTTTACGACTTATTTTGTCCACCCAACAAAATCCTCTTGTTCAAATAATTTATCAAAAAAGATTTATCATAAGAATAGAGATTTCTAATCTTTCTTTTATAAAACTTCTTGTTATGAAATATAACAAGAAAAATAAAGAGCTATTCATGCTCTATAATATGCACATTTTACTGAGAGAATATTACTTTAGATAAAGTTTGCAAGAAATCACTATTTACAAAATATACCCTATTTACTTTAAAACTCAATATGTATACTTTATATATTTAAAACTATAACTTTTAAGATTAAAAGTTGAAAACACCATAAATCATTTTTTCCAAAACTTTTATAATCTCAAGTTCTTAAAAGTTAACAATGGGGTTAGACTCAAAGTGGATTTCCAATTCTTCTAGGCTTTCCTAGTCACTCCCCATGGTCAATTCTCTCAACTATATGTATTCCTAATCCATTTTTACCATTTCAACTTTTTTCAATTTATAAGGTTTTCAACCCCACTAACCCAAAATACTAATCATATGGGATTCACTTTCCTTCCATACAAAGTACATTGTACACCCTCCACCCAAATTACCTAAGGGTCTCAGATTTCTATATCCATTCCTTTAGTGTACAAAATAAACAACCCATTTCTTACCATATTACACTCTTTCTGTTTAATGGGTTTCTCCATGGATCTAGGTATATATACGTATATAATATATTTATATTTTAAAAAAAATACAAATACGTTCACTCACTATTTATATAGGAATCCTAAACCTAAGCACTGATACCACACCCGAATTTCGACAGACCGAATTTTTTTCAAAATTCCAATCCAACGAAACTCAAGTTGTTGTGCTTTGGTATCCTGCAGAAAAGACAGAGACATAAAATATGTCAAAGCTCAGAAAATATCTCATAGCGGAATGGATAAAATATAGTATAATCAAAACATAGCTTTATTGTATTATTAATACTGCCTAACCAGTATCCAAAGCTATCATGTCTCTTCCACAAATCTAACCTGCGAGTATGTTATGAGGAGGGGGTCAGAACACAAGTTCTGGTGACTGGATTTAAACTATACACTTTGGATAATCCTACATGTATCGTTCAATCATATTATCTTATATATTAGGTTACTTGAGTTATCAGCATTAAGGCTTACACACACGTCGTACCCACTTACTTCCGAGCGGATTAACCTAATATAGTATATATGTAGCTACCCCCAATATTGAGGTACACCCCATGATACCCCACTCGCACGGTCTCCACCGTAACGCCATCAAAATATACGCAGTCCCTCATCCTAAGCCGTAGTGACGTACAGATAACAATATTACGTTCCGCATATATCTCCCATTACAATGCTACGCAAACGTACGGACTGCCACCTTTGTTCGAATCTGAATTCATACCGGAGTAATGCCCTCAAGCCTAGGATACACCACCCAGAGCCGACATACATGTATCTAGACTGTCCACCATACGTATCTTCAATTGTAGCTCGATGCCTCAATCGCACGTCCTCTAATGTGCACCGAGTTCCATGGCAGGGCGATACAAGAAACACGGAACTCAGTCAAAAGCTTTTCCATATCTGTACAGGCCCGTTTTTAAAGAGCCTCTATATACAGATATACCTAGGGTCTGTTTTCACGGTGGCTATGGCCATACCTAGGCCCCTCCCTCAACTAGTAAAGACTACAACAGTTAAGCGACTGCCCCTAATAACAAACAATCTAAACATCCATTTGGCGTCTCCCCTCAACCCCCTACCCAGATAGATAAGGGTGAATGGTATCTTGGGTTTATCTTTAGTCTTTTCACATCCCACTGGCTGTCGATGACGGGTATCTGACGATCTACTATCCTCGTCTGTTGTGACCCTCCGCCTCCCCGTTGAGGTAACCGCCGAATCACCCTGGTGTCACCGTGTCACAGCATTCTGACTGCATAGCTACTTCTGTAGTCAAGGCCCATCCACCTAGTAGTTACGTGCAGACCCAACCTCTACGAGCACAGCCTAAGACATCTTTCACCGCACACAGGTCTACTAGGAGCACCTTACGTACCTCAGGAAGCCGCGTGCTTCCCCTTCCAGTCCCTTGGAGCCGTTAGAACAATCAGATGAATGTGCGCTCCCTTCGTGCCTTATAACACCTCGATGATCTACCCCGTTGGGTTATTCACCCTCAAACGTACGGACTGGTCCAAGCGCCTCACTTAAATATGTTGTTAGACCCTATGTCTAAGCATTCTTTTCGCGCTTGCTTTTCCTTACCAGTTTTCTTTTAACTTGGTTATTCCCATTCACATTGAATTCACATTGAATTCTTCATCAGTTACCAAGTTCCTCTTGCTTATTAATTTCAGTTATAACTTAACTCATTTAAGTTTATTAATAAGACCACAACATGTTATTCTCCAGATTGTGGCCCAAGGTCTGTAATCCACAATCTCTTTTATATTCTTGTTTGATTTCATCATTACGCTAACATGTTTTACTTGATATGTAATTAAGTATATCTCAATTCACATGTTTTCCAATTAACATGTCACTTACCATTTATGATTAAATATAACTTATTTCATTTCATAAGTTTTCCTCATCCTTTCTCATTTAATCATAATTCCACTTTACATCGTCAATACAACTTATCGTTGTTTACTTATTAACTTATTTCTGTTAACTAAGGCCCATTAATAAGTTTCTCTACCCATTTATTATAACTTATATTATAATTTCCCCTTGTCCCTAGGACAAGTCTGAACATGTTATTCTTATCAGCGGGTTTCAGACCTCCAAGTTTACGGATTACTTAATTATAATTAAGTTCAATATATTTTTCCCCCTTTCTTAACTGGTTTCAGGTTTTCCCCTTTACTAATTACTTAATTTACCAGTAAGTGCCTCTTAACTCAATTCACTAGTTATCCCATTCCCTTACTAGTTTATTATAACCTAAGTTATAATATTCACTTATCCCTAGGACAACTCTACCTAGTATACAACATTTTCATTAATGTTATTTATTTATAATAGGTTATTATCATTCCCCTTTTAAACCAAATCATTTACTGCCGTATCTTTCTTTCATTCAATTCTATTTATTACCATTAATTTCAACTAATATTGTTTATCAGTCCGGCTATTTATGTATATATATATATATACATGTATCAGACCTCTCACATTAAGCCTACAACCTGTGGATGCTAGATATGCAGGCGTGTCTAGGCAGACTTCTTCCATAAGTCGGACTTAACCTCGTGTTTTGGCACATTTCATGTTTATGCATTTAGACCCCTCACATTAGATTCGACACTTGTGATCGCTGGATATGCCGAGCGGGTCCGGGAAGACTTCTACCACAAGTGTAATTTAACCTCGTGTCTAAGCATGGTTATAGTTTCTAATTACTATAATTCTAGGCATGTTTATTCTTTAATAATTACTCATATTTCATTATAGGTTTTCATGCCCCTTTTTCCAAGTAATATTCACTAGTCCAATTTAACATCTTTGAACATAATTTGGTCGATGCCCCAATTCAATTCTATGTTAATATGAGACCATATAATCATATACATACTCCAATTATTTCATGTATACATTTAGGAGAAATTAACAAGTAACAAGAACAGTCATAGTAGATATCCATATTCTAACAAGTTCATAACATGTAAAATTTTAGCACTTCAACTAATTCAATATATGAATTTTTCCAATATGTTCATATTAATATTATAACATGTAAACATTCCAATATTTCAACTAATTCATATTAATAATTTGACGTTATATCATGCTAATCATTCCCACATGTCATATATCATTATTAGCATATGTTTAGGCATCTTAACATGTCATATTCCAATTTGTCATAATGAGGAATGCTAAACGGTAGTATACCATTATCTAAAATAATATGGCTTAAATCCCCTCACCTCGTAAGCTTTCCAAATCCTAGATCTGGTCTAGTTTTAACATCCATGGTTTTTCCCCTTTAATCGGATTCCCAACCTAACGACCATGGATTTATTATTTTAATTAAAAGAGAGAAGGGAATGGAAGAGTAAGAATTAGAATGGATTGGATCTTAGAATTTTACCTATCTTTCATGATTTTGGATAATCTTTTTATTACTGTCAATTCTCTCTTCCAGATCTGGATTCATAATTTTCCTAGGATAATGTTGGCTAGCTTTTTGACCAAGCCACCATGGTTCATTCACAAGAAGAAAGTACGAAACTACGTTCCTTAAAAGTCCATGAAGGATCGGGTCGCCCCTCTCGAATCGCCCCTCTCGGATCGCCCCTCATCGGATCGTCCCCATAGCTTCAGCGATCCAACTACCCTTGCACGACTCGATCCGTCCTTACGCCACTATCCTGCACAGACCGATCCGATCCCCTGATGCACAGCGAGGCTTCTGACCTGTTCAAGCACGAGCTAGTCTTCGGCGAGCCGAGACGCACGGATCCAGCGACACGTGTCCCCAACTGTCACTTTGACTGATTCTCCTCTTTGCTCGATCCGATATTCAAGGGGATCGCGACACCTGTCCACAACGGCTAATTTGACTAATTCTTCATAAGGCTGCGATACGGTCCGATGTTCTCGGGATTTGTGCCACGTGTGACCGCGATCCGCCTGACAAAATCATCTATAAATAGCCCAGAGCTTGGCATTTTTCAGGATCTTTTGGCAATACTGAGTACTGATTCCGCCATTATTGTCATACCACCATTTCTTATCAGTTTTATTTCGAGATTACTGAGAGAAATCATAATTGTAAAAGTGAGCTTGAGAGAAATCATTGATTGTATTAGCATTCAAAGTATAATCGATAACATATAAAGTGGACGTAGGCTCGTTAACGCCGAACCACTATAAATTATGTGTGTTCTCTACTTTTTCTTCGTTCTCCAGTTAAAATTCTTTAAGAATCAAAACGATTTGGGTGTTAGGTCCAAATTTTGATCTAACATTTTGGTGCTTTCACTGAGAAAACAGTCTCAAAACTCCACTATTCAGTTTTTTGAAAATTCCAGCGACATCTGATATCATGGCTGGAAAGAGGTCTAAGGAAGTACGCGCTTCACGAACAAGTGAAATCGCGAATGAAGCAGTTGAAGAAAGTGTTCACGAGCTGGGTAATGAGGGAACTTTGGATCGCGGAGCGCCGGGGGCGAACCGATCCGATGAAGGTGCCGCGCTCCGAGTCGACGAGGACGAGACGATCTGGACGGCTGAAGGGGTTGTTACTCGATCCCGTGATAACGCCTTGAATCCTCCACGTACCGTGACCACGAACTGATCCCAGAAGGGCGTTGCGAACCACCATCCTCGGTCCACAGCGATCCGAATCGATGATCGGACTACAACTCGACCTGGAAAGGAGCCTATGGCTCACTCCTACCGTCCTGGCCCCTCCGCTCGACCTGGCTCAAGCTCTTTGCGCATAAGAGAAAGTGATGATGATCAATATGACCCTTCTGCTCCCGTTACTGAGGGGGATCTCTCTCGCTTTTCCGAAATGTGGGAAAGATTGTTTGATGAATTGGCTGCTCAAAGGCAGGAAAGCTCCGTTTTGCGACAAAATTTGACCGCTATGGATAGAAGGCTTAATGATCTCGCAAGGCAAAGGAAGCCACCAGTTCGTCCGCTCACCCCAGAATACTATTCTTCGTCAGAGGAATCGCCAAGGCCTCCGCGGCGACCGTATGAGAGGCCCGAAAACATAGAGCAGCTTTGATTTGGAACCCTGCCATCACGGGAAGAAGAGGCACTAGATGCAGGGCCCTCAAATCGTAATGTGAACGATCACGCCGCAACTCCCAGAGCTCGAGGCGTGGACAGCCCTGTACAGAACAGACTACCTCAGCCCCGTCGCCGTGCAAATGCTCATGGTAACAGGGGGCAACAAAGCCCAGTCCGAGCCCCGGATTTCGTGACTGCTCCCGGAAGAGAGATTAGAGAACCCCACCGAGCAAGAAGCGCTGACCCCGAACCTCCGCTAACCAGTGCAAATGTTGCAGCTATGATCCATCAAATTTTGGCAGATAGCCGTGGACAACGAAATGAAGATTGGGGAATTGAACGCAGTCATACCCCTTTCACTGATGATATTTTAGACACGACTTTCCCGAGGCGCTTCAACATGCCGCAAATGAACCGTTACGCCGGTAGATCTGATCCCGTCCAGCATCTGATGAGATATTCTTGGTCATTGACCGCTGCCGCAGCCTCTGACGCTGTCAAGTGCAAAGCGTTTACCATATTCTTGGAGGATGTAGCATTGTTATGGTTTACTCGCTTACCAGCAAGATCAATTTCCAGCTTCAGGGAATTGAGTGAAAGGTTCGTGGAGTAGTTCCGCATCTATGCACGGAAGACGAAGAGTGTGATCGACTTGTTCCTTGTCAAGCAACGACCAGGCGAGAGTTTGAGGGTGTATTTAGACCGTTTCAACCTGGCCGCTACTGAAGTTAAAGATCCTCATGAGCCAACTGTTGTGGCAGCCCTGATTGATGGGGTAGATAAAGACACTGAATTTGGGAGATACCTGGCCGACAAGTCGCCCCATACTAGAGAGTTGTTCTACGAAAAAGCTAACGTCCATTTACGTCGGGAGGAAGTATATGCTAACCGAAAGGCAAAAACGGCCGATAAAGAGGAAATCCAGAGCAATGTCGCCATCAAGCAGACAGGAGACAGCTCGGGGAAGGTCGAGGTTAATGTCGGAAATCGAAATCAGGGTGGTCGTCAGTCAGGAAACAATGATAATAACCGTAATGGCAACAACCGGAAGAGGAATCGAGGGAACGACTCCCAGAGAAGGACTCGTCCCAGGTCTTTTGAGAGTTATACACCAATAAACGATACTTTGGAAAATATCTTCATGGATTCGTACAACATCCTCCAAAATAAGAGGCCACATGCCAGAGAGTCGACAGAGAAAGAACACGAAACGGGGAAGTTTTGTCTCTTTCATCAGATTCATGGCCACTCGACAAATGAATGTCGTCACCTAAGAGACGTAGTCGAGAGGCTCCTGCGAGAAGGAAAATTAGATGAGTACAGAGTAACGCCCAGAGACAGGGGGCAAGCCGTACAGGCCCCAAATCAGAATCAGAATCAACCTGCTGTCATGCCAACTGCCCAGCAAAAGGGAAAGGACCTTGTTATCAATACCGTAATCGGAGGGCTTTATCTCGCCGGACACGGTTCCAAGGCATTGGATCAGTATGTCAATGCAGCTAAGCAACACCTCGAGGTAGGGGAGTGTAGCAACCCCGAGGACAACGTCCCGGTAAAGCAACAAAAGATGATGTCCGACGATGTCGTTTTCCGCGAACGAGAAAGCATTGGAGTTCATGCTCCGACTGAAGATCCATTTGTAATCACAGTACCTATTGGCCCGGCCACTGTTCATAAAGTTTTGGTGGATAACGGGAGTTCCATCAATATTCTTTTCAAAAGAACATTCGACCAGATGAACCTCGAGATAAAAGACTTGAAGCCCTGTCAGGGATGGATCCGTGGATTTAACGGAGCATCCACCGCTCCAATGGGCTATGTAGAGTTACCAGTTACGCTTGGGGAAGGAGAACGCCAGAGAGTGAGAATCCTTCCCTTCATGGTTTTGGATGTTGAATCATCCTACAATGCCTTCCTGGGCCGACCGGCCCTCGCAAAGTTTAGAGCCTGTATAGCCCCCTGGTGCTTATTATTGAAATTTCCTACGAAAGCTGGTGTTGGTATTGTCAGAGGAGATCAGGTTGCCACACGAGCATGTTATGTTGCAGAGCTAAAGCTACTCCGCAATGGAGGGGACATAGAAACCAAAGGCGCTTCTCCCCCCGCAAGGGCGGAGACCTTATAGCAACTAAGGAGGATAACCGTGGGAGAGTCGCCCAGAGAATTGCCCGAGGATATGGATCCTAGAGAGGACGAAGAACCTGGGGACAAAATGACGACTCCCAAAGAGACAACTGTGGATGTACCGATCGATGATGGTGACCCAGAGAAGGTCCTTAAGATTGGATCCCAGTTAAATCCGAATGTAGCTAAAGAACTGACGAGTTTCTTAAAAAATAATTTGGATGTATTTGCTTGGACCCACGCGGACATGTGCGGGATATCTCCATCAATCATGAGCCATTCATTAAGCATTAACCCTAAACGTCCTCCGGTGAAACAAAAAAGGCGAATGCTGGGTCCAGAGAGGTCCGCTGCCATGAAAGAAGAAGTTGGAAAGCTAAAGAGCAATGGATTTATCAGAGACTCAATCTACCCAGACTGGATTTCAAATCCAGTTCTGGTGAAGAAGGCTAACGGGAAGTGGCGAACGTGTATCGATTTCTCGGACTTGAATAAAGCCTGCCCGAAAGACATCTTTCCGTTACCCAGGATCGATCAGTTGGTGGACTCAACAGCGGGTCATGAACTTCTCTCCTTTATGGATGCTTATTCAGGATATAACCAGATTCCAATGCACGTTCCAGATCAATAACACACTAGTTTTATTACGGATCTGGGATTATATTGCTATGTAGTAATGCCCTTTGGCTTGAAGAACGCAGGCGCTACATATCAACGGTTAGTGAACAGAATGTTCTATAACCAGATTGGGAAAACAATGGAAGTATACGTTGATGACATGTTGGTTAAGTCCAAGCAATCCTCTAATCACACTACGGACTTGGCAGAGATGTTTGGCATTCTTCGAAAATACGGGATGAAACTCAACCCAACAAAATGTTCATTCGGGGTCGCCTCCGGAAAATTCTTGGGATTCATTGTCAGTTCTCATGGGATTGAGATTAATCCCGACCAAATCGCAGCAATCAGAGACATTCAGGAACCTTGGCAAATTAAAGATGTGCAAAGCCTAGCAGGGAAAGTAGCCGCACTAAGCAGATTTATCTCCAGGGCTACGGACAAATGCATTCCATTCTTCGAATTGATAAAGCGAGGAAAATGCCACTTCAAATGGACGCCCGACTGCGTAGAAGCGTTTCAGAACTTGCTGAGACACCTGGAGAAACCACCGATACTGTCTAAGCCGATGGATCATGAGGACTTATTCGTGTACTTGGCAGTGTCATCCCACGCGATTAGCTCAGCATTGGTAAAAATGAAGATAAGGTCCAAAGACCCGTGTATTACGTGAGCAAAAAATTGACGGCAGCAGAGCGTAATTATCCAAGGATAGAAAAGTTGGCGTATAGTTTGCTGATCGCCTCTAGAAAGCTTCGACATTATTTTCAGGCACATCCCATTACCGTATACACTGATCATCCACTCAAGCAAGTTCTACAGAGACCAGAAGCATCTGGAAGGCTACTCAAGTGGAACATTGAGTTGAGTCAATTTGATCTGAACTTTCAGCCCTGACGGTCAATTCGGGGGCAAGTGATAGCCGACTAGCAGAGTTTACCGTCTCGGAGGAAGATATAGCAAACGAAGAAGTTGACTCCTCAAAATTACTTCTCGACCCAAGTGCTTGGAGATTGTATACTGATGGCACTAGGAATGACAAGAGATCCGGCGCTGGAGTAGTGCTTGAAACTCCCGAGAAACGGCTGATATCCTATGCTATCCGGATGGAGTTTCACGCCACTAACAACGACTCCGAATATGAAGCCCTGATAGCCGGATTAAGGATCGCAAAGGAGTTGGAAGTCACAAAGCTGGACATCTTTTGCGACTCCAAGTTAGTTGTGAACCAGGTTACTGGGAAATTCCAAGCCAAAAGTGCAAGATTGATCTTATACTTGGAGAAAGTGAAGGAGTTGCTGAACGACTTCGATCACTACACCATATCTCATATTCCGCGGTCGGAGAATCAGCAGGCAGATAAGTTGGCGAAGATGGCTAGCTCTGACGATCCTGAAGAGAGCGGACTAGCCCCAGTTGAGGTACTTCGGTCTCCTAGTATAGATCAGATGGAAATTGATCCAGTACTAGAGACGGAACCAGAAAGGGAGTCATGGTTGACCCCTCTAAAGAATTTCTTGATGAATGGAGCGCTTCCGACCAAGAAAAGCGAAAGGCGTAAAGTAACTCGTAAAGCTGCCCGATACGTTCTGCAAGGCGGAGTTCTTTACAGACAAGGATTTTCGATGCCCCTTCTTCGGTGTATAGCTCATGACGACATCAAGCGTGTGCTACAGGAGGTACACGAAGGTGAATGCGGCGATCACACTGGAGGGCAAACATTGGCGAAAAAGGTGTTGTGGCATGGTTATTTCTGGCCTACCATAAACAAGGATGCGGCGAAATACGCACGACGATGTGATGCGTGCCAGAGATTTTCAAAGATACCTAGAGCACCTCCTAATCAGTTAAAAACAATGACGAGCCCATGGCCTTTCGCTATGTGGGGAATTGATATCATCGGAAGTCTCCCCATAGCTAGGGGCGGAGCGAAGTTCGCTATTGTAGCCGTAGATTATTTCACTAAGTGGGTCGAGGCTGAACCACTGACTACAATCACAACCAAACGAGTGATCAATTTTGTCGTTAGAAACATCATCTGTCGATTTGGGATTCCAAAGATTATTATAACTGACAACGGAACTCAGTTCGATAGCACTGAATTCAGGAACTTCTGCCAGAAATACCACATTGAGAAACGGTACACCTCTGTGGCGCACCCGCAATCGAACGGACAAGTCAAAGCGGCGAATAAAGTGATTAAGTCCATTCTGAAAAGAAGACTGAAACGGGCCAGAGCCATGTGGGTTGATGAATTACCCTTAGCATTGTGGGCCTACAGGACAACATATAAATCGGCAACAGGACATACCCCCTTCTCCCTTGCTTTTGGAGCAGAAGCAGTCATCCCGGTTAAGATAAAAGTACCTTCTCACCGAGTGACTTATTACGATCCGATGACTAATAACGAATTGCTCCTTGAATCCCTGGATATGATCGAAGAAAAGAGGGACGAAGCAGACCTGCGTTCCTTGAGATGCAAACAACAGGTCGCCCGATACTACAACAAAAAGGTTCGAGCTCGAACCTTGGAACCCGGAGACTTGGTTCTGAAGCATGTTTTTCCAGCCCCAACTCATATGGGTGCGAAATGGGAAGGACCGTACACCATACTGTGCAAGCTTGATAATGGAACCTTCAAGCTAGCAACCGTAGATGGAAAGGAATTCCCCAGAGTGTGGAATGCCCAACATTTACGGCCGTACCTAACGTAAAGATGTCAAATCTGTTCCTTTTGCTTTGTTAAGAACCATGTACAAGGCACGACTTGCCTAGAATAGTCCAATTTCTTAAAGAAAAAAATTATAAAGTGGACGTAGGTCATGATTCGACCGAACCACTATAAAAATATTGTGTGTTGTTTACCTTTATTGCACTATTATTTATCTGCCTTTTTATTTTTATGGAAATTGCTGTGAATCATGCAACGATCCCAGAAGCATATAATTATAGGTGCCTTCCATCAGAATGGAATGTAATCACCAGTCAAAATTCTGAGGATGCGATAAAGTATATCATATCATTGATAGCGCTCTAACTCTCCAGAGCCGAGAGAGAGCATAACGGACATGAAATCGATGCCCGTAAGTCATGGCGGTGTACCATGATCGGAACCGCCTTGACGGAACTCTAACCTCGGCGATCGCCAGGAGATTATAAAAGCGTCTCCGATTGAGTGCTGAGAAAGAGCTCTCGCCCCGCTGAAGGATCGGGGAGCAATTGAACCGCTGAGCTCGAACTCTAACTCTCCAGAGAGAGAGTATAAAAGCGTCTCCGATTGAGCGCTGAGAAAGAGCTCTCGCCCCGCTGAAGGATCGGGGAGCAATTGAACCGCTGAGCTCGAACTCTAACTCTCCAGAGCAGAGAGAGAGTATAAAAGCGTCTCCAATTGAGCGCTGAGAAAGAGCTCTTGCCCCGCTGAAGGATCGGGGAGCGACTGAGCTGTTAAATTATTTTGCTAAACTCCGACCTCGGCGACCGCCAGGAGAGTATAAGAGGGTCTATGGTTAAGCACTGAGAAAGGTGCCGGAAACTCAGCACCATAAGGACAATTATCTTGCTAAATTTTCTAAGTCCCCCATATTCAGAAATAGGGGGCAACGTGTAGACAACGCTGATCAATCCTTAATAAGCCCTAGTCAGGCGCTACGTTAACGATTGATTAGGGGCATATACATATATACATATACACATGAACACGGAAATTTTTAAATTTTTCTTTATGTTGCTTGACTGATTTGTAGTTATAATCAAATGGTCTATGACTAAGCATGAAAAGTTTATTAAATGCAGGTACACGGTGATGCAAAAAGAGATAAACTTTCATTTACAAACTGCAAGCCTAGAAAGTGAAAAACAACCTAAAACAAAAGTGAGGGCCAGTCTCACAATTACATTTCATGGCAGTAAGAAGCCTAAAAAAATATAGACAAGCAACAATATCCTATTTACGCTTGGACTTCTTCTCCTGCTTCTGTTTCTCCAGCTTCGCCTTGTCAGCGTCGGATTGATCACCTTTCTTTCTCTTCCTTTTGTCTATGAGAGGAACGTCCGACTCTTCAGAAGATTCCTCCTCCACCTCCTTTCTCTTCCTTTTATCAGTAAGGGAAGCTGGGAAATCATCAGGTTTCGCAAAATGAAGCTGTTTGCTGATGGATTTGGGCTAGAGTTTCAAAACCATCCCGGTTTTGGGATTAAACTCCGAGATAGGGACTATGTTCAAAGGCTCCTGTCCCGCTTTCTTTAAAGCCATCTCCTTTTCCTACCTAGCTTTTCTGTTAGCCAAAGTTTCGTCGTCATCGTCTTTGGCTTCTTTGGTGCCAATGATATCCTCCTCATCCTCTATATGGCGCCCATCCATATCTTTCAAGGCCTCGATGGTTTCATCATCCTTGGGAGCGTCAGCACTGGGTGCCAGGACGCCCTTCTCTACTGTTGTACCCTCGGCATGCTTCGGTATCTCAACACAGGCGCTAGGCGAGACGACAACCTTCTCTGCCTCTTTCCTCTTCCCGACATCCTTGTCGACGGGCTCGCCACCTGTATTATGGGGAACACATGTTATTAATTTAATTGGCTGCCCTACCAGATGACGACAATTCACAATTGCTTTGACAAATTGTGGGGAAAAGGGGGAGATACCTTCCGCTGATCCTCCATCTAGGCTGGCTGCAGGGGCTCCAACAACCACAGGAGTTAGGCCCAAAGGGATTAATGGATCATCAGGATGGTATTCCTCAACTCCGGAGGTTTTGGGCTCTACAGTTGAGCTCGAACCTTCGTCAGCCTTGCTTTTGCCCTTAGCCAGGGCACTCTCCTTTTCCATTTCCGCTTGAATTAGACGACGACCTTCTGCCAGATCCTCGTGCTCGTTATCCCTGAGGATGGTCTTCATCAGCTCATCTTCGTCAATTTCTTCAACTCCCAATCTCTGCTTCTCACCCTCAACGATGGCATCCCATAAATTGGCTAAAGTAACGTGATAATCCGGGATCCACGGGATGTTGCGGGTTTTGAGGACTTGGCCCAGGAAGTCAAAAATCATCTCTTCAAACCCTTCGATATCCTTTTCTCTCTCGAGGAGCTTGTTGTTAGAAGCAGTAGCCATTTCAATGGCACTTTCAACATTATTTTCGGCGAGAGCCGCCCACCTCTCCGCATCCACGACTTGATCATTCAAAATCACCTTTTCCGCTTCAGCCAAAGCTAAACTTTCTTTCAAACTTGCTTTTTCTGCCTCCCAGGCAGCTCTCTCAGCTTCAAAATGGCCTTGTGTTGTCTTCAACTCAATGTTGGCCATTTTAAGATCTTCTACCTCCTTCTTTAAGGCCATCTTCTCTTGACTATTTGAGTCAAGTTCCGAATGAAAGCGTTTCTTAGCATTCTCCAATTCGATCTTATAAATTTCAGCATCTCTCCGCGCTAAGGCGAGTTGGGATTGAGCATCTTCCAAGTCTTTCTCCATCTTTGTCCTGGCCCTTTCGTTATTATCAATTTTCACCTTAGATCTATGTGCTTCCATTTCAAGCGTTCGAATGACTTCTGAAAGATTAACCGCATGTCTCTTCATCATTTCATACTGCCTGGCTACATGGCGAATGTGCCCGACGACTTCATTATCCCAGTTCCTAGGGACTGGTTCCAAGGCTGGAACAAACGTCATCCTTTCGAAGAAGATGTTGGGAAATTGTTCCCGCAACTTTTCCAGCCTACCTTGAATCTCGGGACCATGGATGTAATCTCGTGACCTGGGGGTAGCCAACTCTGGCTGGCTGGAAGGGACAATGTCACTTCTCTCCTTCTCAGAATCTTTGATTGGATCCTTGCTTTTATCCTTAGGCTCGTAATGTCCTTTTAACAACCTGCTATGAGAGGGTGCACTTTTCGGAGGAGTTAACTCTTTAGGAAGTTGTTTTTCCCCTGCAGGAGCTACCGGATAACTGGGAAGCTTGCCAGAAGTCGATTTTGATGGAGACCGAGGTTGCGAAGAAGTAGGCTTGTGAGAAGGGCCGCGAGAGCGCTCGGTGCTTGGATGAAGACTAGGTGTGCCTTCGCGAAGAGAACGATAAGAATAAGACCGCCTGCGAGACATCTTTCCTACAAAGGAGAAAAGAGCATATTAAAACTTTGAATACTGTTGATATAAAAGTGTGGGGTCAAGCAGTGCGTGTGATTTGTGCATCCCATATAATTCCCCCTAACAGACCCGGGCCTGAAGTCAGGCTCATCTGAGTAGTTTCTTGTCCTCTAATTGGAACGGTGGTCTCCTCAGAAGCAGGGAAAAATGGCTCCCCTTCAAAGTCCCCCTCTGTGTATACATCATCGGGTAAAGGAATTTTGCTCAGCTCTTTGAATAGCTGTTCTTCTGTCAAATCATCGGGAGTAGCAGGTTCGATCGGAAGAGAAGCCCTTGAGGGAAAACCCCCCGGAGAAACTGAGATTTTCTTGGACTTGTCACCACGGGCCTCATCTCCTCTGTATATGTTCAGGTCCTCGTCGTCCTGGATGATTATCGGGGAAGGACTCTTACGGAATTTAGTTGTTTCTGCTGCCTGTGATGTACCCTCTCCCTCCGTTGGGGGCACGTATTTGTAGGGTTTGCCGCCAGCACCAAGTCCAAATCTTATATCCAGAAGGCGATGTTTATGAAGATTCTCGTCAGTGATGCACTTCTTGATCCTTAGAAAATCGGATCTGCTTTGTAGAAGAATAGACAATCGATTATTGTATAACGGGCCTTCCGTCCTGGGGAAGACGTGATCTGCTTAAAACAAAAAAAAGTGGGGGATGTTAATGCTTCGGTTTCTTAAGCAAGATATTCAGTCAAAAGATTAGAGTTTACTTGATTTAAGCCATCTTCTTGAGCATCCGGCCTGTTTCTTTATATAAAACCAATCAGACTTGGGATCCCCTATATTGCTGTATCCGTCATATAGAACCTTCCTATTCGCCACCGATTCGAAGAAAGAGAAATTTGGGGTTGCCGAGGAGCGATGCTTGAAAAGATAAAAGAATGTTAAATCTTTAAATGTGAGTTCGATATGCAGGATCTCTGCGTATGCAATATATAGGGTGTATAGAGACGCGTAGGCGTTAGGATGAAGCTGCATCGGAGCGATACCCAGTCGTTTTAAGGTCTCGATGACGATTGGAGGAAACGGAGGAATAGCTCCTACCAAGCACATGATTCGGCTGACTGCCATATACCCTTCCGGAGCTAAGTGGGGTCTATCTTCGCTAACGGGTGTCCTCACATCATCCTAAGGGATCCCATGTCTCAGGCAAATTCTTTTAAGCTTTATGTCATCGAGTTTAGACGCTAAAGAATCAGAAAATTTCTCTATCCCGAGCGCGCCAGGAATCTCATCGGGAGCTCGCCTGTCTGCTCCAGACTCTTCACTAAGTGAAGTACTTTCAGACGGATCCGATTCCGTTGCCTCGTACTCGGATCCAGAATCTTCACCCCCTGGGTTAATTGGAGGGACCTTGGGGTTGTGTTGCTCAGGAACCTCGGACTCCGTTTCTGTAACGGATCTTGAAGAGGAATGATTATCCGACATTACTGTTTAGGCGAGAAAACATGAGAAATGAGATTAAAACTACCCGTCCCCCCTGTGTGTGCAAGTGCCGGCGTGTGTGTGTTTGTGCGTGCATTGAAGAAAAGTACAAGGGTCAACAAAATCATCCAGACATTGGTCATTGTTCGGTTGATAGATTATGCATTTGTTCGATCCGGAATGTTCGTCTCAAAGGCTCTAACCTAACTGTTCATCGATTTGATAGAGTTGCATCATATTATTTAGTCAGCGTGTGCATCAGATCGTTCGTCAGTCGGATCGCGACATGTGGAAGGATCGTGGTGAAGGACTCGGTACGCGGAAGGGTACTAGATCATGAAAAGGCTTCGAATCGTGAGGCGCACCGATTCATCCAAAACGGATCGCGATGGTTTCTTAGCGATCCGCATCGCCCCCCATCCTCCACGACCCGAAGTTCCGGTATCCCCGCGATCCGACACTCACGTCTAGTTCCCCACGAATCATAGCCTTGCCGTTTCGGCGATCCGATCAACCGCTTTGAACTCGGGCCTCGCCCACGAACCGACCTGGTCATCCCTTCCTTCTTCTTCCTCGACTCTCCTCTTCATCCTTAAGTCTATGGAATCGCACCAGGCACGCTCGCGTTCACTATCGTCGAATCCTACGAATTTCCGCTGTCTTCACTCTCTAAATCAGTACGAACAAGCTAGAAACTAAAGAAAAGCTGTTTAATTACCTTCTTAAAGTTTGAGATTGGTTGGAAATTTGAAAATCAAAGTTAGGGTTTTCCCTCGAGAAAATTGATGGCGGCTGCGAATAAAGAAAAGAAGAAGAGGAGAATGAGGGTGAGGATCGATTTATATATGCAAAAGGGCGACCGTTTGTCTCCCCTTTTTGTCTTATTCGATCCACGGAAATAGATGGGCCGCGAACCAAAAGCCCACCACGTCTCAAAGAGAAGCCCACCTCGTTCCGTTCCGTGAAGAGGCCCAAGTGCTCACCAAAGGACGAGGCGAATCACTCGCTAACGGATCGCGACTCGCGCATGCGATTCGAACCGATAAATGACCGATAGGAATGAAAATTCAAAAATGCACCTGACAGATTCGATAATGAAGGCTCTGAAAGTTCCCAGAAAAGAATTGTCCAATAAACAGGGAAACTATTAAAGATTTATCTGATATTTATGGCAAGAAAAGAAACAGCTTTCCGTAAACGATATGGCCTTTCGGATAGACGCTACCACTGATTTGCATCTCTTTATGGAAAGACGTTTCCACAGTTTCGAAGCATGTTCCATCATCAATAAAACATACTTCGAGGGGGAAAAATGTTGGCTAGCTTTTTGACCAAGCCACCAAGGTTCATTCACAAGAAGAAAGTATGAAACTACGTTCCATAAAAGTCCATGAAGGATCGGGTCGCCCCTCTCAAATCGCCCCTCTCGGATCGTCCCTCATCGGATCGTCCCCATAGCTTCAGCGATCCAACTACCCTTGCACGACTCGATCCGTCTTTACGCCACTATCCTGCACAGACCGATCCGATCCCCTGATGGACAGCAAGGCTTCTGACCTGTTCAAGCACGAGCTAGTCTTTGGCGAGCCGAGACGCACGGATCCAGCGACACGTGTCCCCAACTGTCACTTTGACTGATTCTCCCCCTTTGCTCGATCCGATATTCAAGGGGATTGCGACACCTGTCCACAACGGCTAATTTGACTAATTCTTCATAAGGCTGCGATACGGTCCGATGTTCTCGGGATTTGTGCCACGTGTGACCGCGATCCGCCTGACAAAATCATCTATAAATAGCCCAGAGCTTGGCATTTTTCAGGATCTTTTGGCAATACTGAGTACTGATTCCGCCATTATTGTCATACCACCATTTCTTATCAGTTTTATTTCGAGATTACTGAGAGAAATCATAATTGTAAAAGTGAGCTTGAGAGAAATCATTGATTGTATTAGCATTCAAAGTATAATCGATAACATATAAAGTGGACGTAGGCTCGTTAACGCCGAACCACTATAAATTCTGTGTGTTCTCTACTTTTTCTTCATTCTCCAGTTAAAATTCTTTAAGAATCAAAACGATTTGGGTGTTAGGTCCAAATTTTGATCTAACAGAAAATATTTTAAATTTCAGAATAGATTTGAGAAGAGAGAGAGAGAGAGAGACAGAGAGAGAGAGAGTAATGGCAGAGCTCCAGCGTAGCCGCAAAATTATGAGGTTTAGGGTTAGGTCTAAGGTCTTATTTATAGGTGCTCAAGACCTTATCGTACACGCAGCGCTGAGTCAACATTGAACCCAGTTAAGAAAATAGTCCAGGTTCGCAGATGAATCTAGCCGGATTTTATCGTACACGGCATTACTGAGTCAGCATTGGGTTCCGCAAGCTGTTTTGGGGCAGAAATTTGATTTTTGAATGTTTGAATTTATCTAACTTTTATATTCACATGTAATCTTCTTATGCATATACAATTCTTATAATGACCATTTTACGCATATATATACACACAATTTTTGTTTTGTTTTCAAAATTCAAACACGTTGCACCGTTATTTGATTCTTGCTACATTTTATTGACTACAGCCTTATCTTGAATTTTATCTCTTGTATACATATATTTCTACATATATATATATTCTCATTTATATATATATATATTCTTTATTTTCTTATATGTACATTCTTATCCTTTCAAATTTTGAATTTGTATACGTACATATATTTGTATGCTCAGTTGGCCCTCTCTAAAACAAAGATAAAAGTTATGTCACCATCGGGGTTCGAACCCTCGACCTCTATGTTGCAAATCCTATACCTTATCCAATTGAGTTATGATATCTTTTGTTAATAAGTTTAGAAACAATGGCAGTCGTTGTTCTCCTTCTTTTACCTTATTCTCATGTTTTGCTACAATACTTCATTTAAATGTATCTCTTTCACCTTAACTCAGTTTTCTACAATCCATAAGTCTAAATTGACCAGAAAGTCGCCAAGAACGCAATGATGCTAATCCCGTGTCCAAATTCTTGAAGCTCTTCAATTTATTTATTTAAATATGCATTTTAATCGCATTGCATTTCTTCTTATTGCATTTAATTTATTAATCTTTTCTTCATTTCAATGTATGAACTTATTACATGCAATTATATTATCATATTTTATTTTATTGTTATAAAATGCGGGGTGTTATAGATGGAGTCCCGCAAGCATGGAACGCTGACTAGAACCAGGTTTTCCATTAGTCTCTGACATAAGCAAGGATGGTCATACAGGTTATCATGAAGTTAATGCTTTAGAAGGTGATAGCAAGGTTTTGTTTGATGGATATTATGTTTGCTATAGATGACATTTCTCTTCTTTCTCTAGGTCGACTATCATCTATAGGTTACCTGAGTGGGGATTAGAAATAGGGATGACGAAGCAGACTACTTAGATTCTTCAAACCTATTCGATTATAATATCAACCATTGTTGTTATTTGAGTAGCATATGTTACTTGGTTATATGCTTTAACCCTTTGGCTGTAAGGACATGTCAGGTATGAGACTTAAACCTGCCTTGGAACACATTTTCCAATATAGCTTTTGATAGTCATTATTGCTCACACAAGATTTTGTCCAACCTAAGTATTTATGTTTCCTTTATTATCTTTGGTACTTATCGATGATGCCGATGAGAAGATTAGGTAGCAAGTTTGATAAAGATGTTGCTCCGAAGGCGAGATTGGTGTAATACTCCACTTATAGATAAATTTTCTATTGTTATTCATGTACTCTAAGAGATATGCATTGAGGATTTAAAGTATTAATATATTATGACATCTTATACATAACTCAGTGACTCTATAGAGATGATGCTCGTCATAAAAACATCATTTGTCATATGGAGAACATTATATTTTACTCTAACTAATGTATCGATACCTTGTTCTCAATACACCTTTGAGTACAAACACTTTAGGATAATCATTTATTAGTATAATTTAATACTCACGGTCATGAACTCATTCATGATTGTAGTCAACTAAACACTTTTGTCAAATGGACTGCGTTTATGTTATAATGTACTCTCAAAAATTGTTTTTAAGGGAAGGATCAAGCAGGACTAATCCTAGGGATTTTTTTAAAGCCAATTGTGAACCCAATACTCTAATACAAAAACTAACATTATCATCATTAATTAAATCATCAAAATAATTTTTATTGTATAAATAATGAGAAGAGGAAAAATAGAAATAACTTCATTCATAACAGCAAGTTATACGACTAAATTAATATTAATTGATTATCAATATTGACCTGATTTAAACATAGAACCCATATTTTTTTACAGTTATCAACATTGACAAATTATATGATTAAATTATTATATTCGGATTCAATCAAATGTAATTTTAACACGTAACTAAATAGGATAAGAAATGAACTGACATCTTAGAACATAAATGATAATCACAAATTACAATATAATACTTCAAACTAACTAAAATTAGAAACTTTAACATATAAAAGTAGTATTATATCTTTTCAAGTCGTACTATCATCTTTTGGTTGTAGCCTGTAGAGTCGTCATTCATTGTCTTCAACTGATTTGGAGATATAGCCAAAGAGTCGTCCTTGCTTACACATACTTGGTCATTGTCGGCCACGAGGTGTCATCGGTTGCTGGTGCTTGTTTTCTATTTTTTTAATATCGCGAATCACTATTTTGAACTTTTTCCTATTGTGTTATGCATTCGAAAGGTGGTGCCTTAAAAATTTTGAGGTCCTAAATGGGAGCTTCAATTGCTTTGCTAAAGGATCGGGCCCTAGGATCAAGATCATGCTCTTATTAATCTCCTTCGTTTCTCACTCTGTGTTTCATGTAAACATATTTTGAATTGAACTTGTTTTTTGGGGGCGTTCGGTGGTCCAAAATGGTCTGTTTGCTTCTTCGACGCATTTTGGCTCCTTCTCCCCTCGGTTAATACTACCTCCTCCCTTCTCCTCCTTCACTATTTTCTTCTACTCTCCTTTCTTTTCTATTTTCTTCTTCAACATTTTATTCAATGACCAGTTCATTCTCAGATTCAGACGATTCAGATTCTGAAGATATGGAATATATCGCTATTGTTGGATCATATTTATGTGAAAGGCACAATGAAAGAGGCCATCTGTTGCACACGTCGGAGTATATCGGTTTAATGTGGGTAAATGACATTAAACAGTCATCAAGAACGATGTCAAAGAAATTTTCACATGAAATGACTCTGTTTTCTTTTCATATGCGACAGAGTGGAAAATTATGGTTTGGTTACAATAGACTGCGTTAGTGTTAGAGAAACGATTGCCATATTTTTGTACACTATAGTTGCAGGTCTTTCGAATAGACAAATAGCTGAAAGATTTCAATGGTCAAGTAACATAATCTCTCTTTATTTTCATGCTGTTTTGGATTCGATTCAATTATTAGCTACTGATATTATTAAGCCTTCTGATCCTTAATTTAACATAATTCCAGATGAAATTAGAATATCTAACCATTACTTTAAAAATTGTTCTGGTGTCATCGGCGGAACACACGTAGTGACACACTTACCTCAAGATCGAGTTGTTCCATATATAAGGCGGAAAGAATACCCCACACAGAATATTTTAGCTGCATGCTCATTTGATTTACTATTTACATATGCTGCATCCGAGTGGGAAGGGACTGCGCATAACAGTCGAATTTTTAATTCCATTGTGAATGACAACAACAACAACAAAGTCATATATCCTAAACAAGTTGGGGTTGGCTAGATATGGAACCCAAAATTAAAATAAAATAAAATAAATAATGATGATAATTATATATATAAAGGGTTTAAAATAACCAAGTCATCTAATAATGTTTTTTTTAAATAAAAATAATAATAAGTAAAAAGTTTTAATAAAAGTGAAATAAAATCTAAAATAGTAATAAAAAGTAAAAAGGTTCAATAAACGTGAAATAAAGTCTAAAATAATTAAACAGATTTTTTTTAAAAAAAAAACCTAAGGTTCTGGTACATGGATTGCCAACTTCCATGCACTCCTATCAACTACAAGCACTTCAGATAAACTCCAATTACTTAAATATCTCTTTATTATCTCCTCCCTTGTCATTTTAGCTCGACCTCTACCTCTCTTTGGGCCTTCGGTGCGGCCTATAATTCCAACGCGCATAGGTGCATCGTATGGTCTACGTTGGATGTGTCCAAACCATCTCAAGTGGTATTGGACTAACTTCTCTTCAGTAGGTGCAACTGGAAGTTTTTCCCGAATATCCTCATTTCTAATCCGATCTCGTCTGGTATGCCCACAGCTTCAGCGCAGCATCCGCATCTCTGCAACGCTTATCTTCTGGACGTGTTGTCTCTTATTAGGCCAATATTCTGCATCGTATAACATTGTAGGCCTGATTGCTGTCCTATAGAACTTTCCTTTAAGCTTCTGAGGAGTCTTCCTACCATAAAGAATGTCAGATGCTAGTCACCATTTCACCCATCCTGCTTGAATTCTAAAACTAACATCCTTATCAATCTCCCCATCAAACTGCAAAATAGATCCTAAGTATCGAAATTGTTGGATCAAGATTAACCCTAGAGGGGAGGTGAATAGGGTTTATCACAGTTTTTAACTGAATTAAAAATCTAACGGGATATATAATAATAAACAGATCATAGAATATAGCAGAAATAGAAATGCAGAAAATAAATCACACATAGATATACCCGGCTTTGGCAAAACCTTGCCTACTGCTGCAGTCCTAAGGTTTCTACTAGGTGATAGAACATATCCCGCATACAAGACCATGTACACTCGCAAACCCTGCTCCTATTCTAACCCTACGCTCAAAACCCTAGACTGATCAATATCCCCTCGATCAAATTTCCCCTAGTTATGACCCCGTAACCAGTAACCCAGATTTTACAGACTCTAGCAACTGCCAGTCAACACCCTGACTGGATCACCCTAGATTTTACAGACCTAGAACTGTTCAGAATTTTTTACAAATGAAATTGAAAATACAATAAAAACAAAGTAAAAAACAATTAAAAAACCCTAGACTAAATTGACTTAGCCAATGTAAAACTAGGCCGGCCCTTTCACTTGAAGTCTTTTTAAAAAATATCTGCCTTCTATTTCCATCTGAAAAATGAAATGCGGCTTGAAAATGGCTAGGGTTTCTTCCCCCAATCAAATTGCTTGCTTCATGAAAATGAATCTCTGCCCCTTTGATTTGTTGTGGCTTTATGATACTTTCTTGCTTACTGATTTGGGGCTTTCAGACGATCGAAACACTTGAGAATAATATGTGAGTTATCTGCAATTTTTTTCTTTTTATTTCTTGAATTGATTTTATGGGTTTCGATTTTCTTAATATGCCTGTGATGATTCGGTGCTAAAATAGGATTAGAAATCCTATAAAGGCTCTCTGATTTCGTGAAAGTGACTCGGCCTAGTTGATTACGGTTTCCTCTGATTGCACGATTTCCCTTTTGAAATTTCCTTCATTGTTGCTCTGATATCCACGGCTTTGAAACGGCTTGATAATATCTGAAAATGAATTCTTACCAAAAGAAATATTGTCCCTTAAAAGATTTGATGATTTCCTTACTTGAATGATGATGAACCTAGAATAAATCTCCAAATTTGCGGAATTGAAAGTTTTCCAAAAACTTGCTTGCCTTGTTGCTATTTAAAAAGAAATTCCCATGAATTGATTTTGGATTTGTTTCTTGTTTTGTTGCTTGATTTTTGAAATGCTTTGAAAGAATTCTGGATCCTTGCGTGATTAAACTTGATGGATTTCCAGAAGAACAAAACTGGAAACAAAAGAATTATGGTCCCTAGAATAAGTTGAAACATTTTTTGGAAAATACTTTTGGCCAAATGGAATTCATTCCCAAAATGATTTCTTGTTGTTTTCTTATCCAACTTTTGTTTCACTGTTTTATTTCATTTCTGGAAATATACAATGCCCCCTTGCATAATTTTTGCTCTGTCTTATCCAATACTGGAATGTAAACTTGCTAAAGAACTGTTTGAAAAATATCTTGTTGTCGAATATGATTCATCCTTAATTTGCATTCCATATATGATGAAAGAAATATTTTTCACAGGTCTCATTCATGTTTGCAATATTTGAGTTGTTTTTTCCATTTATTATTATGCTTATGAAAACCTGGTCGTACTTGTTCATACATCCATTGTTGTGTTGTTACTCCACCATTTACACACAGACTTGAACCATTGCTTTAACACTTACATGTATGCCATGTTCTTTGGTCTTGTCGAGCCATGACTTTAATGCATTTGAGCTTTTGCATTCTTGTAACTGAAACTTGTATTGGTCACACTGCAATTTTGTCTTGAGCCTATGTTCTCAGTCTTGAACAATCCAGCAATGAGTTGTACCCTACTTTGATTCATGCTGGAAAAATTAGTGGTTCTCCCTCTATGTTGTTTGCACAAACCGTGCATGCATTTGTATACTACATATATGTCTTCTCCTGAACCTGAAACTAATCATATACATGAACCATGCTTCACCTTAACTTCATACTTGTTCACACTGTATTGACCCTGAATGTGTTGCTCAACATTGTTGTAAGTTGCCACTGTCCATTAGCATTTTGGGCTGCATTGATGATGAGCTACACACTTGACTTGGTTGCACCCATTTTTGAATTTGCGTGATCATTTTAATGTGTATACATGCATAGAACTTTTTGTTGAACACATGCATGAATCCCCACTTACACTTGAGTTGTTTTTGAACTTCATGCTGCTTTATATAAGCTTGCATAACTTTGTTTCACTATTTGTAGTTGCTGTTACACTTTGTAGTTGCTTTTGCACTTTGTAGTTGCTGATTTTCACTTTTGCCACATTGCTTTGATCCTTGTATGCTGAGCACTTTTGAGTTGCACCATATTTGTGATCCTCGACCATTTTGCTATGTTGTGCACTGATTCGAGATGGTCCACGTGGCTACTCCTCAATTGATTGCTGATTGGCGAGGCAGTGCACACGTGTGTATTTGCAGTCGATCAGAAAATTTCCTGTCCCTGTACATATACAAACTATCTATCTAGACACAGATGAATCAAATCAAGTCATGAAAAATGATGAGAAACATACCAGAAAACTGAGGCAAATAAATTTTTAAAAATAAAATTCAAATTTGCATGTATTCAGTTTTTATTTCTATTGCAGTGTATTGTATGTGTATTAAATGTGTGACAGGTAAACATGAAGACTGGACTGATAGAGCTGGACTGATATAGCTATGAAAACTGGACTGACAGTGAAGACTATAAAGACAGAAGATAGAAAATTTAGAACAAGAACAGTGTCAGTGAATGCCAGTACAAGTGTCTGTATATGAATATGAGTCTGTATAACCAAGCGTGAGTGATGTAGAGAGAAACTGTATGTTAAATTGAGTGTATTGAAAAGAATATCAGTGATGTACAAATAGTGGAGTATAAAATTTGTACTGTTTAAATTTTGAAATAAAATATTCTATTCAAATAAAATACTGTGTGAATATTTGGAATTTTGTACAGACGTATTTTATTTGAATATAAATATTATATTACAGTCTGTGATAAATATATAAAATAGTGCAGCAACAAACACATTTAAAATAATATATATTTGGTTATTATCATCAAACAAAAATCATATAATTGTGTATACAACACCGTTATATACAACAATCTCCCCCTTTTGATGATGAAAAACAAATATTAAGATTTTGAATACAATAAATGTGTTTGACATAGAAGAACATAATCCTCCTATTTGAAAGCTCCCCCTTCAACAGAGACTCCCCTTATAACTGTGCATGAATAGAGTGTTTAAAAAAGAAAATTGGAATTTTCAAAAATTAAAATATTTATAAAATATTCACTCATAAATCAAAATCTCAATCCATTCTCCCTCTTCTTTTATCATCAAAAGGATACAGAATTTAAAATATAGATGAATACTTACTAGAAATATAGTTTCAGCTAAGGAAGAATGATCATCATAAATCTCAATCAGCCAAACAAAAATCATAATATTCTAAGAACATGTGGCATATTTCACATTGTAGAGAATGACGGATTTACGATGAATTTATATAAAATGGAGAGAGTTTAAAAAAAATTCATTTCCAATTATTTTCCAAAGAATTTTTAAAAAAAAATGAGGTACAAAAACAGTGATGGATTTGGACTATAATTATTAATTCAATTTAAGTGACAAAAACGAATATTCTCAAATCCCAATAGTTATCAATCAACAAATCATAATACGTCATAAAATATTAACACATTTCACAATTAAGAAAATGGATTGATAGTCTGGTTTTTACACACCAAGGAGAATTTCATATACAATTTATTTTATTCAAATTATTTCCATTTTCTTTTAATTTAAGAGCACACTGACCACGCATAACCAGATCTTGGATTTTTAAATAAGATCAGTTGCAGCTTAAATATAAGTAATCTCATTACCATGCATAACCAGAGCTTGGATTTTTAAATGAGGTTAGAGAGACACTTATGAATATATTTTTTCATTTTCAGCTTTAAAAGGAAAAGCTCCTTAGCATATAAAACAAATATGGATGATAGAAATGTGATAGGTACAGAAATGGCTTGTGAAATAAATTTCTAAATTAATCATAATATGAAATATGCTCGACTGTACCAGGATCATTGAAAATTTTCAATTATCACTAATTTTGAATGATAATATAACCACAATTCCATCACAAATATTTTCACTGTTTATCCAAAAATAAAAATTAAAGTCTCCACATTAATATAAAATCATGATGGATGGTAGAATGATGATAGATAAAAGAGATGGTCGTGAAATAATTGCCAATTCAAAGATATTATAATAAATATTCAACCATCATGAAAATCTAAATAAAATCTCCTCTTGTTATGAAATATACTGCAGTCACAATTCATCACAATTTTAAAAATTAATAATAATTTTGATGAATTATAAATACAGTTCAATTTGGATATTGATTTCAATTTATGAATGAATAATCAATAAATAATTTTAGAATTGAAAAACAATTACAAGAGGGATAAGAAAGATCTATAAAAAGTAAGAGGGATTAAGAAATATATATAGCAAGACAAAAAACTGCACATCTGATACCAGTTGGTGTCTCTATTAATGAGGATTTTAAAATGACACTGGTGGCTAAACAAGGGTATCTTAGTCAACAAAAAAAATTAATTACAAAGCAAGCAACTCAAGCACACATATTCCATTTATCAGAGCATGGTAAACCTTTGATACCAAATCAAGCAGTCCTCAAAAATATTTACAGATCAATTTCTTTTAATCAGAGCAGCATGATTCCAAAACAAAACATTTTTCAAAACAGTATCAGAGCAGCACCAAAATCAGTTTCAAAGCACACTTATCAAGACATTTTCTGATGGTCACATAATATGATTTATGATCCAAGATAAGAAATACCGTTTATTTGAAATCATTTGAGGAAATATGAAAAACTCATGTTTCCATGAATCAGTCATACCATATTATAAATTTCAGATTCTGGATATGTGTGAGATTCAATAAATTAATAATTTCAAATGATTGTAAACAAAAAAACATTCAAATCAAATCATCATGAAATAGCAGTGAGTTTTAATGACCATTTTTCAAAAGAATTTTTCACAAATTTTTCTGTCAATCACACAAGAGTAATTTCAGATCATTTACATCAGACTTAAGAGATATTCATGATCCAAAAAAAAATTATTTGGAATCACTTGAATCAATGTCAAGTTTGAGATATAATGAATCAGTCACACAAGATTAATAATTCAAATTTACGTGGTGTGTGAGATTCAAAATATCAGGAAATTCAGATGATTTCAAATAAACAAATTTCAACCATACTGATCATGAAAAAGAATTTCAAGATGTATCACTGAGATTCGAGACAAATCAAAAATTATCAGAGCCAATCTAAAAACCAATGAAATTATCACGACTGAGAAATAATAATGTGTTGTAATGAGTAAAATTTTCAAGCCTTTCTAAAATGAATTAGAAGAACCTCAGAACAGCAGAGATGTGTGAAATTTCAACCATTTTTCAGATCTTCAGAAAAAATTTAGAATTCATATTAATAGTGTTCAATATATAACAAGAATACGTCAACACTGTTAGGAATTCAGAGAAACAGAAAGAAAATTTAAAAACAATTGCAGGGATTTACAGGATTAAGTTCAAGATCTGGAAAAGATTAAAAACATTAGAGTTTTATTCAAGAGAAGCAAATTTCCAGAAAAACATGACTTCTGCAATTGGAAGTTAATGAAGCCCATGAAGAAACAAAAAAATATGGCAGTGATAAATCAACAAAAAAAACTAAAGTAAAATAGAAGGGGTAGAGGAAGGAATAAACACACAAAAAAAAACAGAAAGAATATACAAAGGTGAGTTTAGAGATCATACCAGAATCCAATGTAAACAGAATCTCTAACTCAATAGACTTGGCTAAGGAACATATATCAATTATCCTTGAAATGTGGAATGATCTTTGATTCTTCTTAGAAAGTCGTTCCTTAGCCAACCTTCGGTACCTAAGTATTTTGGTAATCAAGTGGTCTGACAAAAACTGTAAAACCACTCATAGTTGTGTGTCAAACTTTTGGTACCCAAACTTGTTTGTATAACGAACCATTCGAATCTATCTTTGTACCTTTGGGAACCCAAATCTGTTTGAATTTAACAAAGCCCGTATTATTGTCTTTTGAGATCCAAGATTGTTTAAATGGTTTGTTATAGAACACATACTCATTTCGTTCATGATTTAAAAACCCTTTGGAATTATCAAAGTTAACATTTCCAAAGCTATTCTTTTCAAAGGAGTTTGAAGGATTTTTTAAATCACTTGAATTTCGTTTTTCAAAACCATTTACTCTCCCAAAACCAAGACCACGTTTATTTCCAACAGAAAATTGGTTTTTCAACAACTTATCCAAGGATTTTCCACCATTTGAAAATTAGAAAAAATTATTTCAAGTCGTTGAATTTCAGTTTTAAGATCACCGTTTTCTTTAATTAAATCAGAACAACGGTTTTTAGTGATCTTACATCTTTCAAACTCAGATTTCAAAACCAAATTTTCATTATTAAGAAATTTGATTTTGGTTTGGGACTTAGCCATTTCATAATCAAAATATTTTCGACTTTCAGATTCAAGTTTCTTCAAATTTTCAATTTCGATTTCAAGCTCTTTCAAAATCAGATCTATTTTCAACAAACTACCATTTTCAACAATTTCACGTTTGGAATTTTTGGTAGCCTTAAAATTTATAAATTCCTTTTGTAAACAATTGTTTGCATCTTTCAGCTCAATCTCGTTATCTTTTAAAATTAGAGTTTCTTCTTAAAGCCTTTAAATGTTATTATTGAGATGAACGAGATCAGTTTTTGATTTCAAACAATTTTCACAATTAGAATTTTCAAATTTCACAACATTTTCAAGTTTTAATTCCAAACAATGAATTTTGCTTATCAACTCCCGATTTTTAGTTTTCAAGGATTCATTTTTAGAATGGAGTTTGTCAATAGATTTATTTAAATCCACGCACATATAAACTAAATCTTCATATGAGAAATTTTCTGTTTCAGCATCTGTTGATTCTCCATTATCTGATCCTTCTGAATTTTCATTTGTAAATCCTGTTAAACAGAGCTCTGAATCTGAGTTGACTTTTTCGAGTTTTGAGCTACCGTCGTCATGTCTTCCCTACTTCGAATTGAGAGTATCCCATATTTCCTGTGCAGATAAACAATGGCAGATAAGATTAAACTATTCAGTACTAAGATAATCAAATATAATTTTCATAGCATGAGTATTGAAAGTAATATCTACACTATCAAATCCATTGATAACAACATCCCAACATTTAATATTAACAGATTTTAAATAAAATTCCATTTTGGATTTCCAATTTAAAAAATCTGTTCCAGTGAAAATAGTTGGAGATGAACTGGACTGACTCTCTATCGACTGACAACTAGGAATCACCATTGCTCTAGAGTTAACAGAATACCTGGCTCTGATACCAATTGTTGGATCGAGATTACCCTAGAGGGGGGTGAATAGGGTTTATCACAGTTTTTAACTGAATTAAAAATCTAACGGGATATATAATAATAAACAGATCACATAATATAGCAGAAACAAAAATGCTGAAAATAAATCACACATAGATATACCTAGCTTCGGCAAAACTTTGCCTACTGCTGCATTCCTAAGGTTTCTACTAGGTGATAGAACAGATCCCGCATACAAGACCATGTACACTCGCAAACCCTGCTCCTATTCTATCCCTACGCTCAAAACCCTAGACTGATCAATTTCACCTCGATCAGATTTCCCCTAGTTACGACCACGTAACCAGTAACCCAGATTTTACAGACTCTAGCAACTGCCAGTCAACACACTAACTGGATCTCCCTAGATTTTACAGACCTAGAACTGTTCAGAATTGTTTACAAATGAAATTGAAAATACAATAAAAACAAAGTAAAAAACAATTAAAAAACCCTAGACTAAATTGACTTAGCCAATGTAAAACTAGGCCGGCCCTTTCACTTGAAGTCTTTTTAAAAAATATATGCCTTCTATTTCCATCTGAAAAATGAAATGGCGGCTTGAAAATGGCTAGGGTTTCTCCCCCCAATCAAATTTCTTGCTTCATGAAAATGAATCAATGTCCCTTCGATTTGTTGTGGCTTTATGATACTTTCTTGCTTACTGATTTGGGGCTTTTAGACGATCGAAACACTTGAGAATAATATGTGAGTTATCTGCAAATTCTTTCTTTTTATTTCTTGAATTGATTTTATGGGTTTCGATTTTCTTAATATGCCTGTGATGATTCGGTGTTAAAATAGGATTAGAAATCATATAAAATTACTCTGATTTCATGAAAGTGACTTGGCCTGGTTGATTGCAGTTTCCTTTGATTGCACGATTTCCCTTTTGAAATTTCCTTGATTGTTGCTCTGATATCCACGGCTTTGAAATGGCTTGATAATATCTGAAAATGAATTCTTGCCAAAATAAATATTGTTCCTTAAAAGATTTGATGATTTCCTTACTTGAATAATGATGAACTTGGAATAAATCTCCAAATTTGCTGAATTGAAAGTTTTCCGAAAACTTGCTTGCCTTGTTGCCATTTAAAAAGAAATTCCCATGAATTGATTTCGGATTTATTTCTTGTTTTGTTACTTGATTTTTGAAATGCTTTGAAAGAATTCTGGATCCTTGCATGATTAAACTTGATGGATTTCCAGAAGAACAAAACTAGAAACAAAAGAATTGTGGTCCCTAGAATAAGTTGAAACATTTTCTGGAAAATACTTTTGGCCAAATGGAATTCATTCCCAAAATGATTTCTTGTTGTTTTCTTATCCAACTTTTGTTTCACTGTTTTATTTCATTTCTGGAAATATACAATGGCCGCTTGCATAAATTCTGCTCTATCTTATCCAATACTGGAATGTAAACTTGCCAAAGAACTGTTTGAAAAAAATCTTGTTATCGAATATGATTCATCCTTAATTTGCATTCCATATATGATGAAAGAAATATTCTTCACTGGTCTCATTCATGTTTGCAATATTTGAGTTTTTCTTTCCATTTATTATTATGCTCATGTAAACCTGGTTGTACTTGTTCATACATCCATTGCTGTGCTGTTACTCCACCATTTACACACAGACTTGAACCATTGCTTTAACACTTGCATGTACGCCATGTTCTTTGGTCTTGTCGAGCCATGACTTTAATGCATTTGAGATTGTGCATTCTTGTAACTGAAACTTGTATTGGTCACATTGTAATTTTTTCTTGAGCCTATGTTCTCAGTCTTGAACAACTCAGCAATGAGCTGTACCCTGCTTTGATTCATGCTGGAAAAATTAGTGGTTCTCCCTCTATGTTGTTTACATAAACCATGCATGCATTTGTACACTGCATATATGTCTTCTCCTGAACCTGAAACTGATCATATACATGAACCATGCTTCACCTTAACCTCATACTTGTTCACACTGTATTGACCCTGAATGTGCTACTCAACATTGTTGTAAGTTGCCACTGTCCATTAGAATTTTGGGCTGCATTGATGTTGAGCTACACACTTGACTTGGTTGCACCCATTTCTGAATTTATGCGATCATTTTAATGTGCACACATGCACATAACTTGTTGTTGAACACATGCATGAATCCTCCACTTACACTTGAGTTGTTTTTGAACTTCATGCTACTTTATATAAGCTTGCATAACTTTGTCTCACTGTTTGTAGCTGCTTTTACACTTTGTAGTTGCTTTTGCACTTTGTAGTTGCTGATTTTCACTTTTGCCACATTGCTTTGATCCTTGTATGCTGAGCACTTTTGAGTTGCACCATATTTGTGATCCTCGACCATTTTTCTATGTTGTGCACTGAGTCGAGATGGTCCACGTGGCTACTCCTCAGTTGCTCGCCGATTGGCGAGGCAGTGCACACGTGTATAATTATACACGTGTGTATTTGCAGTCGATCAGAAAATTTCCTGTCCCTATACATATACAAATTGTCTATCTAGACACAGGTGAATCAGATCAAGTCATGAAAAATGATGAGAAACACACCAGAAAACTGAAGCAAATAAATTTTTAAAAATAAAATTCAAATCTGCATGTATTCAGTTTTTATTTCTATTGCAGCGTACTGTGTGCATGTTTCATGTGTGACAGGTAAACATGAAGACTGGACTGATAGAGCTGGACTGACAGAGCTGTGAAAACTGGACTGACAGTGAAGTCTGTGAAGACAGAAGATAGAAAATTTAGAACAAGAACAGTGTCAGTGAATGCCAGTACAAGTGTCTGTATATGAATATGAGTCTATATAACCAAGCGTGAGTGATGTAGAGAGAAACTGTATGTTAAATTGAGTGTATTGAAAAGAATATCAGTGATGTACAAATAGTGGAGTATAAAATTTGTACTGTTTAAATTTTGAAATAAAATATTCTATTCAAATAAAATACTGTGTGAATATTTGGAATTTTGTACAGTCGTATTTTATTTGAATATAAATATTATATTCCAGTCTGTGATAAATATATGAAATAGTGCAGCAAAAAACACATTTAAAATAATATATATTTGGTTGTTATCATCAAACAAAAATCATATAATTGTGTATACAACACCGTTATATACAACAGAAACGATTCCTTCTCACTACTAGCTCTCTACCTCATCCTCCTGCTGGACAGTATTATGTAGTAGATTATGGTTTTCGACTTACTACTAGCTATCTACCATCGTACAGTAATGTTAGAAATCATATTCCACAGTTTTGTGCAACTACAAATCAAACAAAGTCAAATAATGAAATTTATAATTTCTACCATTCGAGCTTACATATGACAATCGAGAGAACATTTGAAATATGAAAGAAAAGATTTATCATACTGAAAAATATGCCAACATGCCGACGTACGCATTCGAAACAAAAGTAAAAGTTGTTATTGCTACAATGGTTATACACAATTATATACACAAATACAACATGTGTGATCCAGATTTTATGGCGTATGATGATGATCTAGATCTTATTCCAAAGGAATATTTTGAAGAATATGTCGACTTGAGAACTTCAGGAAATAGAGAACTTGCACCGGTTCAACGAAATCGAAACATTGTGTAATGTCCCGCAAATCCGCACTATCTGAGTTGACTAAATACAACATACGTCCAACCCAAATTGCACATAAATACGAATCATTATTGAAAGAAGTTAGAGGGTGAGAAATAGAAAGAAATATTAGAATAGAAGAAGAAGAAGAACATACACCACATAGAATCTCACATCGCAGCGGAACAAAATATAATATATAACAGCTTTTGAAATACAAAATTTGACTGTATATACATAACATTATCATCAGAGTACAACACTTACAATACAGAGGAAATAACACCAGATAACTAACGTTGAAGCCTCCTGCTCCAAGCTCCTTCAGATAAATCTGTAAAATCCTGAACTACTTGACTGCCCGTACAAATTTAGGCACCCAAGAGTTTAGGTAAAACAAAACAAAATAAACTCCGGGTCAGTCATGGGACTGGTATGAGTAAACAATTTAAAACAGTTTGAGAAATTAAACGATATCCCATAAGACCACATCGTATAACGGAACGGGTTTTTCCCTTATGAGTATCTAAAATGATCTTTATATCAAAACTCTTCGATATTATAATAGTGTCTAAATCAAATAAATAGAATCTTAGTGGAACGCTTGCATCTCTCGTTCCACATATATAATATACAATCAAAACCTCAAGCACTTATTGGGTAATGAAATTCCAACTATGACAAGGTACGGAACCACCTGCTGCTGGTATATCCCTAGAGGAGAATACACTGAGTTCAACAAGAACATCTGGCAACTCAGCCACACATGACCGACCACTCATTTCGCTTGAGTCTATCGAATGTATATCACCAACGGTTGGGATCAGCAACCGTTTCTCGAATGGGACAGCATCGATAGATTTAAAAATAAAAATAGAATTTCTCTAGATAGGTGATGATACACCCTAATGGTAGCTAACCACATAGCCATGTTGCCTGCCCGATTTTTATTATTTCCCGGTTGTTGAGGCCTGAGGCTAAGATTACTTCTCTCATTGATAACACAATTACTTTGAATGCCACATTATCAGATCCATTAATCATTAATTGGGTTTGCACAAATATTCTAGATATTATGCTAAGAGAATAAATCCATTGCCACCATATATATTTGTACAGTTCAACATATGCGATCATTGGAAATATTTTGTCAGACGTTCGTCCATATATGTTCGTTCTGGGACTGAACAAAACCGAAGGCACTATTCTGTACATCCATCCTAGGCAATCTCTACCTAGGACTTATACAACAACCCTTGCACTTTACTCCGTCTTCAATTATCTTTGGCATACATGATTTGCAACGCTTATGCCAATACGGAGTGGTTCTTTGGATAATAATCCAACCGGTCTCTCCATATTAACAACGTTAAAATGGTCAAAACTTTGATAGTCGATGATTTAACTATCAAATGAAAAATGTCCGTGTACACACAACGATCTTATTTCCAAATGAAATTATCGATCACATAATCAAATATATATATATATATATATTCATATTTCCTTATTCTCTATATTTAGAAAATACACGTTATTAATATTGGAAAACATTTCCATCTCTTATTCACGCATCACTACAATTCCACAAGTATTAGTCCCTACTGTAAACTAGTAAGAGAACAATTCTCTAAGTATTAATCCCGAAGGCCAAAACCAACATCAGATCGATACTCAGAAAACTATTCAACTTAACTAATCTCTAATCAGTTTCTAATTTTTCTTAACTCTATTTCTTTAACTCCATTTGATTAACTTCTTATCAACACGATCATTTTAAATCTGCAAATCATTTGCTTTTAAATCATCGTTCAATTTAAAACATATATCTCCCAGGATTTTATTTATAAAATTCCTTTTCGTTTATAATATTCTATTTAAGTTCGTTTTATTATCGAATTCTATATATATATCGATTTCTAGTTTATCAAATCTTCTTAAAAATATTCTAACTCCTTAAATTTCTGGAAAAATTCGCCATAACCTCCTTTGTACGGGGTTACCGGAAAAAGTCAAACCTTGCCACACAGGCCTCTCCATTCAAAAAGAAAATCAAAAAGCCAAACGGCTAGCCGATACGACGCATAAAATCTCATATTCAATTTAAATACGTACCTTTTTGTCGAGCATTCTATTTATATATCCTCATTAACTTCATTCCAAACATGTCTCATGTATATCCATACATTTCTAATTCATTTCAACTTAATCCAATCGTTTTAACTTAATTCGTTGATTGATTTGCTAATTAACTGTTTTGCCTATTTCACCTTTTTATTTGAATATAACATGCTCAAAAATATTTCAACTTACTTATAAACTAATTTAATTCTAATTTCAATTCAAGTTTCATATTCGATTTAGCTTCTATTTAAATAAATTCGAATTAATCGAATTCAAATCATAAATCCTTACGGATTTATTTTAGTTCAATTTATATTCTGAACATCAGAATAAATCCCAACGTTTATTTCTTTAAAACGATTTCCCCATTTCTATTTCTAAATTCACATTTGAATTTAAATATTCAAACTATCCAATGATAATTTTTCCACTTTATTTATAAACACTGTTTATAATTTCATTTCAATTATCTGATTATCCAATGAATATCAATCTATTTTATTTATAAGCACTATTTATAAATTCACTTCAATTTCTTGTATTATTTGATTTATAAACATCGTTTATAAAATCAATACTTGTTTTATTTATTTTCAAAACAAGTAAATATTTTTAGCCCATTCTAATTCAAATTATATTTTAGAAAATAGAATTTTTCCTTTTTTATAAAATCTTAACATCTCTTCTCACGATATTTTTATAAATCAACATTTAGACCCAGTTCTATTTCAAACAATCAAAATACCCCATTACAAATCACAGGATTTCTAACACATCATATATGATAATATATGTGAAACAACAACAACAATATTTTTGAGGGATCCAGTTGGATCCCTCCAACCTGTTTTCCTGCATCCACAGACATTAGCCAACATAAATAATACCCATTCTGCTTCATGGCAGAATATCGCGGTATAGAAGGTCATCCACTATCATAGCGTGGGGCGCATATGGTAATCATCCGCTATGGTACCGCGGGCATCCGCTAATGAGACTGCGGAAATAATCTAATCATCAACCCAATATATATATATAATAGTCAACCCTAAATAACTAATATATTTAAATCAACCAGAAAACATTCAAACAAGCAACAACAATTATTTTTACCGAATAAAAATAATTATAAATAACGGGTGAGTGAGATTTACTCACTTTGTTTTATTTTCGATCCATTCCATAATTGAATTTAAACTGATTGTTCGGATAGAAATGAAAAATCCAGCTGACTCCTAGCCGCTTTAAAATAATGTCCACATAGCTTTCATTCACATGAATCCAACGGATTTCGTTCCATCATAATCTGATTACGGGTGAAGGACATATAAATTTTCTCGGCTTTGTTTACTATTTGTATGTACATATATAATTAACTAAATTAAATTATAAATTGATTACCTTTTCATGTTTCTAAACTTTCCTTTTTCTGCCCATATGCTGCCTATACCCCAAAATTTACCAACGACCTTCATCCCTCCAACCATTTTGATCGTACCACAAAGACAACGTAACCACCATTTGGGCCAAGTTAAATTCTTACTTGGTCATGACTTCGAGACAACAGAAAAGGATCGATCTCGTCATGAGTATCTACACCCGGTTGCCTTCCTTGCCATTACGCCGGTCATCGAACAACTCGGCAGTCACCATCGTTTGTCACTCCGATACTCAGCTTCACATCAGCACCTTCGATGTTGAACTCAACGACTCCCTGACTGTCCAGACCAAACTCCTCTCCAATGACACCCCATTTTCATCATCCGCACTCAAATCAACACATCCGTAAGTACAGAAATGATCACAACTTGAACAGTAACTTCCCTGTATCACGCAAACAATTCATCGCTGTACCCTTCAAACTCCATCGCTTTCACCAATAACCGCTGCATTGAATAGCGCGACGCTCCTCCAATCGCACCCCCAAATCATCATCGCCCTCCATCATTGATTGCGTCCCTGTTGTCGCCGAGCTTTTTCTGACATCGAAACCCTAAAATTCGATTACCTGAAAACCCCACCGTGACCTAAACTTCACTCGCGACAGACCGTCGAGGCACTCATGCTTCTATCTCGATGTTGACTCGCGCTTAAATCCCTGAAGTTGAACACTGAACTCTCGCGATTTGGTATTTAACTGGGTTATCGAAGACTGGGAAATGGGGTATTGGTTCCCATTTGAAGAGGCCATCGCGATTTAGTTTCTGAGGACATCAAATTGATTTTAGGAGATAGGAGGGATTGCGATTATATAAAATAGAAGGGAACATACGTGGTTTCTAAATGTCCAGGGAAGTTTACGCATAGCGTAGGTTTGCAGCGTGGCCATTTCTTGTTCACTGAAAGAAGAAAGGGGCAATGTGGCCATTTATTTTACCTTTAATTTTTATTCAATTTTTATTTTTATTTTAATTAAAACTGGTAACCTATAATTAAAATTCCCCATGATTCCGAAATCCTTTCTGAACTCAACAAATGACATTCCTAGGGTTATAACACTATTCTGAACATATTGGGATAAGTATCGAAGTCCGGTTCGATCATCCGGAACAGATATTAATTTAAGTTGATATAAATTAAATTTCAAACCATTAAATTCTTCGATAAAAATTTAATATTATTATTCTAACTCAAACTGAATTTTGTACTGATCATTCGAACCGTTTTCAGTTTAGTTTTAACTTCGAATTGAATTAACTTCGTATTACAATAATTTAATATATTTGATATTAGATCGTATATCGATTATTAAATCGATAACTTAATATAAAAATTCCATTTATTTTATCAGCTCAGTATTTAAATCCATATTAAATATTTAAAATTAACCGACGAAATATCCGGGTCATTACACATTGAGATGACAATACTTCAAGATAGAATAAGAGATGAACTTGTGGCAGCAGGGTTGCACTGATTGATTTGTACCGTGTTGTATTTGTTCATTTTATCAGTTTCTATATTATTATTTAGTGGAATGTTCTGTTTGGTTTGCTATATTATTCTGCTTTAATGATACTGTACTGTTTTAAACATAAATTAATTAAATTAAAAAAAATGGTTCCTTTAAACCCGCAAACGCGTTATCCACTTAATTAAATGGTCTGCTAAAATACCCCACTTCCGTTTACCGCAAATGCATCCTTTATAGATATGTAACAGGATCATTACGCAAAGTGTTGAAACATCTGACCCCTTCATTAATTTAAAGTTTTAAAAGAGTTGAGATTCTGAATAATTTCATTTTTGCTTTATGTTTGCGTTTTCAAAATCAATTACAAAATATGGAAAGAGCAGATGATAATTGATAATCAGAAGGATGAGACAGCAGGACCAGAAAAAGAGGATAAAAGACCAGTGGAAAGATAAATAATTTCTCATGCTATTCTTGTTATCTTGCAAGATCATAGAACAAAAAAACAAAAATTGTTATGATTTTGTATGCTTACTTCATTTCTAAAATTGATTGTTCTCAGAAAATAAAATAATCGTATGCTTCTTTCTTTGCAGGAAAATCTAAAACGAAAAAGAAAATAAAACGGGACCTAAATGTTTCCAAATGATTTAAAACATTTTATATTACAAACAGATAGACAAAAAATTACTCCCATTCCAATTTAATTTTGCACAAAAAAATGTAAGAGATGCGAAAGGAATAAACAGGGAGAAGGGATTGCACAAAGGGACAATTAACGACAAGGACAAAAGCCCACTAAAATTTATCCATAAGGACAACCGCCTAATATTTTTTTCTAAAAGGACAATACACTATAGTACTCCCGTTCAATTTTCACTCTCGTTCGGTTTCTACCACATCGCGCTTCAATTTTTCTCGTTAAATTTTTCTCCACCGCCGCGATTTTTCTCTTTATGATTTGCTCTTCAAACATCTCCCTCGTTCGATCATCTTCAGAATTTCTCGAGCTTCTCAATTTTTTCGATTTGCCCTAATTTTATCGTCTCAAAAGCTTCATCGATTCATGAAGATGTCGCGAATTTAGATTCGTTTGGCAATAAATATGATGTCTTCATTTTTTTGATTTCGTGAAATCGTCGTAGAAAATCGAACAAGAGAGATGAAGGAGAAAAAATTCGTCGCTATATACTTTTTTTTATGGTGAAGTTAGCAGCAGTTTTTAGTTATTATTTTTCTATTTTTTTTAGGCATCATTTTTCGTGTTTTAACAGTGTTATGCTTTTGCGTTTATAATTTTGGTGCTATATCAGTTTTGTACATGTACTGTTGTATTAGCTTTGCAACTCAATCGAAATTATGTCATTTTAATCAATCAAAGTGGGATGTAAATATTTTTTGTATTAGTTTTCTTTTAAAATATCAAAGCAGATTTTAGGTATCATTTTTATATTTTTTTAGGTATCATTTTTATATTTTCTAGTTGAATTTACATCATAGCAGTTTTTAGGTATCATTTTTATATTATTTTTTTAAGTATCACTTTTATATTTTCTAGTTGAATTTACATCATAGCAGTTTTTAGGTATCTTTTTTATAAATTTTTTAGGTATCACTTTTATATTTTCTAGTTGAATTTACATCATAGCAGTTTTTAGGTATCATTTTTATATGTAAATATTTTTTATATTTAACACTGTTTTATATTCGTTTGTTGTGTTTTAATGTTGTATTTATTTTGTAGTTGTATTGTTGCATTATCTATGTATTACAGTCGAACTTATTTCGTTATAATCAACCAAACTATGATGTAAGTAATTTTTGTGTTACTTTTTATTTAAAACATTACAGCAGTTTTTAGGTATCATTTTTATAATTTTTTTGGGTATCATTTTTGCTGTATTTACTGTACTATGTTTTTATAGTTACTTTTTGTTGCTGTACTGTTGCACTAGCTTTGTAATTCAATTGAATTTATTTCATTTTAATCAATCAAATTGTGATTCAAACATTTTCTGTAGTGCTTTTGTCGTTAAAATATTAAAGCAGTTTTTAGGTATCATTTTTATGATTTTAGGTAGATTTGTGTTGTTTGCTTTGGTAATCGACTTATTTTTATACACAACATTAATTCTAATTGATACCGACTGATAAAAAAATAACACCCATCTAGTCAACTCAAATCTCACAAAAATAATATTTATTCTCAATAATACCTACTGATTTAAAAAATAATAGCAATCGATTCAATTCAATTATCACAAAAATGAGATTATTCACAATAATACCCACTTGTATCATATGATACCTACAACTATACATAACTGATATACTAGGATACATTGTTTTCCTATACAATATAAGTACATACAACACTGCTCCTCATTCCAAGAATGTATTCATACATTTACTTTTACTTGTACACAATCCAGTCTTGATTTCAAGTAAATTCCAGCAGCATGCAGTATCTGCAAGAATTTCATACATAATCAAAACTTATACCAACATAATAATGTAAATTCAACTAGAAAATATAAAAATGATATCTAAAAAAATATAAAAATGATACCTAAAAACTGCTACGATGTAAATTCAACTAGAAAATATAAAAAGGATACCTATAAAAATATAAAAATGATACCTAAAAACTGCTACGATGTAAATTCAACTAGAAAATATAAAAATGATACCAAAAAAATATATAAAATTGATACCTAAAAACTGCTTTGATATTTTAAAGGAAAGCTAATATAACAAATATTTACATCCCACTTTGATTGATTAAAATGACATAATTTTGACTGAGTTGCAAAGCTAATGCAATAGTACATGTACAAAACCAATATAGCACCAAAATTATAAACACAAAAGCATAACACTGTTAAAACATGAAAAATGATACCTAAAAACTGCTGCTAACTTCACCATAAAAAAAGTATTTTCCAGCGATTTTTTTCGTGTTCATCTCTCTCGTTCGATTTTCTACGACGAATTCGCAAAATCAAAAATAACAAAATCATCTCTACTGCCTATCGAATCAAAATCCGTGGCACCTTCAATAATTGACGAAGTTTTGAGACAAAATTAGGGCAAATCGAATAAATTGAAGAGATTCTTATTACCCTAATCTCTTGAACGAATTCCCAAATCAGTACGCGCATGATCAATTTTGGTATAGATGTTTGAAGATGATTGCTGGAGATCGAAACAAAACAGGAAAAAAAATTTGCGTCCATAATCAATGACGAGATCGACGGCGATAACAGATTGATGAAGAAAAGAAAATAGCGGCTGAATAAATTATTGTACTGTATTGTCCTTTTGGTTAAATTTTTAGTGGGTTGTCCTTATGACTAAAAAAGCTCTTAGTTTTGTCCTTCTAAATATTTTCCTGTTGCACAAATAAATTGAGAAGATTTTACTGGATCTATTAAATAAGAAAAAGAAAAAATAAAAATAAAAAATCTGTGGAAACTCCAGTATATACTTCCCAGATTAAGGCAGACCTAGCATTCCGCAACAATGAAGATAAACATGACATACATCATACCTACATATCCATCTGAAAGATAACATATCTGATCAGTAGAAAAGGCAAAAATATATACTTCCAGTCCCAAGTGCAAAATTTAAGCTACTTCTTTGATTGTAGAAGACAGAGAATGTACAGCGTCCTTGACAGTCAAAAAGAGCGAGCCAGCATCAATAAAATTGTGGATTTCGTTTGCACGTTGCAACTTTTCTATTACTTCTCCAATGGGATTGACAAAAACAACCTGATTGTAAACCAATGTGAGAATTTGCTCCATATTACCGTTAAAATACATATGCATCTATGCATCAATTTGTGTAACTTAAAACGGTATGTATTAAGTAAATTGGAATGGTTAAACAACATCAGTTAGTTTATTTTCCCCCTTTTTGGAATGGATCTAACACAAAATTTGAGATATGTAAATGATTACCAGAAAGCTGAATGAGCTAATAAAACTACTGAACTTCTAAACTGATATAAATTTGACAATGCTAACTGAACTTCCACACTTTTTAAAAGAAGCACCCAAGAACCCTTCGGTTTTAAATCCTCATGACCTCGTAAAAATGCTGAAATTTTAAGACTATACCGTACCTTAAGATCATGTTTCTCCAACAACCTCTTCAGGTCCATCAAAAATGAAATCCCACTAGTATCTATACCACTAACGCCTGAAATTGATTAGATGACTCATCAAAATCATTATAATTCCAAATTTCCAAATAGTTGTATACTGATATGAATGTTCTGAACGAAAGGGAACACAATTATGAATGGATACCAGATAAATCGAGGATGACAATGTGGAGGCCGTGTTGTTTATTCTCATCCCTTTCTTCCTCTATCAATCTAGCAATTCTATAATAAAAGGGACATCATAATTTAGGCATGAGATTGCATATCCACAATTGATGTATATATGCAACACAATTGATGTATATGTGCAACTGTAAAGTATATGATACCTGTCATTGAGGTAGTTAGTATTAGAGAAATTAATGGGGGCTTCTATTGCAATGATTATGAAGCCTGGAATCTTTCTCGCTTCTCCATAGTGATGAACATTCCTAAATATATCAGTTCCAGGCATATTCCCTAGTACCTCTATTTTTGGCCTTATCATTTGTACCAGTATTCTGAATATGGATAAACCAACCTGAATATATATATATATATATATATATATATATATATATATATATATGATTTTCATCTCAATGCATTTTTAAAGGAATTCAGGACCAGGGTGCTTCTACGGTGAAAAAGAAAACTCACAGCAATGGCGAGACCTTCCTGGACCGAAATAAAAATGACTCCAAGAAAAGCACATATGCAAACTAGGAAGTCCATTTTATCCAGTTTCCAGATTTGCAATGCAGTAGAGATGTCTATGAGGCCAATTACAGCTGAGATTATGATTGCGGATAGTACCACGTCAGGGGTGTACACGAAAAGTGGCATGAGAAAAAGCAGAGTAACCATAACGGTTAGCGACATGACTATGTTTGAAACAGCTGTTTTGCAACCAGCATTGTTGTTCACCGCTGATCGAGAAAAAGAACCTGCAACACAAAATACAACAATGTTGCAGTTGACCTTCTGTTTTTCAGGACATGTGAAAATCTGCTATGAAGTGGTATCTTGTTATCCACGGATATTAAGCATGGTAAATTTCATGAAGTGTTCTGTGAAGTGGTACTCGATTAGATTACATTCAGGAGAAGCTTGTAAATAAATACATATGACAACAATAATAAAATATTTGGTTAAAGACACGATGTAAAAACTAGTAAACACTTCTTGTTTTACATGAATGAAGGACATCTTGACCATTCCTTTCTAGCCAATATAATAAAGAAATTTGTGATCATTTTCATCATTGGGCATTCGGGCCTAACTAGACAAACACAGTTTTTTTAGTGTTTTGGCATACAGATGCATAGTGAACTGTGACAGTGTTTCATGAGCATAGCTTTTGAGAAAGCCTTGTCTTTGAGGATAGAAAAGATATGCGAGTGCTCAATTTGTGTATAAATTTGAAGTGGCATAATTCTGTACTTTTATATTTCTCCTGTAACAGACTTTATATCTATTTCATCAAATTTGGCTACTTATGAAATGAATGATATTACTTTCAACAACAAAGATCTTTTAGCTTTGAAAGTACCTTGCTGCATTTTCGCCTGATGTAAATACTAAATATACATATGTATGAATGTTGTATAACGGGTGTCAGTGTGCAGGTCCAAGGTGTTAAGCATAGGTGTCTTGAAGCATAAGATTTTGAGGTTCTTTAAAAGTTGAACGAGGCAAGCCAAGTTACTACGTTTACTTAGTATTTCACACCTGTAGTGACATAGCAGGAAGTACATGAACCAACTACATTCATAATACCAATTGCCATCATTTCTTTATTCCCATCAACCTTATAGTCTTTCAATGCAGCGAACGTTCTCCCTACAGCAACTCCTTCCTGAACACCACAGACACAACATGATTGCAATATCATAAAACAGAATTTATCTGTAATTAATTGAAGAATCTAAACAACATTGTACTCTTAAAGAACACCAAAACACTTACAGTCAGAGAGACAATTCCAGTAATTACACCAGTTCGTATAACAGTACTGATATGTGAACCATCAAATATTAATTTATCCCAAGAAGGACTATTTAATCCACGTCCGAGTTTTCCAATCTGCACCCAATGAAGTAAAAGATACAAACACAGTAGGAAAAACTATAAGAAGTTCAACTGTATTTTAATTCACTCACGATGTCAATTCCATGATTTTGACCCTTGAATAAATAAACAAGGAGGGTTGAAATAATGACAGAAGTCAATGGTGCTCCTGCCGATACCCAAAAAAGTTTAGGCTTCCTGATACTCTGTTTCAATAATTACATCTTCAATCAAAAAGAAACTTTATACGCATCGTTATTACATATTAACTAATTTGTTTGCAGAAGAATGATAATCGCACAAACAGAAGGTGTGGTGTAATTTGTACTCAAGAGTAAACTGGATTTAGGAAAAGACGATATGAAATGTAACACTATCTTCAGATATTCAGCTACTAAAGCATCCATCTAAAACATAATATAAAGAGTACAGTGTAGACTGTTCAACACTGGGTGAACCATCTGATATCAGCCTAAACTAGCAAAATGAGGAAATTAGCCAGTGACTGAAGCATGAAATTATTTGCCAATGGATGTATTGTTTCGTTTCATTCATTCAACCTTAGTAGAACGATGAAAAATCATAGAGTAGAAATCAGAGAACTGCGAGTATTTACGAAGTTTTTGTCATTAGCAAAAACAGCAACGTCGGTCTGCATAAAATATACAGGCAGTTCTCTTTATTTTGCTAAACATGACTATCCCTAAATTTGAACGATATACTTTTATCAAAACTGATTCAATTGACACTGCAAGGATTATTTAATTTTCATATGTTTAAAAACAATATAATGGGATTGTAGGATATTGTTTGTAAGAAGGTTGCATTAGTATGAAATTCTAATAATAATTTGTAATTAGTAATGTTGTCCAGAACTTAAATGACTAATACACTCAGAGTGAGTTTCTATGTAAATGCCTAATGAGACAAAACACGGGAAGTTATTACTCTTCACATTTATTCTACAAGGCATCAAAGCTCAATCAGTGCTAATAATGCTCAACGAATCACCAAACAAAGCAAATAATCCTTATGCAAGACCAGCACCATTGTCTCAATTATTAGACGCTTCAACTTTGGTGCAAGAAGTTGCAGATTCGGAGCTTGCGTAGCTTAATTCGAACGTATATTGACATGTAATATGTTGTATACTATGCAAGACCTGTCTATAAGTACCAATTTCGCGACCCCCCCCCCCCCCCCAACCCTAAAAAGAAGAAGAAGAAGAAGAAGAAATCCTTATGCATTTCATTAATCAGATAGTCCATCCATTGTTCTTGTCACACTGCCTAATAGTTGAAATAGTTATCAATCATGGAATCGTGTTGTAGCTATGACATCAACAACTGGTCACTCCCGTTTTCTGTTCAAAAAATATGCCTCAAATGTATGGTTTACATCTATGATCGGTTGGGATTTGTTCAAATGGTAAAGAAATGAAAAGTTCAATAAAAACATAAGTCATACAGAGAAGAAGTCCTTGTGCACCCACAACTATGACTTTGTTTGTATAAAATGCTGAATTCTAAATTATGAATGCTTATTGATGGATGTTAAATTGTGAAAAAGCACTTGTTTGTTTGCAACCTTAAAACTGCTGACTATAGTTTAAGAAATGGTTTATATATAACGATCACTAAAGTGAGAAATTTAAAATTTGAATACTTTAAATTACTAAAAAAATGAATTAACAGAAATTTGAATACTAGAAAAGTTTTAAAAGTTATGCAGAAATATTAAAATTTCCAGATTGCAGATTATGGATTTTTCTAATGTTTGAAATTATAATTTTTATAAGTATCGAGTTTATGGACTTTTTTTTTTTAAATTTAGAAATATTAATTAAACAAATAATTTTTCAAAAAATTAATTATAGAAAATTGAATTTAAAAGTCTTGAACTTTAAAAATTAAAATTTCAAATGCATAGATTGTAAAAGTATGCCCTTCTTTTATAATAAAAATAATACTTATTCAAGTAGAACACTCATTATGGTGTCTTGAAGGCTCAAACCCATAATATCTACAACATCTGTCTAAAGCAGTGTAGCTCCAACCACTTGAGCTATATAGGTAGCAAGCTTGATCTTGAGGTTTTGAATTATTTGGCATTTGACCTTTCAAGGATTGATACTAAAATTTTGAATTTTTGTTAGATTTATAGGTTTTCATAAGGGTATAAAAGGAAACAATTCATCATTCAAAACTAAGAACAAAAAAAAAAAAAAAAAAAAAAAAAAAAAAAAAAAAATCTGATTATTTTGTCTGAGGAGATGATATAATTCAAAATATTGAGAAAACAATAAAAATAAAAATTCCCATTTACTAATCAGAAGAAGTTTATTAAGAACTTCTTCATGAAAACAAACACAACATTAATCTAAATAGGGCAAGAAAAAAGGATTAAGAAATGAAAATGTGAAGTGATTATGTTATCCACAATGTTATAACGAGAATAAAGTCTCGACGAAGACATTATTATCAAATTCGGTTAAGAGACTGTCATTGAATCTATGACGGATGTAAATATACTCCTTTATGATAGGTATTAAAATGACCAGACTACTAATTAAGATGTTGGGACTGTCAAAAAATATAGGAAACTGTATCGTGTCAAAATGTTTGTACAGCGACTTCCGAGCGGCAATATAGACTTGCAAATTTTGGAGTGGAACTCTCTAAGAGGGAGATTTTTTTGAAACTTAAAATCAGGAAAATGATTGATATACTGCCTACATATGACAAAAGAATCTTGTATGTGTATCATCAGATTTTCCATGATGTAATTTGCACCTAATTCAGCATAAAGAGATCAATCCAGTCCATGAGAAAGACTGTTAACGAACATAGAAGAAAATTCTTGTATACTTAAAGTATTAAAAGAACCAAATGTTTATATAATATAATAATGACGAAGAGATGCACATGAACTATATATAATCGTTATTACATAGAAGCGTAACGGCAATGCGATATGTGGGTGATCATGACATATGTTTTGCACATAAGTTATATCTTCAAAAACTGTATATGATTTAACATATTCAAGAGAAAACGAGAAATAAGTTCCTCAAATTTAATTTCCTGGTTTAGAAAGCGAGAAATAAGCACATCTTTGAACCTGGAAAAACCTTGAGCAACGTACAACTGAATTCGTTTATCGAGCACGACATCAGAGATGGATTGAATTTCCTCAAATTTAGATATGATCCTGGGATTTTCAGCACTTGATGTTGCTTTTGCTGTCTGCCTATTGCTTACTCTTCTGGTCGGCAATTCTTTGTATTATTGTTTTGTTTTTTGTTGTTTCTCCTGTGATTGATATCCTTGTATTCTGATTTCTGCGTATTTCTTTTTCGTTTTCTTTTAGTCTTCTTTGTGTCTATGTATTCCTCCTTGGTATATCAATAAAGTGGTAGAGGTTCACTCAACCCCGTCGGCTTTGCCACAGGAAAAAAAAAAAAAAAGTAGTTTGATTTTGTAAAAAGATTTAATTGTTCGATCCTTTTTTTAAGTGACTTATACCCATAAAGATACGTAAAGCCATATTTGGAAGTTTGCGTCCGGACCAAAAATTTACATTTTTTGAGCCAACTACTAATAAAGACGATCAAAGTCGCACTTTGTTTAGGTGGTCCATAAGCTGAAAGAGCAAGTTGTTCTTTTACCTCCCTTAGCCAGTGCACATGATGCTTATACATCTGATTCTTCTTCACCATCATGCCTAGTCCCCATAGTCCGTACTATGAGGATGTATTTTTGCAACATTATTTTGGGTTTTCTTTACACTGCAAGGGCAAGCAAACTGTCCTTTTCTCCCATAACCATAACACACCACACTTTATTCGAGATCACAACACAAACAAAAAGACTTATAACACATCCTGAGAAGACTCACATTTGACTAGTTAAGATGAATGTTCATAATATAATCATCATCCTATTTTTATTTAAATAAATGAACTGAAATCACTTGAGATTCTAACACCACCTTAAATAAGTAGATATCGTGCTCTATGTTGTAATCCATAAGCTGAAAGAGCAAAAGTTGTTCTTTTGCCTCCCTTAGCCAGTGCACATGATGCTTATACATCTGATTCTTCTTCACCATCATGCCTAACCTTTGTAGTCCGTACTTCATAACGCATCCTTAGAAGACTCACATTTATCTAGTTAAGATGAATGTTCATAATATAATCATCATCCTGTTTTTATTTAAATAAATGAACTGAAATCACTTGGGATTCTAACACCACCTTAAATAAGTAGATATCGTCCTCTATTTTGGTAATATTGAGACATTTTAGAGATTTTTCCCCGAAGTATCATATTTTTCCCTTTGATCTTTTTTCCTTTAAATTTCATTAAAATATCAATGGTGAAACATCAGCTGAAATTCAGTGATATTTCAACCTGAAATGTTACTTCGTTTTTCATTCAAAACAACGATATACTAGTTGCTTTTTCAGCTTTAATGATGCAAATATAGGTATAAAGTAAACAATCGGACCTAATAAATTTTAATTTCGTAAATTATGAATGGTCAATTTCCCTTACTTTATATTCAAGGTCTCTATTCTTATTTTTTTCAAGTAATCTTTTTATTCGATGACTATATGTGTACATCACACTTTTTTTTTCTGTAATACAGATGTGCAATGTCTTCCTGCGACACATCTTACCCATATAATGCTTCTCACTGCACTGCATTGAGGTAGGTAGCTTATTAATTTAACATAAAACTTCCATCAAAAAGCTCCTATTCCAAATTTTAATAAACATAAAATCTTCAGATTGGACCATTATTCACACATCCCCTATTAAGCAACCCTTCACACCATTTAAATCTTTAAAATTCCAGAAAATCTGGGTTAACAATTTATTTTCACCGAATAATCACAAATTTTATGGATGATAATCGCTATACATATGCAAAAAAACAAAATATGAAAGGGAAAAAAATAACAAAATAGAAGTTTGATATTTCCACTAAATTGATGCATCAAGGTGACATGTCAAATTCACCAAACCAGCGCATCAAATTCATCAAACTGATGCATCAGATTGATGTATAAAACTGATGCAGTTACTGCTGCATTGAGTCGATGCATTCAGTAGAAAGCTGCATCGTGCTGATGCTGATGCTATTGCTGCATCCAGCAGTCACAACTATTGCTGCACCATGTTGATGCAACTATTGCTGCGTCAAATTGACAGAAATATAGCTGTGCCACGTCCAATGCAACTATAGTTGCATCTTTAGCTTGCATAAATTCAATGCATCTGTAGTTGAATTTGTTTGATGCAGCAATAGCTGCATCGACCAGAGGCAGCTAAAGATGCATCAACTCGATACAGATAAAGTTGCGATGCAGCATAAACGCAACGCAGCTAAAGATGCATTCCACCAATTTGATGCATCACTTCGACACATCAATTTGATGCATCACTTATGATGCATTGATTTGACTCGTTGCTGCAATGCAGTTATAACTGCATTGCAGTTGTAACTGCATTAGTTCAATGTGGTTACAATGGTTTAGAAAACCTCTACTTTTCATGTATCAACATCAGATATACTCGTAAATCTTATATGTTTGTGTTATGATGGTCAAAACGAACATTAAATCTGACTTTTGCAGAAAGAAAGAAAAAATCGCATTTCAAAAATTAAAATAAATGGGTTCAAAGATGAGATGGTGAGAGTATTGGTATTAAAGCTATCATTACGTATGTGAACCCCTACTTTGCATTTCCAATAAAAGGATGGATCCAAAATATATTTTCTACATTACATACTAGAAAGTTAGAAACTTATTATTAGTTCAACAAATAAACTCAATTTAGAAAGTTTTGGTATCATAAACACAAATGTCTATTAGCATGCCATAAAAGATAGCAGGTTGTATATTTTCTTAAGAACAAGAAGTAATTTCACGAACATTTACAACAGTAAAACTTGAAATAATGTGAACTGAAATTGTCCATGAATTAATTTTAAAATAGTTTCAATTTATAGCAAATTTACTTTAAAAAAAAGTTTTCTTATATTCAGATAGTTATATCCAACATTGTGCTCTTGTTTTTATTAGCAATTATTGCATTCGTATGGCGGTTCTTTATTCGAATGTTAATGGAATTCCTTTGTTGTACAATATTTATGATATTTTTGCATCTTTTTATTACATCTATTACGCATCCCCTACTTTCCTATTTTTATCAAATAATAACCATTATTATTTTTTAATTTGATTCACCGGTACATTACTAGTAATACAACATGTTTTAAGCATCTCCAACAGCTCAATATTCAACACGAATATTCAAGTTGTTATAGACTTTTACCCTAAATGTTTAAAATAATGTTCAGGTTGCAATTATGCATCCTAAATTGGTCTAGACACTTAGTAGACGACAAGACATCTATTAAATAAGCATCCACTATATTGATGCATATAATAGACTCTTCCAAGGTTTTAAATCTTGAATTTCAATCACGATACGTCTTGTAGATTTTGAAGATTAGATCTCGTATCGGGGGAAATCTCAAGAGAGATAGGCATATAAATGGATACATGAAAAACCCAAAATCCGATTGAATCCATATCAAAATATGCGGATATTTAAAGTATCTGAAAAGAGGATGCAAATATCAGATATTGAAAAATGATTTCAGATGTGAATGAGAACGTGAGTGTATCTGTATCCGAAAAATATCCGTCTAATCCAAAAATAAGTACGTTTATAATAATCATTATCTTAAATAGACAACTATATTAAATTATAACTAAAACCCACTACCTATTCCAAAACCGTCTTTACCTCATTTAATCTCTCTATCTCGTTCAATAGAAACATTATTCCAGCATGTCCTATTCTCTTCGATCAAAGGTCATATTGCACAAAATCTAACACCTCAAAACACAAATCGAAATTTTCAACCAACTCATTGATATGATCCAATATAATTCTGCTAGACCAAAAATTGGCTCTAACACCCAAATTAGCTATGAATTCAATGAAATAGAATCAAAAAGCAATAAAGAACACGTAATTTATAGTGGTTCGGCGTTAACGAGCCTACGTCCACTTTATTTTCTTTTAACTGATTATTTGAATACAAATACAGCAATGATTTTCACTCAACTTCACAATTACAATGCATAAACTCAAACAAATCTCTCAAAAATAGACTTTAAGAGATGATTTTGATCTGAATGTAGCTATGAAATTCGGCTATGGAGGAAGTTAGAACTGAGAATTTGCCAAAAGATCCCTTCAAATGTCTCCAGATGGTGTATTTAGATGAAAAATCTCTTCGAAGTGGCTCCGGTTCGGAATTGCGTGGCACCCATCCCATACGAGTCGGGTTCGGAGGCTCCCAGATGATGACAGCGCATTGATTTAGTGGGAGATCGTGGAAGAAATAGTCATGCTTGGTCCAGGTCTTCAGGGAGCGTGCGTAGCAACGGTCACATTCTCAGAGAAAGCGGTTCGGATCGGCTGCCTCTGATCCGATCCGATGAGACCACTGGCTATGTTCTGTTGCTGACGTACTTCTCCGCTCCGAACCGATGAGGCCACTTGCTATCCTTTGATATTGCTGACGTATCACCGATCCGATCCGATGTGACTTCTGCGTCTCTGATCTCTGCTCACTTCCTGTGCTATCTCCTCCGATCCGAACCGATTGGTGGCTTTTTTGCTGTTTGCTCTTTGTGTAGCCTAGTTCACAAAGTAGGCTAACATTTTGCCCCCTCGAAGTACACTCTTATCTGAGATAAAGTGTGCTTCGAAGCAGTCTACGAAACATCCTTTGAATTAGAACCATTAAATGATCACTTCCATTTACTTGTAGCGTCGCTTCATAAAGTCGTGGCTTTTGCTGCTTATATATACTCACAAACCATATGAATCACTTTCTTCATCTTCAAACAATTTTCAGAGCTTCTTTTAATGTCCAGCGATTCTTCCAGGTGAGCTCTTTCTTTGTTTTTCCTCAAATTTTCCCTGCGTGTCGAACCAGTGTATGTGGTCCTACGGTTCAGATTCCGATTCGAATGGACTTCCTCCAGCAGCACACTCAGATGAGCCCTCCAGTGTCGCTTCACCATGGGCTAACAGGCCATAATACACGAGTGGGCCTGACTTTCGGTCCGAACGGGAATACGAGTGGTCACCTTAATTTTATATAAATCCGCCTCCTACCTTCTTCCTCTTCTCTTTTTTATTTGCTCTCGTCCAAGCAACTTAGCATCGAAACCCTAGAACTTCAAAAAACTCTGAAATTATTTCGTTCTTTCTTAAATTCAATAACTCGGTAGGTCAAAAGCTTCGATTACTTTACTGTAATCGATTTCGATTTAGATTTGTGGTAAAACTGGATGATTCGAACATGGTGCGCGTTTAATTCCAACGCCGCCGCCCTCTCCCTCTTCGCCGTCGTCGTTGGTGGCTCTTGTCACCACCTCGAGGCGTTGAGAGGAAGAATTTGGGTTTTACAGTATATTTGAGCACGTAAGTGCTTGGACTTAGTAGGGATTTATCAAATTGAGTTGAGTTCGGTACTGGTTAGGCGAGGTGGAAGATGAAGGAGATGAAGGAGAGGAGATGAACTAGGATCGGTTCGGGTAAAGAAGTGTTGGAATGAAGGAAAGGGAGAGACGTTTACAAGATCGGATCAGGTCAGAGCAAAAGAAAGAATCAGAAAAGATGCTTACAAGGTCGGATCGGGCCGGAGCAAAGGAAACCAAAAAGAAAGGGAAAACAAAGCCTACTTGACTGGGTCGGATCGAAGTAAAAAACTAGAAGGAGAAAAGACATTATTATTTAAATCAATCTGAACCGATCCCGGTGGCCTTCACCCGAACCAATCCGGCTCTAATTTCTGGGTGTGAATATCTGCTTCAGATCGAAGCATCACTTTGCCCTCCGATCCGATCCCAATACTGATATCCGAACCGAACCGAAACAGCCTAACTTAATGTGCAAGAATTTTCTCCAACTATCTTAATCAATGCTTGGCATAACCATCAACTTGACGAACAGTTAGGATAGCGCCTTTCGAACATGACAAACATCAAGAACTATTCTGACACATTATCACTTCTTTGAATCTTCATATCACGCTTTCATATGTTTGCTCTGCATTTTTGTTACACGTAGCACACACTTTAGTTCACATACACACACGGGGGACACGGACAACTTTACTCTAAATCTTGCTATTGTTTCTTCGATAGTCTAGTGATCATAGCCGAAAGACGTTCATCTGGATTGGCAAAGAAGATGGAAGTTGTGGAAACTTCTGAAAAAGTTACCATTGATGACATATCTTCTTCTTCAGACCCTGAATGGGACGACGAGGGCCCAGATTATGAAGTAGGGGCGCATAACAACGAAACGCCTTCTGATAGCAAAGTTTCTCTGGGCTATGAGGAGGAAGGAGGGATTGGAGATAATCGAGCTCCTAACGAATTTGAGTCTGCCATTATCTTGGAATCACCCGTAGACTCTGTTGAATCAACGATCGACGATGATAGACTTGTCCGCATATGTTTAAAGCACGGGATACTAAAAAGGGATACCCTGGTGCCATCGAAAATTGACCGTCCTCACAATCCCCCAGAAGGATTTATGGCAATTACCCGATTGATGTGTATGGTTGGGGCTATTCCACCATTCCCGCCTTTTGTTGTCGACTTCCTAAGACAGATGCGGAATGCCCCCGTGCAGCTCCATCCCAACTCTTATGCTTACTTATATACCTTATATATAGCATACCGAGAGATTTTAGGTACAGAGCTCACTTTCGACGATGTTCACTTTTTATATAATTTCAAGCATCGGACTCGAGAAACTCCTTTCTCTTACTTCGAATCAGTCCCAAAAAGGAAAATAATTTCAGCACCATTCAGCAGCAAGGTCGGCAATTCCAAGCTAGAATGGTTTTACATAAGGCAACAGCCCGGATGTGCCAGGAGATGGACGAAATCAAGTAAAGCATTGGTTTTGTAGATCTCAACTTTGAATGTTCACGCCAACACATTAATCCGTTTTCTTTTTGTTTGCAGTTGATAATCCAAAACAAATATCGGGTCAAGTGTACTTTGATCGGATGCATCAGCTCTTCAATGGCGACCAAAAATTTCTAACCATCGATGGAGTCATTAAGGATGAATACCTTCATCATCACGGGTTATTGTCCATTACCCGTAGCATAGGTCACGGGTCGGGTCCATATGTGTATATCCCCCCAGTGGACGTAATTCCAGGAACGGGCGAGAGCTCGAAAAGTCCGAGAATACCTCTTCGAACTTCACCTTCTCCATCTTCAACTCAAGACGATGAGCTGGCCAACATAGCCGAAAAGCACCGAGAAGGGTACATCGTCCCTGGGGATGCTATTTCTCCTGAGAAATCATTATCTCCTAAAGAGCTGCCAATAGACGCTTCCCAAGGAGATGCCCCTAGTACCGATGATCCTACATTTCATGGTTTGGGAGATCTCCCCCTACCTGAAACTATCTACACTTCAGAGGATTTTGGCACAAATCCTTTAGTTTTTACTTCTTCATAGGAGACTACTCCCGTTAAGGCCAAAGAGCCCACTCGCGCTGGCTTGGCTTCGGACTCGGGTTTGTCGGGGGGAACACCACTTAGGATGCACTTAACACAATAGCACCACACTTCACAGCACTTATTTCATATGAGAATACTGATTCTGAATTCCACTTACATTGTTGCGTAGGTACAATGTCTCGCCCTTACTATGACATCAGGAAAATACGCCGCAGCATGACTAGACCCCCTTCTGATGTCGAGCATGATCGCCGTGAAAGCCGGGGTAGAGAGAATAGAAGGCCTCATGACTCTTATCAGTCACGCACCTCGCGCTCTCGCTCCCCCGTTCGGTCGGATCCGGACCGATACAAAAGCTATCAGGGTCGTCGACAAGAAGACACATCGCAGCCCAGAGACCAAACTTCTCCTCAAGACAAACGCAGTCGGGAAAGGAGCCCGCCGAAAGATACCGACTCACGAGGCAAGCACAAGGTTTTTGATAAGCGGCCTAGGAAGGGTGATGCGGCCATCGTGCCCACTCATCATAAGAATACTGAGCCAACATATTGCGCACCTCCACCATTGGATGCTGAAACTAAAGTTAAGCGGGCATATTTGGAGAAACAATTTCCCGAACACTATTTTGAAAATCTGACTTTCTTACCTGCTCTCGAGCTTATTTCCTCGAGGTGGGCAGACGAGGCCAAAGCGAAGATTGACGCAGTCGAAAAACAATATTCGGAGATGTTCAAGTATTCACGCAACCTCTCCAGAATCATTCGAACTTTAATCACGGATACTAACTCGATGAAAAAGATTGCAGAAGCCGACGCAAAAGCCTTGAAAAATTTGGGGAAGACCTTGAGGATACACAGGCCCAACTTGTCATCGCTCAACGGGAAGCTACCAACTTCAAGCAGCAATTTGAAGAGCTACAAAAACGTTATCATGACTTGCTCGAGTCTCATAGTCAAGAGCGCTTGGAGTTGAAAAAGCAAGCAAAAGATGCTAAGTCGGATAACGCCAAAATGCAATTTGCTTGCACTGCTCTTGAGCGAGAAAAAGCCGAGTTAGCGAGGAAGAACGCTGATTTGGAGAAGCGAAACGTTGACTTGGCTTCCAAGTTGGTGGAGGCCGAGAATAGGGCTGCCCTAGCGGAGGGTAATGTGGAAAGTGTTATTAAGTCCGCCGAAGAGACCCGCAAGCAGCTGTCAGAGGCCTAGGAGGAAGTGCATGGTTTCGGCGAATTAATTATCGAATTTTTTGCGCATATAATTCATCGTCGAAACATCTCTTGGATTAAAGATTATCCGACTATCTTGGTTCACGTGTAGAGCCAAATTATCGAATGAGAGAAAAAAGAACTCAAGGTAGACTCCGTCGACGAAGACAAGCTTATGAAAAAATATCTAAGAGATGATGAGCCGGCACGTCTGGCCGAGGGGCGTCGCCTCATCACGGCTGCTATGGAGGAGGAGAAGTGGATAGCCAAACAAAAGAATATCCTCGAGACTGGTTCTTCTCCTACTGCCGCTGAAACTTCTGAAGTTGAGGGATATGACCCCGAAAACCCGGGGATCCTCCAGGCATCTCTTTTATCCCCCATACCCGAGACGGTGTCAGAGACAGCGGTCACTCCAGCTGATAAGTCATCGAAAGGTATTTCTACCTTTTCACCCCAATTCGTCAAAGATGTCTCCACTTGTTATCATATATTTGGGCAATCGATGAAGGATCCTTTATTTTCTCCTAAGTTGATAACTGTTGCTTCTCATTCTGTAGGTGTTGAACCGATCGAGAGGACCGACGTGCCCCAGGGAACCACCACCGGAGCAAAACCTACAGAGGAGGCTCAAGGAGAAAAGGATAAGGCTGTCACAGTAGAGTCAGGAGGGGGAGCTGTATTGTCCAAGGCTGATGCTCCTCATGATGACGAGATGATAGACGCCTTGAAGGACGATGGCGGTAGCGAGGGACATGAGGAAGACCCTGATGTGGCTATAATCAGGGATTCAAAAAGCGCTGATGACATCATTTTGGCCAAAATGAAAGCCGAACAAGATAGACGTATGCAGCTAAAAGTTGAAGACCTGAACCCTGAAAGCCTCAAGCCTCTTGCAGTGGTGAAGCCTGGATCAAGGTTAGTTGTTAAGCTTTCAACTAGGTCTATTACAGAAGAGCTTGCTAAAAAGTCTCCTCTTGATTCCAGTGCTCCGGCTTCTGGGGAAAAATCAGCTGATTCTAGCACTTCGATTTCAGGGAAGAAAAAATCGAAACGCATTATGACCGATGCCAAAAAGGAAGCTAAGGCTGCTCAGAAAGCTACCAAAAAATCCAAGTCCGATCCAAAGCCCAAATGATGAAGTGCTTTGTTTTATTTTGGCATTTAATTGGTTCGCAATTGTTGCAGCGAGTGCGGCCCTCACATTTTTTTTTTCTTGTTTTCCTTGTACAAACTCACACGTTTGTAAATAAAAATAGTTTATTTCCTGCAATGTCTGATAGTTGTTAGTTCAGCACTCAAATGAAAATACAAAAGTATGTCATACTAAAGTTGTGCAATGAAGTCATGGTTGAGGGGAGTATGTGTGCACATGTATGTCCCCAGTCAATCTTGGATAACTGAGCAAGAACTATTCAAGATTAAATTAAATTAAAAAATCCAAATGTCCCCGATTCTCTGACGGGGCCATATTCCTTTCGTCATTGATGCATGTTCTTTCTAGCATCTTTATACTCTCCTGTCTCATATCCAGGTTAGAGTTTTCGTTGAGGCGGTCTCTCATCTGGGTGCACCTTCACGCCTCAGAGGACGTCGTCTTCCCGTCCTTTATACTCTCTCTCGATTCTAGAGAGTTAGAGTTAAGAATGTCGTCTTCCCATTCTTCTATGTCTTATCGTACAAACAGTTGTTTTGTTTGTCCATGCATATAGGTCATCTCCAACTCTCCAAATTTAATTTAACATTTCGTGTTTCAGTCATAATAGAATAATTGTTGAAGATATAAATAATGCAAGAAAGTAAATGACACACGATATTTTTATAGTGGTTCGGCTAAGTCGTAGCCTACATCCACTTTATAATCCTTTATTCACATAAACAGACTTTTTAAGGCAAGTCGTGCCTTTTTACATAGCTTATGAAAACAAAAGAAATGACATTTCATATTTAGCTCAGATATCGTCGTAGGTGCTGAGCATTCCAGGCTCTGGTAATCTCCTCACCGTCCACGGTCGTTAGCTTGAACGCTCATGCATCAAGCTTCCATTGGATGGTGTTGGTCCTTCCCATTTTAGACCCAATTGGGTTGAAGGCGGGAAGACTCGCTTCAGTACTAGGTCTCCTGGTTCAAAGGTTTTGGGGCGGACCTTCCGGTCATAATAACGTGCTACTTGATGTCGATGTCTTGAGGCACGCAAGTCGGCTTCATCTCTTTTTTCTTCAATCATATCAAGAGATTCTAGGAGAAGCGCTTTATTCGTCATCGGGTCATAGTACACAACTCGATGAGAAGGGACTTCCAATTCTACCGGGATCACTGCTTCAGACCCAAAGGAAAGTGAATAGGGAGTATGGCCGGTAGCCGTCTTAAAGGTCGTCCTGTAGACCCATAAAGCTAATGGCAACTCATCTACCCATCTGGCTTTGGCCTGCTCCAGCCGCTTTTTTAGAATTGATTTAATGACTTTATTTACGGCTTCGACCTGTCTATTTGACTGCGGATGAGCTATTGCAATGTATCGTTTGTCAATCTTATATGTGATGAACTCGATGCTGTCAAATTGCGTCCCATTGTCGGTTATGATGGTCTTCGGAATCCCGAATCGACAAATAATGTTTCTGACTACAAAACTGATCACCTTCCTCGCCGTGATGGTTGTTAGAGGTTCTGCTTCCACCCATTTTGTGAAGTAGTCCACGGCAACGATCGCGTACTTAGCTCCTCCTCTGGCAATAGGTAGCACTCCAATAATGTCAATTCCCCACATTGCAAACGGCCACGGACTTACCATTGACTTGAGCTGAGTCGGAGGCGCTCTGGAAACTTTGGCATATCTTTGACATCTATCAGAGCATCGTGAATAATCAGTCGCGTCTTTGTTCACGGTAGACCAGAAATATCCGTACCGTAACATTTTCTTTGCTAAGGTTTGGCCCCCAGTGTGATCTCCACACTCACCTTCATGCACCTCTTGCAGTACACGTTTGATGTCGTAGTGTGCGATACACCGTAGCAGGGGCATTGAAAACCCTTGACGATAAAGGACGTCATCCTGTAAAACGTATCTTGTGGCCTTATGTCTTACAGCTCGTTTTTCGCTCTTTTTCAACGGGAGGGTTCCATTTTTGAGAAAATTCTTAATTGATGTCATCCAGGATTCTCTTTTTGGTTCAATTTCCAAGGCTAGCTCTGTTTCCATTAGATCGAAACTTGGTGAATCCAACACCTCTATCGGAACCATTTCAGATTCTTTAGGACTATCAGAACTTGCTAGCTTCGCCAATCGATCTGCTTTCTGATTTTCCGCTCTTGGAATGTGTGTTATGCTATAATGCTCCAAACCTTCCAACAACTCCTTTACTTTCTTGAGATAAGTGATGAGTCGAGGTCCTTTAGCAGCAAATTCTTCCCAAACTTGACATACAACTATCTTGGAATCGCAATATATATCTAGTGTCTTCACTCCCAAATCTTTGGCGAGTTTCAGCCCGGCAATCAGGGCTTCATACTCGGAATCGTTGTTAGTAGCAGCAAACTCTAACCGCAATGCATAGTAGATAGATCGTCCTTCAGGAGTTATTAAAACAACTCCGGCGCCGGACTTTCTATCATTCTTGGCTCCGTCCGTATATAATTTCCATGGACTAAGCTCTAATTCTTGATCCAAAGCAACTACATTATCACCCACCGTTTCCTCTTCAGGAATTGTAAATTCTGCTATAAAGTCAGCCAAGGCCTGCCCCCCTATTGATCTTCGCGGCTGAAAGTTCAAATCAAACTGACTCAGCTCGATATTCCATTTAAGTAACCGCTCTGATGCTTCAGGTTTCTGCAACACTTGTCTCAAAGGTTGGTCGGTATACACAACTACTGGGTGTGCCTGAAAATAATGGCGGAGTTTGCGGGAAGCAATCAGGAGGCTATAAGCAAGTTTCTCTATCTTTGGGTAGTTACGTTCTGCAGCAGCTAGTTTTTTGCTTACGTAATACACAGGTTTCTGGACATTATCCTCTTCACGTACTAGTGTTGCACTGACGGAGTGAGATGATACCGCCAAGTAGACGAACAAATCCTCATGTTGCACAGGCTTTGATAATATTTGAGGCTTTTCTAAGAAGTCTAACAGATTCTGGAACGCCTCCACACAGTCGGGAGTCCACTCAAAATTTCGCTTTCCCCGTTTTATGAGATCGAAGAAAGGTACACACTTGTCTGTTGCTTTGGAGATGAACCTGCCCAGTGCTGCAACCTTTCCAGCTAAGCTTTGAACATCTCTAATCTTTCGCGGCTCCTCTATATTCTGGATTGCTGCTATTTGGTCCGGATTGATTTCAATTTCTCTGGAACTCACGATAAAGCCAAGGAACTTGCTAATGCCACGCCAAAAGAACACTTCAAGGGGTTCAACTTCATCCCATACCTTCGTAGTATGTCGGACATTTCTGCTAAGTCCTTCGTATGATCGGGAGATTGCTTGGATTTCACTAGCATATCATCTACGTAAACTTCCATGGTCTTCCCAATTTGATTGTAAAACATGCGGTTGACCAGGCGCTGATATGTGGCTCCCGCATTTTTTAATCCAAACGGCATTGCGACGTAACAATACAATCCCAAGTCTGTGATAAAGCTTGTATGCTCTTGATCTGGTATGTGCATGGGAATTTGATTGTACCCAGAATAAGCATCCATAAAGGATAAAAGTTCGTGCCCGGCAGTTGAATCTACTAGTTGATCAATTCTGGGAAGAGGAAAGCTATCCTTCGGGCAAGCCTTGTTTAAATCAGAAAAGTCGATGCACGTTCTCCACTTCCCGTTTGACTTTTTGACCAGGACAGGATTCGATATCCAGTCGGGATATTTCGAATCCTTAATGAATCTGTTACCTTTTAACTTCTCTACTTCTTCTTTCAAAGCTGCTGACCGCTCTGGGCCCAACATCCGTCTCTTCTGCTTGACTGGTGGGTGCTTTGGATTAACACACAAAGAGTGGCTCATGATGGTAGGCGAAATCCCACACATGTCAACGTGAGTCCAAGCAAACACATCCAGATTTGCTTTTAAGAAATCAGCCAATTCCCTCGCTCTAACTGGATCCAGTTGCGAGCCGATCTTTAGTACTTTTATTGGATCCGTTTCATCAATAGATATATCAACTGGTATTTCGTTGGGAGTTGCCTTCTTGTCCCCGGGTTCTCTATCCTCTCTGGGATCTGTCCTCGAGCACGTCTGAGGGCGACTCTATTGGGGCAGGACCCCTTAGTTGCTATGCTGAGGCCTCCTTTGGAGGGGCGGTTCATCTTTAGCATCTATATTCAACCCCTTCATTAACATCTTTAACTCTGCCACGTAACAAGCTCGTCTCGTAGCTTGGTCGTCCCTCATCGTCCCAACTCCTGAGTCCGTCGAGAATTTAAGCAGCAAGCACCAAGGTGCAATACACGCCCTAAATTCGGCAAGGGCCGGTCGGCCTAAGAAAGCATTGTAAGGTGACTCCAAATCCAAAACTACAAACGGCAGGATCCTTACTCTCTGGCGATCTCTCTGCCCTAGTGTGACTAGTAATTCCACAAAACTCATCGGAGCTGCAGATACTCCATTAAAGCCACGTATCCATCCTTGACATGGCTTTAAGTCTTTTGCTTCGAGCCTCATTTGTTCGAAAGCTTTCTTGAAGAGGATATTAACCGAGCTTCCGTTGTCCACTAACACTTTATGGACTAAGGCGGGGCCAATTGTCGTGGTAATCACTAATGGATCGTCGGTTGGAGATTGAACTCCAAAATCATCTCTATTGCGTAATATGACATCATCTGACATCGTTTTTTGCTGTTTTATTAGAGTGAGGTCTTCAAGACTACTGCATTCTCCTACTTCAAAATGCTTGGCGTCGTTGACGTACTGGTCCATTGCTTTAAAACTATGACCAACTAAGTGAGGTCCGCCTATAATAGAGTTAATGACGATCCTCTTATCTTTTTGCTGAGCTGTGGGTTTTGAAGCAGGCTGGTCTTGGTTCGGGGCTTGTCCCCCTTGCCCCGTCCCTTGGGGCGGCTTTGTACTCATCCAACTTCCCTTCTCGCAGCAATTTTTCGACGATATCCCTCAAATGACGGCACTCATTGGTGGAATGACCGTGCGTACCATGAAACAAGCAAAACTTTCCTATTTCAATCTCTTTCTCAGTAGAATCTCTGGACGGTGGTTTTTTGTACTGCAATATGCTGTATGTATCTAAATAAATGTTCTCCAACGTATCATTTAACGGCGTGTAATTTTCAAAAGTCTGGAATCTGGGTCTTTTATTAGAGCTATTCCCTCGATTTCTGTTCCTTCTATTGTCGTTCCCATTTCTGTTGCTATTACCACCACTCTGGTTGCCAACATTTACTTCCACCTTCACTGAACTGTCACCAGATTGTTTCACAACAATGTTACTCTGGAGACCCTCCTTCGAGGCTCCTTCGGACTTTCTCTTTCAATTTGCCTTAGCTTCTTCTCGCCTTAAACGGACATTAGCCTTTTCATAGAACAGTTCTCTAGTAGGAGGTGGTTTTCCAGCCAAGTAATCCCCGAACTCTGTATCAGGATCTAACCCTTCTATCAGGGCCATCAGGATAGTGGGCTCATGGGGATCACTAATTTCGGTGACGGCTAGGTTGAAGCGATCCAGCTATGACTTCAAAGACTCTCCTGGGGCCTATTTAATTCGCGACAATTCTATGACGGTCTTGGACTTTTGGGCATGGAGTCGAAACTGATTCATGAAGCGCTCACTCAATTCTGTGAAATTTGATACCGACCGAGGAGTGAGTCGGGTGAACCACATCAACGCTACATCTTCAAGATAGATTGGAAAAGCTTTGCATTTTACGGCGTCTGGAGCTGCTGCCGCATTCATGAACCATGCATATCTCATCAGATGCTGCCCTGGGTCTGTTCTTCCTGAATACCGATCCATCTGAGGCAAGTTGAATCGCCGGGGAACTGGAAATTCAATATGTCATCTGTGAAAGGGGTATGACTTCGTTCAATGCCCCAATCTTCATTAGTATAGTGTCGGCTTTCGGACATTATTTTGTGCACCATTGCCCATACATCAGCATTTGTTAATGTCTGCACAGGCTCTCTTGATCTGATGTTCGGGTTACCCCTAGGTTCCTGGTCAGGGGATAATCTCCTGTTTCTGGCGGCAGCTGCTCTACGTTACTCTCTGTGTTCCCGGTCGATCTCAGGAGGTAGAGGCTGGAGGAGCTGTTGCTGCGTGGGGTTGGTAATATCAGGATCTCTGGGTAAGACGTGGGATCCGCGCATGGGTAGCAACATAGGTTGTTGTAGGCTCGGGTCATCAGGGCCCAATGCACGAGCAGCGTCTTCTCGGGATCCCAAAGATCCAAAAGTCAATTAATCAAGGTTCTGAGGTCGTTCAAGCGACCTCCTCTCGTGAGGGCGTTCCTCCTCCGAAGAAGACGAATCATCTGTAGTAAGACAACGTGTCGGAGAAAGAGACTTCTGCCTACGGAGCTCATGTAGTTCTCTACCCATAGTGATCATGTTTTCCTGCATGCGAAGGTTGTCACGCCTTTGGGCTTCCAATGCTTCTTTAGTGCTCTGAAGCATGTCAAGAAAACGTGAAAAGTCTCCCTGAGTAATGGGTGCAGATGGATCAGGCTGAACATTAGTCATCGTGGCTGGAATCGGAGCATTGGAGGGAGCTCGAGTAGAAGTTCCAGCTTCATTCTGATTCGGATCGGATCGATTCACAGCAGCCTGGTCGGGGCGGTTCGGATGGAGAGAGTGGGAGCCTCCGACTTCATCAGATCGAATCGGATTCGTGCCTTCAACTCGGTTCGGATCGGCACCTCTGATCCGGTTCGAATCCTCCTGGTTGGAGTGATCTACTCCAGAGCTTTGAGCGCGTGACCTTGTTAACACGATAGCTTGCTGATCTTCTCTGGAGTCATTTCCCCTAGCACCTTGCACTTCTTTTCCTTTGGTCTTAGCCATAATACTCGATTCTTCAACGGTAAGTCAACAAGCACCGAAAGATGTCAGAGAGAAGGGATCAACTTCTTTGGACTTGAAGGTCCAAATAGTAGAATGATAATCCCGAAAAGGCTAAGAATTCGAAAGGTTCTCAGTGAAAGCACCAAAATGTTAGACCAAAAATTGGCTCTAACACCCAAATTAGCTATGAATTCAATGAAATAGAATCAAAAAACAATAAAGAACACGCAATTTATAGTGATTCGGCGTTAACAAGCCTACGTCCACTTTGTTTTCTTTTAATTGATGATTTGGATACAAATACAGCAATGATTCTCACTCAACTTCACAATTACAATGCATAAACTCACTCAAATCTCTCAAAATAGACGTTAAGAGATGATTTTGATCTGAATGTAGCTATGAAATTCGGCTATGGAGGAAGTTAGAACTGAGAATTTGCCAAAAGATCCCTTCAAATGTCTCCGGATGGTGTATTTATAGATGAAAAATCTCTTCGAAGTGGCTCCGGTTCGGAATTGCGTGGCACCCATCCCATACGAGTCGGGTTCGGAGGCTCCCAGATGATGACAGCGCATTGATTTAGTAGGAGATCGTGGGAGAAATAGTCATGCTTGGTCCGGGTCTTCAGGGAGCGTGCGTAGCAACGGTCACATTCTCAGAGAAAGCGGTTCGGATCGGCTGCCTCCGATCCGATCCGATGAGACCACTGGCTATGTTTTGTTGCTGACGTACTTCTCCGCTCTGAACCGATGAGGCCACTTGCTATCCTTTGATATTGCTGACGTATCACCGATCCGATCCGATGTGACTTCTGCGTCTCTGATCTCTGCTCACTTCCTGCGCTAATCTCCTCTGATCCGAACCGATTGGTGACTTTTTTGTTGTTTGCTCTTTGTGTAGCCTAGTTCACAAAGTAGGCTAACAAATTCTTTATCTTTGTTTTAATCTAAAATCGCAATTTAGAAAAGAAAATAGGTTACAATTTAGAATAATGAAAAAATACTCAAGGAATTTCATTTCACTTATATGGTTCCTATTTTCACTTATATGGTTCCTATTACAGTACACACTAGAATTACGACAACTCCAAGCCGGATGTTAACTTGATTACTATAATATTCTAGTTACAAGAAACACAACCAAAGAAAACTTACGTATAGCATTTAAAAAATATTGCTTAAACAAAAGGAAAATCCTACACTCAAAAATCAATATCATTTTCTTCTTCAAATTTATTATTTTGTTCTTTTAGTAAAGAAGAAATCGAATTGAATCTCAAGTATATGATTTTTTTTTTCTTTTAGTAAAGAAGAAATCGTATTGAATCTCAAGTATATGATTTTTTTTCTTTTTCTGGTGTTTAACCAATGTTTTCAAAACTCTGTACGTAAGTTTTATTATGTTTCATTCAATGTAATTAGGATATTATGATAGTCAAGTTCACATCTAACTCGGAGTTGTGTACATTGTACCATGAACTATAATCATCCTAGTAAGATGAATACAATTGAGTATATTTTCTCTATGCTAAACTACAACTAATTTATCTTATATTCTAGATTGTGGTTTTGGATGAAACAATGATGAAGAAATTATAATGGGTTGGACCAACAAGTTGATTGAAAACGTTTGATCTTGGTTTATGTTTTGAGGTGTTAGGTTTTATGGAATAGAATTTTTGATTGAAGAATGTAGAACATGCTGGTATAGTGTTTTTACCTATTGAAGTAGAGAGGGTGAATGTGGTAAGCGTAGTTTTAGAATAAATCGGGTGGAAAAGAGAAAAAAGGGGTGTATGCTAATTTCTTGAAGTAATGTGGTGAGAAAAGCAAAATGTGGGATAAGAACAGAACTAGACCTTTTCTTTATGGTCGCAAGATTTTATTAAAGTACAAAGATGAAGAAAGTACGGTTATTATTATCATAACAAATATAATTTTGTTTGTTTGATTACTTTAATTTTCTGTTATGTTATTGGTTATAAATTTATAACTTCCAAATTTCTACATGTATTAAGAAATGGACGATGTCATAATATTTGATGCCAAGTTTCTACTTGCTTGACAAAAGAAATGAGATTTATATCTTTCGATTATAACGAGATTGGTACCTTCTAATTATAAATGAGCTTGTTTGCTGAGCTGATTTAGACAGCAACTACTTGAAAATGGATATCTGATTAGGACTTGAATTTTTGGATGCAAATATGGATATAATCACCTCTACATCCGTTGATAGACGTAGGACGAGATAAAATGTATATTGGATGTTCATCTCGGGCCATAAAGTACATCATGTAACAATCTCATACTATTTGATATACTTAATACTGGTTTACATTCAATTATGCTATAAACAGTAATTACAAAAATGATTTAACTTACTTGATTTTCGACCTTGGCTTATTTGATATTATAAATACTGATTTACATTCAACCAGGGAAGCAAGCGCACACACTTTTAAACATAAATGTATAGAGCTTACATGTTGAATTCATTACTGAAGTTCTTTTAATATAGAATAAACAAATTAGTATGCCAATATAACCAGACTAACATCACTAATATCATTCTTTTCAACAAGAATAAATATATTTCAACAAATATACAATACATTGACTGACCAGCTTTGTTTAAAAAGAATGAAAATAAGTTATCAAGTTGATCAAGACGAAAAAGATTCATATGAAGAAACATAATATTAAGTAGAACATACCAACGTGTAATACAAAAAAAATTGAGTTGCGGGTAAAATTACGAATTTAGCTATGAAATTGTAAGTTAATAGTAGAGAATTTATTTCAAAAAATGATATAACAAAAAATGAATTAAAAAGCTTACCAGATTTTAGGATGAAAACCTGCATTTTAAATGAAAATTAATGTTTTAAATGAGAAAGAAAAACCCTAGACATGTATTTGCAACTTGAAAATAGAAAAAATGAATAGTTGAATGAAATTGATCGTTCAAATTGTTTGTTGAAACAAAACATGAATTTTGGGTCTAGCCAACAAGGCATGTAGTCTGAACCTAGCCCATTTAAAAACTAAAATTCAAAACACATCATTTCGGCTGGAGATTCAGTTGCAGGGAGATATTATTGATTTTTCATGTCTTGAATTGCTTGACCTTGAAAAAGGTATCTCGCCCTATGATAACCGAGATTTAAAACATTGCATTTTTCACATCAGATGCATATTAGATAGACGTCCAACGATCAATTATCAGATAAGAAATTAACTATCAGACGCCTATTAATATAAGTACTTAACCCCGAACACTTATTAATTAAGCATCCGAGCTTCATGCGATTATTTAATATAGGCGCACAATATTCATGCACTAATCAAATAAATGCTTGGGTGCGCCAACTTCTTATCATAATCTGCACTAATATTCAAGAGGCTAAATTTGCTGGAGATGCTCTTGATATTCCGATAATATTAACCAATACTATTATCATTTTTTAATACCGTACATTCTTACATAACCGATAAGCAACTGAAATCAGATTCAATGACATAAATTGTTTCGAAAATGGTCACCTCAACCCAATGTGTGATTATGTTTAGTTATGGTGAACCGCCAACGTACGACTTTGATTTTACTAATGAGACAATCATCACTTGAATTGATTTCTGATGATGCAAAAATCGAAGGTAGAATAGAGTGAAGAAGAGAAAAAGAAAATCTGCGACGTTTCTGTGTTAGCAATACCCTGTAGGCGTTACAGATCTGTATAAATTTAAAGAGTTTGGAAACACTAATGACATTGCAGATGTATGAAAAAGAAGAAGAATTCTGATTAATTTGTAACTGACCTAGACGTCTCTATTTATATCATATGAGGAAGTGTCTTTTCGCTAGGAGCCCCATTTATTTCCAATGATCAGAACCGTTACAAACAGTCGTGTCTGTTCATCATCAACTGTCATGCCTCTTTAGATTTCGAACGGTCAAGAAATCCAACCCGTTTACTGTTTTAGATTTTCCAAGAATATGTCATTGGATCCGGACCCGGCCCGGTTCAATCAGTGACAATGCGCGCATGTGGTGGATATACATAACTTCCCTCCTCACTCCAAAACAAACATTTGTATGTCCAAAAGGCCCAATCCGTTCATGGGAATCTCATATTTAAATAAATATGGTCCCCAATATCGCAAGATGTGAGACTTATATTCATTTCTTCTTCTCTCTTCAAAAAACAAAATAAATTTGGACAATCTGAAAACGAAAATGCTACTTGAACCGAAAATCTGTTAGTCGATTTGTGCGAAAAGAATCTCAGCCCTTGTTTTATACTGACCCCCCTGATTTCCGCCCTTAATCTTCAGATCTGCAAGCCCGTATTTCAATTTTTCGGTCCCCGTAGCATTACTCATTTGAAAATATCAAACATCAATGAGCCTGTGTCGTTGAACATAGCGCAGTCCAAGAATATCTCCATGCTATATTTATCTCTACTGCTAATGAAATTTAATTAATTGAACTGAAATTTTATCATTGGCCTCACATGAAATTACACAATTGTCCACAGGAATTCCGTTGATAAAGAGAAATGAAGTATGAAAGAGAGAAATAACAGCCAGCAAATGATGCTTATCTTTGGTATCTCACTTTTTTGTGCCAGCGTAAACTATTGAAATTGCCCTTTTATATAGATTATCCAAATTTAATATCATTTTAAAAAAGGTTCTAACAATTAAATTTACTTTACAAATTCAGAAAAGTCCCTAAATATTTTTCACTAAGTGGGATTTAACAACCTTTTTTTTGTAAATTCAAAACATTCATTTATAAATATTACCAAATTTTATCACTTAAAAATGGTATCTAACGAATTAACCTTCTGTACAAATACATTTTTTTTACTGGTTAACAATATTAAAAAAAAAAAAAAAACAAACAAACAACAGTTAGATGATGCAACATAAATAATATTTCAAGCTGACTACACATGATTTCAATGCAAAAATATGATTAAATATTTATAGAAATCATTTTCTCCTGAATATGTTAAACATATATAATTTATAGGTAAATAATTCATACGCGAAGTGTGTCATCATCATGCTCGTGTGTGTCGTAACGCTTATGAGTGTATAGGTGAGTCAGTATGTGCGTGTGTGTATTATATATATATATATGAGGAGCGTTCCGCTACACCTCTTATATTGCACGTGAACTCTCCCCCTTAATCTCCACCACTCATTTCCCCACTCATTCTCTCTCTTTCCATTTCAATATTATTTCTTAGTGGAAAGAGAGAGAATGAGTGGGGAAATGGATGGTGGAGATGAAGGGGGAGAGTTCACGTGCAATATAAGAGGTATAGCGGAACCCTCCTCTCTCTCTCTCTCTCTCTATATATATATATATATATATATATATATATATATATATATATATATATATATATGTATGTATGTGTATATGTGTGTATAATATATATAGATATGTGTGTGTGTACGCGCGCATATATATTAGTAAAAGGGTCGATGTAGCCAAGTGGATCAAGGTAGTGGATTATGAATCCATGACCTGTGGGTTCAATTGCCATCATTCGCCCATAACCTTATTTCAAGTTCAAACAGAAGTTTTTACTTTAGACTACATGTGCACTGTGGCAGATGAAAAAAAAAAGGTAACTCTCCCATTGACGACTGGGCAGCATGCTTAGTAATGTCCAGCCCACTTTCGCTGGCCATGCTCATAGACCATGGTGCCTTGATGGAAGATATGGCATATTAAGCTAAGTATAGGTAATTTTGGCTAGATAACATCAATTGTGTTGGTCAGAATGTTTATCGGTACATTCAAAATGTTAAGTCTGTTAGAAATGGTAAATGTTTGTCCTAGTAATTAGGAATAATGTGTAGTTGTCATGTTGTCCTGTTTTCGTGCATAGTAGTGTTGAGTAGTTGTTCTAGTTTTGTGGTTCTTTTGTGTGTCACGCAAGCCATGTAATAGTCTATAAGAGACAGTCGGTTCTTCAATAAAATTATCTATTTTTGTGCAATTCTCTTCCTCATGTACTATATATCTAACAAAGTCTAGTTATACTGGAATCACATATCCCACTTGGATCTAGAAATTCATTTTGTATAATTGAATCTTCTCAAAATGTTTATTGTTAAAAAACAAAATAATTGTGTCATGATAACAAAGGCTAAGAAGAATAAAGATCTTGGACACGCAATTGATCTTGAAGCAGTATTTCTACATCTTTATTCTTCAAATTATAAATACTCGATGTGCATCATGCATATCAATACACATGTACAGAGACATAAAAGATCCAACATATTTTACAATTAAAATTTCAGTTTATATCCGATAGTAGATTTCCGAACAAGATATTCCACATAAGGACAAATTATATTATTGATGGATGAAGCTCCATAAAATAAATAAATAAAATGTATCCATATGTTACAAGCATCCTTTTGTTTTCTAATCAATTAGTCAAAAAGAAGAGTCATGCCAAAATCATCCTTAACTTTTTCTTATTTTATCAGGCTAGATGGTTGGGTTAAGAAATTATATTGTCGGTCACATGTACATAATCAACAGTGTATTCTTGGATGTACTTATATTGCAAACTTCCATCTATATAGTTCAATTATACAAACCGCACACCAAAAAACGCTGCATTCTTCCATTTTAATTATATCATATGGCAAGCCCAGAAGGAATATGCTGGTCAATTAATACGTCTTTCACTCACAGATATTGCTTATATATATATATATATATATATATATATATATATATATATATATATATATATATATATATATATATATATAATGACTATGTTGCGTTAAAATTTGAGTCTGGCGTAATGTTTATCTGACATTTTGATAATCCCAGCAATGTGCATATGTGAAGCAGTTAATACTAAGTGCAATCATACTCTAGGAGTTCCATAGCAAGTTTGCAGCACGTAAAAGCTAAAGAAATTTTTTTAGTGAGAAGAACATACATACCACTTGCCTTGCAATTAAAAGAAAAAGCAGGAAGGAGACCCCCATTAATATCGTTTGCCATGACCACTGCCAAAAAATAAAAAGCAACATATCACCCTTAGTGTAAAA